>VDFB02105785.1:414233103-414447532 GCA_007258455.2 Sequoia sempervirens
CTACCATTATGCTTTGATAGATATTTTCCAAGCATCCATAACTTGTTGCTCATGGTCTGTTTAGGGTTTTAGCTATAGCGGCAAAGGTAATGAAGCTGTTTGATAAAATGCTTTGGTAGACATGTATGAAAAATGTGGTAGCATCGACAACTGTCACCATTTGATATTTATGCAGTTGTAGTATGTTTTGTGCAATGTAATCAGCGATATGAATATAACCAACAAAAATCTATTTTCTATAATTCATGGATTGAACTCTGTATTTTATTTGCTCTTAATGTTTGTATGCTATGGAAATGCCATTACATTTTAAAAAAAAGTAGTTTCTTACTATTTTTCTTCAATTTTTTATGTTTTTTTGTAAATCTACCAAAAACCCTAGTTTTTCTACCAAAAAACAATATTTTGAAAAAAATCAACTAAAAATAAACAAATCTAATTGAAAATTTGACAAAAAATTAAAAACTTTACCTGATAGAGATGGACTCCAAATCGGATATCGGATTTTGCTCTACACTATGCGCCCGCCGCCGATGAGCCGAAAACAAATATGAATGAGTTTTGGTCGCGGGTTTTTTTTTATATATACAGTTCAAACAAATCGGATATCCGATTCAAATCGGATAAAGGCAAGTTGCCTTTTGCTTCGGTCGGAATGAGATTTATTTATATTTAACAAAATCGGATATCCGATCCAAATCGGATATCCGATTTGGATCGGATATTCGATTCCTAAAACTAACTTTTCCCTCTGCCTCGGTAGTCACTCCAGCTCCAAAAAGTCAACTCACCATTTTCGCGTTTTTGAGTCGTAGAAACACGTATTTTTTTCTCCATTGCCACTTTTTGGCATACCATGATCCTGCACATGCCCATTAATATATAAAAATCATTAAAGTACACATATTTAATATTTTATTCTATATTATATGTATATAATATTAAAATATTAATATATATTAATAATAATATATATATGTATAATATATATATATAAATAATATATATAGTTGGGATATATTAAAATATTGATTTAAATGATAGAATTATTTAAATATAATTGTGAAATTTTAAATTAATGTATAATAGTCAAATTAATGGATTGATTTTTAAAATAATATATTTTGATGGAACAATTTTTTTTTTTTGTTTTTTAAATAATATGTTTATTAAGATGAGTTAATTGTTTATAAAATGATTATGTTGAGAAGAAGAAGCAATTATCTATTTTAAAACGATATGCTCTGGATTATAGAAGTAAATGATTATTATTATTTAGGAGCAATTAGGGAATTACATATCTAGTTAAATTTTATCCTTTGCTTGAAAGAGACATAATTCAATTAGTTTTATTACAGAAATAAACTATTGAGTTTTATTAAAGGAAGTGGATTTAGGGAATCCAAAGTAGATTTAGTTCCTATTAAATTGCTCTTTTAAATGTGATTTATTCTGTTATTGCTTTGGGGGAAATATATTAGAAGGGTTGTTAAGTCTTCCAGATGGGGTTTTCATTTAATTGTGTGGGTTGTCGTAATATGTTAGTCAACCTTTGGATTTCTTTGGGTAGTGCATCTAAGTGTATCTAGATAGATACCTGGTTATCACAAACAAGATGTGTTGACTTTATGTCATGGATAGGGATTTAATATCCTTAGGTCGCACTTGTGTACCCTTAGGTTGTGGAGTTATTCCACATGTTGTCTTAGAGTAGTGGCTTACAATGAGGGTTGGCACACAAAGTGGTGCCAAGGTAACTCATTGTAAGTTAGTTAATCTAGTGATAATGTAAATAAATTGATTAGACGAATAGGTAGTATCAAACACTTAATAAGATTAATTGTGCCTCGCTCATGGATTCAAGGGCTTGTATAGACTTGGAATGGGACGAGAAGGCCTGGAATGGAAATATCATTATCTTGTCTTTATGAGAGATAACTGATTCCGTATTGGTTTGCATGAGGGGTCAGGAGTTGTTAGAGGTTTCTAGGATATCTGGAGATGGGGACTGGGACCTAGGAAGACTTACCAGGACAACCCATGTAACATTGTGATGACACTTCTCCTAAGTCAATAGTATGTTTGTATCAATGATGCTATTGATTATTTAACTCTGGAAGCATTGTAACCATTGTGTTAAGTGATGTTGTATTTGTATTTGATTCAATCCAGTTATGTTTTAGCATGTGTCTAGAGGTAGATGGTCTTTTCTAGGAATCCATGTTACTATCTCCTAACATGGGGGGTGAGCCTTCAGGTATCACTTGGTGTGGTCGAATGTGCACCTTACTCCATTGGGGTTCCTTCTTGTTCATGTGGACGAGATTTACAGTTGGAGAGCTCATGTCATCTAGTTACTTTTCAGGTTTCATTCATTTTAGTTGAATCTTGTAATTTATTACCCCTCATTTGCTATTGAGGTGGAAGATGTATTATGGAACCATTCTTATTGGATTTACCTCATTCGGGGAATGAGAGTTGTAATCATATTGTTAAATTATGTTATTTGAAATCATGAGGTACCTCTTATTCTTTGATGTAATTTATCATGTATGGAATGTAAGTGTTCTTAATTCCTTAAGTAATTAAATGTTATGGTTTCAATTCATGTTTTTGTTGTTTTGGTTTTAAAGTAATCTCATCTTGTAACCCTAGAGGTTGTTGGAAATGGGTAGTGAACTTGCATGTTAATTGTACTTAAACAAAAAAAAGAAAATTGTGCATTTGAGTAGTTATTTGTAACTTCCTCTAGGGTTGCATGGCAGGGCATTACACATGGTATCAGAGCCTGGGTTTAAATAGTGGGTACTCTAGGATTATGATGAACCTATTAAGCTTTTAGTTTTGTAGGTTTTAAGTTGTGTACCTTGCATAATACCTTAATGTGTCTATGCAAGATTATGCCTCCTAGATGTGGAAGAGGTAGAGGGTGTGGATGTGGCTATGTAGACGGTTGCGATGGGAGTCAGCATGACTCTCCTCCTCATGTTCTACTTATTCTAGATTAGGAAGAACATCAAGCATTGCAGAATTCCCCAGGGGGTAGTGATCTATAGTAGAATCCTCCAGGGATTGAGGATGTGAATAGAGCACTTGAGGAGGCATTAGCGCTCCTTGGTCAGAGGAAGGATGAGGTTTAGGGTAATCTTGGTGAGAGGGGAGTTCCACCTCAGTCAGAGATGCATATGAGAGATCTAATCAAGGCACATCCACTACTGTATGATGGAGTAGCTACTAGTTAGAAGCTGAGACTTGGCTTATAGACCTTGTACCTAGATCAGAACCCATTTCATGAGCTCCTCATCATATGACCACCCAGGGGTTGAAAGAGCTTTGCTTGCAATTTGAGGAGTTGTTAGAAAATGGTTTAATTCACCCTAGTGTTTCTCCATGGGGAGCACCAGTTATCTTCATGAAGAAGGATGGTTCACTTTAGTTATGTATTAATTATCGAAACTTGAACAAAGTGACCATCAAGAATTGATATCCACTTCCTAGGATTGATGATCTATTCGATCAGATCAAGGGTGCCATGATCTTTTCAAAAATTGATCTTAAGTCAAGATATCATCAGCTTCATATCTTTGAATCAAACATCCATAAGACAACATTTCGAATGTAGTATGGTCACTATGAGTTCATAGTAGTACTGCTCAGGTTGACGAATGCACCCTATGTGTTCACGAGTCTGATGAACAGGGTATTTTGTGCATACCTAGATATATTTGTTCTTGTGTTCCTTGATGAAATTTTTATATACTCTAGGATGGTGGAAGAGCATGAGGAACATTTCTGGCAGGTATTACAGTGCTTACAAGATAATCAGCTTTATGCTAACTTGTTGTAGTGTGAATTCTTCAAGACTGAGGTCCAGTACCTTGGTCATGTGATCTCAGGGGAAGGTATTTCAGTGGATCCTACAAAAATCCAAGCAATCTTAGATTGGCCTACGCCCACGAATGTGGTAGAGATACATAGCTTTATGGGGCTAACAGGTTATTATAGGCATTTTGTGTAGGTCTTTTCAAGAATAGAGTATCCTATCACCTCTCTTCAGAGGAAAGGGAAGAGGTTTGTGTGGTCAGAGAAGTGTGAGGTAGCATTTCAAAATCTTAAGGAGAAGCTGACCAGTGCACCAATACTTGCGATACCTGATCCTACTGGGGACTTTGTAGTTTGTATAGATATGTCCTTAGAGGGGTTAGGTGTAGTGTCGATGCAAGAGGGTCATGTCATTGCATACGAGTCACAGAATCTCAAGGATCATGAGTTGAACTACCCCACACATGATCTTGAGTTGGAAGTAGTTGTTCATGCATTGACGAGATGGAGGCATTTCCTTCTTGGCCATAGGTTTGAGTTGCACAGTGATCATAGAAACCTTCAGTATATTTTCATGCAACCCAACCATAATGCTAGGTAGAGGAATTAGATGGAGTTTCTATGTGAATATGACTTTGAAGTGAAGTATATCCAGGGGAAGGAGAATGCAATAGTGGATGCACTAAGTAGGTAGAGACATGAGATATTTGAGTTGACTCTTGTTGTAGATTTGCAGAGTCAGATTCTTTCTGCCCTTCCAACGGATAGTTGGTATCAGGAGGTTAAGACAAAGATTGAGGTAGGTAGACCACTTGAGGGAAAGTATTCAGGATATTCTCTAGATTCAGATGAGATATTGATGCACATGGGATGCATATATGTTCCTTCATCAGGTGATCTTTGTACCTTGGTCATGACTGAAGCACATCATGCACCTTATTCAGCCCATCTAGGGGTGAAGAAGATGCATACAGATTTGCGTCAGTTGTATTTCTGGCCAGGGATGAAGCATGATATTGCGGATTATGTGTCATGATGTCTTGAGTGTTAGCAGGTGAAGGTGGAACACCAGCATCTAGTAGGGCTTTTGTAGCCACATTTAGTACTAGAGTGGAAGTGGGATATAATCTCATTGGATTTCATTGTTGGTTTACCCAACTCTTCGAGACAACATGATGCAATTATGGTGACAATTGATAGGTTGATGAAGGTAGTACACTTCTCACCTATTTTCTCTTCCTATACTACATCACCCATAGCCAAATTTTTCATGGAGGACAGAGTGAGGTTACATGGTATTTTGCATTGGATTATTTTTGACATGGATCTGGTGTTCACCTCAGCTCTTTGGACTTCATTACAACATGAGATGGGGACACAGTTGAAATTTCTCTAGGGTTGTGTGGCAAGGCGTTACATGCTCAATAGAATGACAAGATAGAAGAAAAATATTGAAATAAAAAAGGAGAGCTAAAGGGGGAGCTTACAAATAGTCGATCATTTGAATCCTTCCTCTAAGCTCCTCTTTAGTAACCTACATACAAGAAAAATGAGGAAAAATGTTGGGGATTTTTTAGGGCTTTCTATAATCAAATCTTTGTTTTGGTGTTCCCACCTCTACGAATAGGCAAATAGATAGAGAAAGTGATCGAAATGAAAAAATGAAGTGGTGAAAACAATCCCTACTTCAGGAGGAGAACCTACAACACTAAGTCATAAATGAACAAAGAGATCTAATCTATTAAAAAATACAAAAGAGTGAGAGAGTGTTACCAATAAGCCTCACCCCCTCTTGAACAGATAGATGCATCATTGAATGCTTGCTGGAGAGATTTGGCTATTGGAGGAACTACAGTCCGATAGAGCTTTGCTTGTAGAAGTGTTGTTTCCAAGAGTGGAAGAAGCTTAGAAGTGAAGTGTAGTTGAGAAGAGAGCCTCTAATGAATGAGAGAACCCCAAAAATGAGAGAAAAAGAGGGTTTTATTGCATGTAAGGGTAGAAAGAGCCATTACACCTGAGAGCCTGATTGCAAAGACATGTTTCAAGAGCCATGATTCAAGATTCCACATTTCAAATTTGAAAACCACTAAGATGCTTGCATGCCATTTAGACATTCGCGCACCATGTATGTGTCCAAAATGCTAGTTCTCAAGAAATGGGTTGAAGGACAACTGTTGCTTCGCCATTGGACCACATGGAGCTAAAATCATGAAATTTTGACCCATGGGGTTTTTTTAATAGATGTGTTTAGGTGTCATAAATGATAGGAAAAGTGTGAAAATGTGAAAATTTCCCTAGGTACAATTATGCGACATTACATTTTTCCCCCACTTTAGTGGGTTCGATTTTTGAAAAATTAGCCACACTAAAGTAGAAAAGAAAATTTCCACCCAAAACTTGAATTTTTACGGATTGATGTGCTAAGAAAAGGTACTATAGAGGTCATAGATGTTGAGCTAGCTAGTACTGAAGATTCCCATAGTGATTGAACTAAGAAAAAAGTACACTGTCTTTCATGAAAAAATAACACAAAATTTTATTCTACAAAACTAAATTTTAGGTTAGTCCCAAAAATTAGAAGAATCTACGATAGTGAGAAGAATGATCAAGAAGAATTTCATGATTCAGAAGAAAAATATGCTAAATAGGTGACTATATGCTCCTTCCAAATTTTTCCCCCAGCTAAGTGGGGTCAAATCAGGAGAAACCAAAGAGCCACAATCTCTAGGAAAAATGGGCCCTGAGGGGCTTATATATACCTAGGTGGGCCCCTAGAAGAGTCATTTTCACTATTCATTGTGAGGATTTTGTTGACTTTTTGGAGAGAAAAGTCAGCAAAATATTGAGCATATGAGAGTATGAGGTGCCCAGGTTGGACCAGCTACATGCAGACATAGTTGAGGGTCTCGAGGTTGACTAGGTAGGCCCTAAAACCTCTCTATTTACACATTTTTGATGATTATTAGCTACATTTAGACCTTCTAGCAACATAGGCGTCCTAGATGCATGTGGGTATCGTCTATGCATGCTAGTATCTATGATCAACGCTGATGTTCCAAGGATGTACTTTCATTCCTTTGTCATCAATGGTAGATCAGGACACTTGCATGACATGTAGATGTTTGTGTAGCGCACACATGTCCCTCAATATTTTTAACTTAATTTTTTCTCATTTAGCTTTGTACTAACTCATTTTTTCCCCTTTTCAATAGGACTACCCTGAGATTAGGGAACATCCTAGTGGGTGAGTGCTTCACCTTCTTAGAGAGAAGAGGGACCATTTATTTGATGATGAGGTTGCACACCTGCAACGCTTTAGTCTTTGGCATGTTTACACTATGCCAAATGTAACACCCTGCCAGGGAACCCAGAGGACAACAAAGAAAGAGGAATGCAAAAGAAATGGAATTAAAAAAAAAAAACAAAACATTAAAATTTTCAAGAACCATGATTATCATTAGCTATGTTACTCAACATAATGACTAGCTTTCCAATGAACATATAATCTAAAGTTACTAATATCATTCACAATGAAGTAAGCCATTGATAACTCATAAAGCAGTAGTGGAAGATAATATAAATTATCATTTACATTCTAGTTCGAAGTCCTCGTAGGTTCCCCAACATTGTTACTAACAACATCTACCACAATAAAGGGCTACATTTCTTTTCCTTTTCAAGATACTAGACAAGGATAGATTAACATTTAATATTTAAGTACAATAGAAAAATCTTTACATAATTACTAAAAGAAATGAACATCTTATAGTTACTTTTCTAGGACTTAGGTACATCATGATACACTTGAAGATTATCTTAATAAAGAATGAGATAACATATGTTCATTTTTCATCCTATACTAACTCCTACTCCATACAATACTAACCAAGTACCCTTTTTTGTTACATCCGAGTACAATATTACATTCACTCTAAGGTAAGTTCATTAACACCATTATGTAGTGTGACATAGACAAAAGATACATAAATTTCATTTCCCATACATGAATTAGTAACACCATATCACCACCAATTAATCACATCATGCTACCTTACTACATTTACTATAAGAAATAACGATGATACCCACATAGCCATGATGAATGTAAGAAGAATAATTCCAAAGTGAAGATCAATATGATATGCATCACTACATATTTCCTTGACATATTTTTCTATTAATCAACATGATACATCATCATTCCTTTATAACATGCACCAATAAGAATTATGGCTAAGAAATTCCTCATAAAGAATGTGCCTATAGCAATTAACCATCTACTCATTCCAATTATTACTTTTCCAATAAATTCTTATCCTAATACATAAGAATGAAACATCCTTTAAGAAGCATATCCTAAAAAGAATGCATCCCATTTAAGATTTAGGATCTAGAGTTCATTCCTTAACCAAATAAAGTGCCTAAGGTTAACATTAATTCAAATGAGAAGATATAGATACCATAAGAGCACATGAAAGGAGCATAATCAAATAATCCTAGATAACCAACTATCATCATTAACTTCCTATTACATTACATCTCAACACATTATCCCCCAACTATGAGCAATCCAAAACTCATATGAAACTATGATAATCCAATACATAATCTTCTTTTGAAAAATATGATCCAAAGCATGAGCAATAAGCACTAGAAAAATCATCACATGAAGACACTTGAATCCATCCACGCACTCAAACAAGGACACAGATACCCAATGGAGATAGGGAACCACCTAACCATGTGGAACCCCAAGGACCACCCCCCATGCTAGGAGATAGACATAAGGTCCTCAAACACACAAGAACCAAAGAATACACTAGAAATATTCTAGAAACAAGAAATACAAACCCAAAAAAAAGAAATAAATTTATTTAATGAGTCTTGCAAACATATTCCCAAAAACCACCCTTAAGAGCCTAAAAATGGAGGAGGGCGAAAGAAACATTCATATGCTATTAAAAGCATAGCAACACCACCATTTTCAAAATTAAGAATACACAAAAACCAGCATGAAAACACTCCACAAAGATTCCAATTCAATAGAATTCTAAAGAAAGGACAAGAAGAACAAAAATCCTACCCTAAAACGGAGCTAAATCCCTCTTGACAACAACCAAATCTGTCAGCCATAAAATAGTCAAACCAACTCCAAATCCAAATCCGTAAAAAACCCACTTCAAATTTGACCCTCAAATACTCAGACACATGGGAAGAATTGACCAAAAATACCTCAAAAATTCACAAAATGTGAAACAAAAAATAGATCCCTTAAAAAACCCTCTTTTCAACATTACCTAATTACAGTCAAACATCAAAATGAGAAAACCCAACATATTGTAGCATTTCATCACTTGAAAGAAAAACTTCAAAACATTCAAATAACATATTCTATAACATCCATATAAATCTCTATGAAATTAAAACACAAATTATAAATTAAGTACAAAACCTACCTCAAAAAAAGAAAAATTTGAATGCAAGACACTAAAAATTGAAGAAGCTTTCCAAACCCGAATCTCTAATCCAAAGCACAATAAAAAATAAAAAATTCCACACAATCTAGAATAAAACTTAGTCCCTTCAAATCATAATTGAATTCCAAATCACTCTCCAAATTTCAATTCTAAACCACTTAAAATTTCTCAAAAACCTTTGAAAAATTACTTCAAAACCATGTAAAATCTCTTTATTTTCTCTCCATTCTCAAACCCCCCAAAAATATCTTTTAAATCCTCAAAATTTTATGCACAAGAAAAAGTGAAAGTTCAATTTCCCAATTTTTCCACAAATAAAACTAATTAAATTCAAAGAAGAAAGAAAAAAAAAAACTTTCTTTTTTTTCTTTCCCAAAAGACTCTTCTTTTCCAAGAATGAAACAAGGAAATAAAATCCTCTCATAAAATAAAATATTAAAATATTAAATTAAAGCACCTATCCTCATCCCACCAATGAAATAATAAAAAAAAAGTAAATAATCAAATTAACTCATATAATTAACTCACTTGTTTAGGGTTTCCCACCAAATAAATTTAAAACATTTTAAAAGATAAAAGAACCTCCTTAAAAATAGTCACTCCACCAAAATAGTAAATCAAAACACAAATATAACATATGCTTACATATCAATATTTAAATATTTACTAATAAACATATTAATATTTAATAAATAACATTAAAATATGTTAATATTTATAACCTTATTTTCATAAAACATAATACACATATACATATGCAAAAATATAATATCTTAAGGAGTATTTTAACCAACCAAAAATAAAAAGACATAATTGAACACAATTAAAATATTAATGCAACACAAATCACTCTACCAAAACCATTCACAAACTAGGTGACGAAGGAGCAAACCCGAGACACAAAATAACACTCACAAAATAGAAAATAATATTTTTATTCAAAACTATGGAACTCTTACATACAGAGGATCTCAAATCCTCGAGCTCTATGATACATGCAAATTACAGACTTATAGAAAATTCCCTAGATTCCCCTTCCTTTCCATTTCACTAGATATTCTTCATACTGCCTGTTTCTAGTAATCCTTCCCACACGGCTATCCAGGATTTCTTCAATCTCCTCCTTTGAAGTAGGTGCTAGAATGCCACACTATTCCATTGTTGGTACTTCCTCTACACCACCTTCATGATACTCTGTCAAATCTGAAATATTGAACAAAGGAGAAATGTTGTCTCCATTTGGCAACTCTACCTCATACACATTCTCTGATTCATGCCTGTTCACAATTTTATAGGGACTGAACTTTTTCATCTTCAATTTGTTATAGGTTCCCACTGGAAACCTTTCTTTCCTCAAGTGGACCATCACTTCATCACCAAGTTAAAACTCCTTATACCTCCTCTTCTAATCTGCCTTAGTCTTATACTGCATATTCATATTGTTAATATGTTATCTTACCTTCTCATGTATATCCTTGATGTGCTTTGCAAATTCTTTAGCTTTGACACTTGTCCTCTTCTCTTGGTCCATCTTCCTTAATTCTGGAGCAGTCCTGGGACTACCTCCATACACAATCTAGAATGGTAATCTACTAGTACTTATGTTGTAAGAAATTTTTTCCTGGGGTAAGATCAAGTCCCATCACTTGGGTTTGTCTCTTACCAAGCATCTCAATAGGTTACCCAGACTTCTATTCACAACCTCAGTCTACCCATCAGTCTGTGGATGGTGTGCAAAACTAAACTTCAACTCTATTTTCAACTTCTTCCACAAGGTCCTCCATAAGCATCCAACAAATTTTGTGTCATGATCTGAGACTATACTCTTTGGAAGACCATGTAGCCTCACCACTTCTTTGAAGAACAAGTCAGCAATGTGG
This sequence comes from Sequoia sempervirens, assembly GCA_007258455.2. NCBI lineage: Eukaryota > Viridiplantae > Streptophyta > Pinopsida > Cupressales > Cupressaceae > Sequoia > Sequoia sempervirens. Next base: position 414,244,283 of record VDFB02105785.1, read on the forward strand.
ACTGCATCATGGGTCTTCTGGCATGGGATGAAATGTGCCATCTTCAAAAACCTATCAACTACTACAAATACTGAATCATTCCCTCTCTGTGTCCTTGGAAAACCAAGAACAAAGTCCATACTTATATCCTCCCATGGCCTCTCTGGTATAGGTAAGGGTTGATACAACCCAGTATTTTGTCTCACTCCTTTAGCCATCTAACATACCCTGCAACTCTACACAAACTTCTTCACACCCTATGATAACTAAGGCCAATAATAATGCTCACTGATAATGACAATGGTCTTATCCCGACCAAAATTTCCTGCCATTCCTCCACTATGCTTCTCCTTTATCAATTTATCCCTCATAGAACTCCTTGGAATACACAATTGACTTCCCTTAAACAACATGCCATCCTGGATTATGAAATCCAACCACTTCGTCCTGTCAACTGTAACAGGCTCCTTGCAAGCTTTCCAAGCTTCTACAAAAATCAAGATCTTCAGGATACAATTTCTTAAGTTCATTGAACCCAACCACTTCAATCTACATCTTTGTCAACAATGTTTTTCTCCTACTTAAGGCATCTACAACCCTATTCGACTTCCCACTCCTATGCTTTAAAACAAAGGTATAACTTTGCAAAAATTCTACCCATTTCATATGCCCTTGATTTAATTTTCCTTGACTATTTAGATACTGTAATGCTTGATGATCAATAAACAAAAAAATTCATTCGGTAACAAATAATTTCTCCATTTCTTTAATGCTTGAACTATTGCATAAAATTCTTGATCATATATAGAGTACTTTCTCTTTGTATCATTTAACTTTTCACTGAAATAGGCAATAGTATTACCTTCTTGGCTCATCACTGCTCCAATGGAACAACCACTAGCATCACAATCCACCTAAAACACCTTATTGAAATCTGGGAGGGCTAAAACTAGTTGCTCTGTCACTTTCTGCTTCAACATATCAAAACTCTTCACTACTTCAATGCTCCACTTGAACACTTTTCTATCCCCTCTCATTGTTTCAGTCAAGGGTGCACAAATACTATTGAAGTTTCTAATGAAATTTCTATAAAAACTAGCCAAACCATGGAAATATCTCACCTCAGTAGCAGTTCTTGGGGTAGGCCATTCTAGAATAGCCTTCACCTTCACTGGGTCCATCTTGAGACCTTTTGCTGAGATAACAAACCCCAAGTACACTAACTCTTTCACAAAACTACACTTCTTCAGATTAATCAACAATTTCTCTTCTCTCAACTTCTCAAAATCTCTATGAATATGCATTAAATGCTCATCCAAAACTGAAAATCAAAATATCATCTACATATACAATAACAAAACTTCCCAAAAAATCTTTCAATAGCTCGTTCATGAGCTGCATAAATGTGCTTGGTGCATTGGTTATCCCAAAGGGCATGGCTAACCATTCATATAGAGCCTCTTTGGTCTTGAAGATGGTCTTCCATTCATCTCCCTCACGAATCTAGATTTGGTGATATCCACTCTTTGGATGAATCTTTGTGAAGTACTGTGCTCCACTCAAACAGTCCATCAGGTCATCCATCCTTGGTAAGGGAAATTTGTACTTGATTGTTATCTTATTTATGGCTCGGGAGTCTGTACACATTCTCCACTCCCCATCCTTCTTTGCTGCTAGTATTGTAGGTACTGCACATGGGCTCAGACTCTCTCGAATCAAACCCTTTCTCAACAACTCCTGAACTTGTCTGTTCAACTCCTTATTTTTTGTAGGAGTCATTTTGTGAGCTACTTATTTGAAAAATTGGCTCCAAGGATCAAGTCAATCTGATGACTGATCTTTCTCATTGGTGGTAAACCCTCAGGTACATTATCAGAAATAATCTCCTGAAACTCATCCAATAGTCAAGAAACTTCTATTGGCACCTTCTCACTATCTTCCTTATCCATTATAGGAATCAATGCATAACACATACGCTCATGCTTCATGCCTTCTAAAAATTTTCTTACATCAACAAAATAAATTCTAGCACTACTACATACCTTTTGTTCATCCTTCTTCAAGAATTTCAACTTATGGAAGACTCCATCCTTCATCAAGGAATAAGTGTTTGCATTGCCATCATGTACAACTCGCCTATTGAACTGCCATGACCTCCCCAACAACATGTGACATGCATCCATGGGGATGATATCACATAGTACCTCATCACAATATCTTCTGATCTTGCACTAAGCATTGCTCATTGACAAGAACTTTGTGGTCTTTCTGCAGCCAGGCAATCCGATATGGATGTGGATTCCTTTCCCTTTTCAGCTTCAACATTGTAACCATTTCTTTTGACACTAGATTATTGGTGCTCCAACTATCAATAATGATATCACAACATTCGTCTTCACACTTGCACCTTGTGTGGAATAGATTCTTCCTCTGTTCTGGCTCCTTCTCTTCAGTCACTAGGGCTCTTTTAACCACTAGGGCTTCTCCCCTTTTAGCATCATCTGAATGCTTGCATTGAACCTCCTCATTTTCATGTGCAACCCTTCCACAACCTTCTGGCCTTCTATCTGTCCTTCCTTGGTGTTGTGGAAATTCATAGGCTTGATGCCCTTTTTCACAACAATGGAAATAAGTTCCTCTAAAACCACCTCTTTTGGGTCCTAGCCTAGATCTTCCTCGTCCTCTACCTCTATGATCACCACTATTTTGATCATGAGGGTGATAGAAGTTATCATTCTTCTAGCTTTGATTGGTACCCACATCTTCATTTTTCCTTTCATCCTCATTTTGGCTTCCAGAAGATCTTCCACTACCCCTTCCACTTTGACCTCCTCGTCCTTTTTGCTTACTGTCAAATCTTTTGTTCAACTTCTCCTCAACTTTAAGAGAAAACTAGTATGCATCCTCAATGGTGGTCATTCTAACCAGGCTTAGCTCCTCTTGAATGCTTGGTCGTAACCCATTAAGATATCAGTCTACCTTCTTCATGTTGGCCTCTGCATGGCCCATTCTGATGATCATTTTATGAAAATATTCTATGCATTCTTTCACAGATCTACTTCCTTGCTTAAACCCTTCAATTTCTTCAGTAGATCTAACTCATAGTCCACTAGTATGAACTACTTCTTTAGTTTCTCCACCATGCGGTCCCAACTATTGATCTTTCCTTTTCCTCTTAGATTCCTCTTCAATTGGACCTCTTTCCACCAAATATTGGCATGGCTCTTTAGCTTCATTTTTGCAAACTTAACCTGATCTGGGTCCTCTACTTCTTCATGCTCAAAATATTCTTCTAGCTCATTGATCCAGTCAATCAACTCTTATGGGTTTAGACTTCCAGAATAATTGGGGACTTCTATTTTGGGTCTTTTTCGATCTTCAAAATGGCCCTAATCAACCACATTTGATCTTCATCAATCACTTCTTCTTCCTCTTCTACATCTGTATCTTCCACCTCTTCTTCATCTTTGCTTTCTCCTCTCCTTCCCAAGTTTAACCCTCTTCTCATTTGTTCCTGCAATGCATCAATTTGTCTCTTCAAGGCTCTGAAACCCTCAACTGCTAATGGATCTCTTCCACCAACATTTATGCCACCTCTGGCACCACCATGCCTACCAAGCATAGCTCTTGGAGGCATCTTGAATACTTCAAACCCACAACAATAGTCCTATTGTGAACTGCCTCACGATTGGCAATTTGTCCACATGCTTAAGAAAACCTGCTATGATACCACCTGACGAGGGAGAAAACTTGAGACACAAAATAACACTCACAAAATAGAAAATAATATTTTTATTCAAAAATATGGAACTCTTACATGCAGAATATCTCAAATCCTCGAGCTCTATGATACATGCAAATTACAGACTTACAGAAAATTCCCTAAATTCCCCTTTCACAGCATGCAAACTCTTTTCCCCAAAAAGCTACCCAAAAATTAGAAACTAGCCCATAAATAGCCCCTTTTCCCTTTGGAGCCAAAAACAACATTCAAGATAATATTTTTGGCGGTTTGGCGCCAAAAGTACAATTTGAAATTCAAAAACTAAGTCCTAACTCGAAAATTGGCAATTTTCCAAAAATCGGCCAACTTCTGGAAGCCATAACTTTTGATCTGGTAATCCGTTTTTTGAACTGTTTGCTCTATCGGAAAGGTCTCAGAGTGAAGAATGTGATAATAGCTTTCTCCACTAGTTCTAACAATTTTTGGGCCTGTACGGGACTATTTAGTGCCTCAAACTAGACTCAGAAGGTTTTTTAGGGCAAAAAGCAGAAACTAGAACTTGAATAAATTTCAAACTATGAATGATCTTGACTTGATTCTTTCACCAAAGTTATTATTTTTCCATCATGAACCTTCCCATAAAATTTTGTCTTCCCATGCCTTAAAATTCACACCTGCTAAAAATAGTAGTTGAGCAAAAAAAGCAGAAAAGCAGTTTTGAAAGTTGGGAACTCTTATTCTACGAAAAGGGTATCCAAAAATGAAAAAAACATCTACAAAAAGAAAACAATAGGAATAAAAATGGAAAGCATATTTTTGGGTGATACAAGATTGCCCTCACACTATTGGATACTCCTACATCACTAGGGTAAAGGATAATGCCTTAATGACATATCGAACATGTGACTACAACTAACATCACCTTCTATGAGGCAATGGTTCAAGGGTAGGAAATTTAGGGCCCTATGTTATCTCCACATACCAACATTGGGATTTTTTTTAGGCATGCTTACACTTGTGAGACTAGGTGGAACCAATGCCTGGTACCTGCAATTCTACATCACAAACCAAGAACATGTACATATATACCAACATAATATATAACCCACACTCACACATTGGTGAAGGAGAATCATGACGTCATGTGTCTCTCCTAAGAGAGTGACATGAAACCATCCACTAGCATAAAAGATAGGTCAAACACATGATACATTAAGCACATCATCAAATCGTTAGCCCACAATATATATGTATGTATGTATGTATGTATGTATGTATGTATGTATGTATGTATGTATGTATGTATATTAGAGAAATGAACATATCGAATAGAAATGTGAACCATAATCATACTACACAATATATTCTAATCTCTATCATGAATAAGGTCACATAAGTAACATCCAAAATCATAGTATCACACTCCTAGAATAGAAGACACACCTTAAGAATTAAGTAGAAGGACTATAATTAATTCCATCACTAAACTAGGGTTTAGTTTCATAATACCTATTAGCAATACCTAGATTGGAGGGGTATTACACTGGAGATGTTGTATCATGATAAGATGTTGATGGCACTCATGGAGAGGTGGGAGAGTGCCACATCTAGCTTCTAGTTACCGACTGGAGAGATGATAGTTACACTGGAGGATGTATATCACATCCTTACCCTCCCCATATGTGATCGATGGGTGGAGCTAGATGACACACACTCACCATGAGAGTGATCATAGGGCATCGAATACTACTCTGACTAGATGGATGGTGGGGATAGGACTGGGCATATCTACACCCAATGGTTTGAGTAGGCTTGAACCACTAGTTACTATGGGCACATGAGTCACTATAGATGAGCTAGGTTCTCACCTACATGGGGGCCGTGTCCAAACTATTCATGAGATGGTGGAGCACTAGACAATGTTTGTATGATGGAACAATATGCTCACACATTTGTACTAGGATCTTGGGAGGTCTATCCACTTCGAGTAACTGAGCCTTACTATATGTACACTCCTATAGGTGTGGAATTTTGCACACAACTACACAAGGCTAAAGGGATATCCTTGAGTGTGAGATTATACCATGCCCATGGCTCACTGGTACGAGCTCACATGATAGTGGAGACATAGTGACCTATAATTCTTGTAGTTATAGTATGACACATTGATACTAGATTGCATTAGATGGAGACCCCACCAGTTGTTCTATTGGGTTGATGATGGCAGGTTCCTTCAAAACCTATAGCATGACTATTTCATCCTCAGTTGCACAAATTATTTTATCATGTCATACTACTAAAGCTGAGTCATGTGGCAAGACGAGAAGATTTAGACCATTCTCCTTGCCATCCCTACATACACTTGAGTTGTTTGGAGCGTAGCATGATCAAGAGACCATTTTCATCCTACCATAGTAGATGTCTACCTATCAGATGATGAGGTTGACGATGAGGACGTACTAGTGATGGGCACAATGAATAATGTTGGCATGGCTAGAGACACCTGGTTTGGTAAGTAGCTCACCATCTTGCACCAATGTTTCTGACAGATGCCCCCATGGGGGATCTTGACCTATAGGGGGCATGCCACCACAACCACTAAGGATGAGATAGAGAGGTCAAGGAAATAGAGAAGAGAAAGAGGAGCAGTAGTAGGAGGGCCAACATGAGTAGCACGAGCAGGCTAAGGAGGTTAGAGTGGTGTCACTGAGGCCAAGGAGATGATGGAGGATGTCCTCTCCCCCATGATCCACTCCAGTCTCATCAATGCCACCAACATCACCCTTCATCCCAATAGTAGCCCTTGCAACATCCCAAGAAACTTCTAACATTGGTGGTGCAAGACCTAGTGCCCCTCTCCCCAACCCATTCTAGCAGTTAGGGGATTCTAGTACTATAGACATGAAAAATATCTTGATCAACTAACTTCTATACTTCTTTAATCACCCCTCTATTAAGCATTTAATTAACTCATCTTAATTCCCCTGTTTATCAAATAAATCAAATTTATTTGATTAAATAAATAATTTTTTATTTAATCCTAAAAGTCCCCCTTTAATTAAATAAATTCATCTTTAACACTAGCATCATCCCCTTTAGCTAAACAAATTGAAATATTTATTAACTAAGTCTAAATCATTTTCCATCTCCTTTTGATTTATTTTAATCCATAAATCTAAATCAAATAGGTCAAATAAGCTAATCTTCTATTAAATTAATCAAATCATGATTAATATAATCCTAATCCATGTCACATCCTCTAGCTTTTTCCACTTGCACAAATAAATCATTTAATTGATTTATTAAATCTCTATTTTCTCTCAACATGGCATAATAGAGGAATATTCCTTCAAATTTGAATTCAAATCCAAATGGGATAAGTCCTTCCAACAAGGCATTTATTTCACCCAACAAGTTTTCTTGTAGGTTGGCCTGATCAAAGGTGAAGAAGAAAAGAAGCATAATGACATCATTTCATGATACCAAGTGTTTTTTAACACTTTAGTGTGTTTTTAACACTCTTAGAGGATTCACTATTTCTCTTAAAGAAAATTTGTTATCTTTCATGCTTAGGACCTACTAGATTTATTTTGGGTTCTAAAAAGAACATTCCAATTTCTTGTTACAAAAGGACTTAAAATGAACTTTAGGACACAAACTTACTAGAGTTGGTTTTTGGATTTAACAATTTAACAAGGAAAATTCCACATTTCCTTTGGTGCTTAAAAAGAAGTCATTATTGCTTTGTGGGTTTTAAAAAGAACATGTGCTAACTTTTTTTGTAATTTCTTACTCAAATTAACAACATTGAAAAGACACATGCGCTTCTCTTGTTCCTCATGGTGATCTTGAGAATCAAAAGCCTTTTTGGTGGTCTTAATTTGGGATAAAGTAATTATCTCCACACTTCATTTTGGGTTTTAAAATTGAACAAAAGATTGTGCGAGTGTGAGTGCAACTTATCGCATGTATTCTCTCTTTGTTTTTCAACAAAGATCGATCTAGTTATAGATATGTTTGCTTGCTATTGTTTATCTTAGAGGGCCTATCTTGTGGGAAAAAGTACTCACCCAAGGGAATGACCCAATTGGTAACACTCTAAAGCCAAGAGTATTTTCAGTCGGGATATAAAAGTGGGTACTAGAACAAAGGCTAGTATCATGTGGTTGGCTTCGACAAGAAGGGAATGAATGGTCTCTCACTTCGATGGGTCAACTCATATGAATGTAAAGTCTGAATTAAAACCATTGTTATAGAAAATCCCTATCTATTTGTTTGTGCAAGAATGGTCGTTTTGAAGTCGCCCCACACTTTTATGGTTTTTAGTAGAAATGGAAAGTATGCCATTGGAGTTTCATGGGTACTGATGCTTGGCTGCCCCAAAAGTGAGTGTCATGGAGGGGAGCCAGTGGGGTCAAGCATCTAACCATTCACTAAAAATAAGTGTAGATGGACTTGTCCAAGTGGGGACTCAACAAATATAGTCTTTCATATCCATAGGAGTGTGCTTATTCTTGGTTACAAAACACTTTTCTTGTTTGAAAAAATTTAGAAACAAATATTTAACATTGTCATCAAAACTTCAAACCCTTTAGGAAGCAAATACAATTGACCAAATTCATGTGTTTTTCTTGCCCTTGGGATTTTATCCGTAGAGGTTTCTAAACACTTAGACTTATATCTCAATTTTCTTACTAGAGTTAACAATAGGTAACCCTTTCATTGATTTCATCAAAGTTCCACATAATACACCTTGTGGAATAAGAATTTGAGACATTGGGCATCTAGTTTGAAAAGCTAATCAAGAAGTGTTTGCGGTAAAAAAAATTCATTAAGCAAAGGCTAAAAATAATTGAATCCCATACATGTGTCCCTAATGATTTCATGTAAGATCAAGATCAAGAAACCAAAGGTAAAATCTCTTAGTCTAGAAGATCACCAAAATCGTCTCTCAATGCTATACAAATTCAGACAAAGATTTCTTTTTAACTTTTACAAAAAAGCTTCAAGAAACAATATTGGTTTGTACTCATTCTATTATTGTCAAAACCCAAATATTTTTAGGGAGTTTGAGCATCTTGTAAGAGAAAAGATTTTTTTTCAAAATCGAGGTCTAGTAAGCAAATGTTTTTTTAGGTAAACCTAGGATCAAAATCAAACCTTCATCCATCTTTGAACATCAAAAAAAAAATCATCTCATCATCAACTCTTTGAAATTCTTGGAAAAATACTTCATGTTAAACTTTGGGCAAATCATTTGAAACCAACCCAAAATCATCTTGTTTGATTAGATATGTGTAGATGCATCCTTCTCCACATATTTAGTCAAATTATCAAACCTTGTGGACAAATTTATGCCTTGATAACATCCAACATCTTGAGGTTTAGGAGTTCATAATCCAAAAATAAAATCCAATCAAAAATCATCTTTTTAGGTTAGGTGTGTTTAGATGAATCCTTCTGACATTTAGTCAAATTAGCGTCGTGAGGACAAATTCACTCTAGGACAACATCTAACCTCTTAGAGTTTATGAGTTCACAATCCAATCCAAATCAAATCAAATATGAATCCCAAATCAAAATCAAACATCAAATCCAAGTCCTAAAGTTTAACATCTCCTTCAAGGTTTCCCAAGAGTTTTAAATCACCCATATCATTCACCCCTTTCATCCTTCACATCATCATTGGTCCTAAATCACCTTAGAGGTTCACTTTTATAAAAAAAGTCAAAACACAAGAAGAACATGGAATATTAACTTGATCCATATGTCATGAGCAGTCTAAACCAACTAAACTATCAAATCCTTACAATGCCAATTAGCTATCAAAACTCACATTTATACAATCCATACATGGGATCATTATCTCGTACAAACCTCAATGATACAAAAAATGTGAGCATGCCCAGTAAAAATTTTGGAACACCTTTATTGATGGTAGATTTAAATCCAAGTCCAAACCTACAAATCCATCAATCAAACAATCAATGCATAAGTCTTCAACAAAACAACATTATCCCACCAAATCCATACATTCCAAATGTGAATATACCAAGTACAACTTTACCAAACATGAACATTTTGAATCCACACTTGGTAAAATTTTGGATAGATATGTTTGTGAATCATACAAATGTTGTTCAAAGTCTCTAGAGACAAGATGTTAACAACTCCATGTATTAATCCAAATCAAGGTAACAACATGAAAAATTAAGGCAATGTGATTCCCAACCACAAAAATATTCAATTTCAACTCATAATGCCAAATTTTAACATCATCCCAAATCAGAACATTGTCCAAAATCAATTTGTCCATGATCCCATACAAACACCACAATTACACATTTCAAATATGCTTGAATAAAAGAATCAACTATATCAAGGGAGTCAAGATAAAAATCAAGATCAAATTTTACAAGATCAAATTTCTTCACTTTCCAAAATAATTGACTCATTTTTCCAAGACACATCTTCACTCCAAAATCAATATACTCTACCATTGGTTGAACCATGTCATCAAAGCATTGAGTTATTTCCACAACCACATCAAGAAAAATATCTCCAATGTCAAGAAGTTAGATATCAAGACCAACCACATCAACAAATTCAACTACCACATCTCAAAGATCAATCACCACATCTCCAAAATCAATCACCACAAGGTTAATTTAAAGTACAAATCTCACAAGGTAAAAAAAAAAATACACACCACTTGGGAAACCAATCAAATTAGTCATGCAACAATTGGTACAAGAAAAACTCATCAAACTCTCTTTTAATGAGAACTATCAAGAACAAGACATAAAACTACCTTGGTATGATGAGAAGCACCTTTGTGAGTATCACAAAATAAAGGGACACACAACATCAAATTGTGTTCAACTCAAAAATCTCATCCAAGACCTGATTTATCAAAAAGTAATAACTATTGGGGACAAGGATCAGTATTCAACCACTAACGATGGAATTGACAATCTCTCCACCACAATTTTTGAAAATAATGGTCAAGATCTTGAAGATGTTTCTACCTCACCCGAAGATCAAATTAACATACATTAAGAGTCACTTTTTGATCATGATAAGAATCCCTCAACAATATCCAACAATGATCTATTTCAAGGAGTGTTAACATAATTTGATCATGTAATCAATGATCCATTGACCAATGATCATGTTGAAAATGTCTCTACATCACCTAATGAGTCAAAGGAAATATCTCAAAAATTAATTCTAAAGCATGATCAAATCTCTTACCAAAGTCTAGAAATGGTCCTTTTCAAGACATATTAACATCCTTTGACCTTATGATTGCTGATATTGAAGGAATCTTCAACTCAACACTTGATCCAAATTGACTTAAAGATAAAGAGGATATTGAGCCACTTCCTATGCCTAATGAAGATATCCAAGAACCCTTTGTAAGAAATACATCCTCTAAAATTGACCCATGTCAAGGACTTGATCCAAAGCATGTCAAAAGCAATTATGAAATCATTCAGGATCAAGAATTTGTATCTCTAAAATACTACAATGATCTAATGGACACTCTCCTATCTATACAAGATTTCACAAATGATGATCATATCAACATAGCACATACTCCTCCATCTACCTATTAGATGCCTTTTGTGGATGGACACATAGATGATCTTCATTCAAAATAGGATTCCTTAACTCCTGATATTATTACACAAAAAGAGTAGGTTATTGATTCCTATAGTCAAATAGAGTTGTCAACATCATGATTAGATATATCCCAAATTCAAACTAAGGACATCATGTATGAGGATATCCAACATTACCCACTCAAGGACATAGGTCAGACATAACAAGATATTCCAGAGTTAGTAGAGCAACAAAATGAAATAATTTCATCTGGAGTGGTCATTTATCAAAGAATTCTTATTGAATAAGACATCAAAACAAGAAAAATCAAGAAACAAAGGTGCTACTACCACCATACTGGGGGAAACTATCTCAAGAAAACATCAACATAGGGAGCATGAAGAATCCTTATGATGAAAATGATGCCAATACTACAACCATCCACATCATGAATCTTCATCCACCCATCACCCCATCCAATAATTGGGACCAACATCAAAAGAGAGATTTGAATCAAAGAAGAAAGAGAGTTATCAAAGAAAAAAAAGTTGAGAAGCATAATGGACAAATCAAATACACATGGATACCAAAAAAATACAAAGAAAGATTGTCCCTATCAAACTCCATTAGTCAAAGAAAATATGGGAAAAATAAAAAAAGGGAAAGTATCCATCAAAGATGTCCACAAAGGAAAAAACATGCTTCTCAAGAAATGCACAAAGTATATCAAGTTGTTGGTCCTAATTCCACACACACTTTCGTATCCACCCATCATTTCTCATCTTCCCAAGTTTGGAGAGTCAAAGGTTCCAAATAGTCAACCAATCCATCTCATATCCTAAACACACTCCATCCATGCCTCCATGCATGATATCCACTTCTCACGTTGACCATGTGTTGGAAGCCACCCTTCATCATAAGGATTCAGAAGGCATTCTATCAGGATGCGCACACAAAGACAAAGTTAACCCTAGTATCAACAAAGCAGATCAAGAATCCCAAAAGTTGCATTCAAGTGCATGTATCTTAGTAAAGTAGCTTCTTCAAGTAGGATATTGATGGAAAATTATGATAAAATCATCTACATCAACACCATAAGGTGATTCAACATGAGCTTAAAGTCTTTCAAAAAATCAAAAATTCAAAAAAAATTAGAAAAAGTCCTAAAAAAATTGTCACCTTGGTGAAAACTTGGCAAATAGGCATCTTGGTGACAAAAGAAAAATCAAAAAGGAAAAATATCTAAAAAAATTAGAAAAAATATTGAAAACAGTAAAGACAAAAATCATCCTCTAAAGTGAAAACCACTACGGTGGCACTTTGGGTAGGTACCATGATGAAAACATGGCAAATAGGTGTCATGTAGAATCGAGCATCTACAAGCACCACTTTAGGTGAAAGCATCTCCTACCATCCATAATAAGTCCAACATTCCATCATCTCATCCATAATAAATTCATTCATCCATAAACATTGATCCAATCCATTTTCATATATCTACATCCATCTTCCAAATTATCTTGATCTTGAAAAGGTTTGGTGCACACTTTACACTTACGGTAAACATCTTGACATGGGTCATTTTCATTGATCCTATCCTACCCAATGTTATCTAAGCCATGAAGCATTATCCAAGTTAGCATCCTTTGTTCGAACACCTTATCTTATCACAAGATAATCCTTGGCATCCTTTGCGTGCTTACCGTATCCATCCATCCACACACCTATCCAAGCATCCACCCATGACATTTCGTACATTGCTAGACACTGGGGGCAGATATTTACATCTTGCTTTGGGAAAAAATCTTGATCTATATCTTCCAACTTATGTAGTGATCCAAACATTGGCAAACATGAAATCAAATTGGTCAAAGCACCTGTGAGCCAAAATCCAAATCACTAGCCCATGACATATTTTGATAAGAAGATGTTCCTTATCAATCTTTCATCAAACATCAATCCAAACAATCACTATCAATTGCATCTAATGCATGCTTTAGCATAACATCAAATAATCCAAAACATCTTTTCTTTCAAACCAAGCTTCAAAATCTTGATCGATCAAATCCAATCAATCCATCACCATCTTGGGAGATCCTTCCCAATCCTCGTGTTGCTTAACAATATCCTTGATTTTTTGTGCATCCTCAACCATGTTATCATCATCAATCTTGATCAATTGAATCCTTGCATTGTTGTGCATCCTCAACAATGTTATCATCATCAATCCCTTATCATCTTGAGATATCCATCCTAATCCTTGTGTTGCTTAACACTATCCTTGCATTGTTGTGTATCCTCAAAAATGTTATCATCATCAATCCATTGATTCAATCAATCAACCTTAGCTTGGTTTTCAACAAAATACACAAATAGAGCACTGATATCATCACACATGTTTGTATCCAAATTTTCAAAGTCATGCAAAAATCCAAAAACATCAAAAATCAGAAAATCCAAAAACATCCAAATCATATCAAAATCCAAAAACAAGTCAAAAGTCAAAAAACATAAAAAAATGGTTATCCGAACTATGTTGTGTTTGAGCTTAAATGTAGGCAAGGATAATCTTTGATCAGCCCCCAAGAAACAAAATCCAAAAACATTCAAAAAACAAAAAAAACACAAAAACATTCCAAAAAAAATATCCAAAAAAAATCATCAAATCTCAAAAAACCCCAAAACATCAAAAAAATTGAAAATCAAAACATGTGCAAAATCTTAAAAATACCAAAAACAGCCTCAAAACATTTCAAAAAGATCGAAAACATTAAAAAAAAATCCAAAAAATTCTACCCATCCCCATCTTGCTTTCACTCAAAATAAACATCACTCATAATAAACAATCATCATCCTCAATCTTTGGTAAAATAGTCAAAAACAAGTCTAGCAAATCAAAAGTGAAAACCAAAACATCAAAATCCCAAGTCTAGGTCAATACGTAAACAAGTTAGTCAACTCTCAATGTCAATAGCCTATCGTCAAATCAGTCTTATATCAAATCATATGATATCTTCACATCCTAGGATGCATCCTTCCTACTATGGACATCAACATCAGGTATCATTGTAGTTTAGTCTTGACTATCGGTATGAAGAACATTGGCTTGTTTGTTTACTTGATCTTTTCTTTTGATTTATCTTATTGTGATCATTCCAATGACCTCTCGATGATGTCTAATCAAAACAATCTAGAGAGAAAGGAATGGGGCATTTTTCATTATCTTTTGTCTGTTGTGCTTGTTGGACGTTCTTGTACTATAACTTGGCGAATACTTGCTTTGTTAGGTGTGTATGGAGGGTTTTTTGGGCAGCTTCTTGACTATTGCATTAATAGGTTATACTTTTCTGTGTTTTGGTATGAGATGTTTGAAACTTCTGAAGTGCATCCTAGCAAGGTTTCCATATGTCAAGTGTGAGCAAGAATACTCCTATTTCTTTGTCGAGTCAAAGTCCATCGCACTAGGTACAATGTCATCTTGGTTCTTTATACCTTGATGCATTGTATCTATGTGTGTTATCAAACATAAGGTAAGTGGTGCTTTTAAAGTCCTAATTCTTGATAAGCAAATCATCCATCTCTCATCATCATCATCTCATGTCTTATTGGAATCATCTCATTTCTTCTTTCTTATTTTCCGCACTAACATCATGTCATGATCAAGTAATCATCATCACCAATGCATCCATCTTGCATCCACAAACCATCAACATACTTCATATCATATCATATCATATGCTAATCATCTCACATGCATTTTCATCATCATAATATAGATCTATTAGTCTAAGCATCTCATAAAACATACATTTACATAAAACATCCATTGCATAATCATATGGGCATTATCGCATCATCCATCTCAAATGCATTCCATCATCATTTAATTTTTTTAGGATAATATAGATTGGTTATTCTAAGCTTCTTAAAACCATATCATTTGCATTATCATCACAACCATCCACACGTCCATCTTGAACCTCTTTTTCGTGAGATCAACCCTCAAATTGAATCTTTTCGCTCAATCTCTCATGGGGGAAAAGTACAAGTATACTTCTTTCCATTGGGGCATTCAAAAAAATTACAAAATTTTTGAATTTTTATTGTGGAAATTTTATTCTTTGAACTAACGTAGCAAGTTCATTGCTTCAAAGAGGGGCAAAATGTAGACATGAAAAATATGTTGATCAACTAACTTCAATTCTTCTTTAATCACCCCTCAATTAACCATTTAATTAACTCATCTTAATTCCTCTGTTTATCAAATAAATCAAATTTATTTGCTTAAATAATTATCCTCTTTTGATTAAATAAATCATTTTTTATTTAATCCTAAAAGTCCCCCTTTAATTAAATAAATTCATCTTTAGCACTAACATCATCCCCTTTAGCAAAATAAATCAAAATATTTATTTAAGTCTAAATCATTTTCCATCTCCTTTTGATTTATTTTAATCCATAAATCTAAATCAAATAGGTCAAATCAGCTAATATCCTATTAAATTAATCAAATCATGACTAATCTAATCCTAATCCATGTCGCATCCTCACTTTTGCCACTTGCATGCACAAATAAATCATTTAATTGATTTATCAAATCTCTATTTTCTCTCAACATGGCATAATAGAGGAATATTCCTTCAAATTTGAATTCAAATCCAAATGGGATAAGTCCTTCCAACAAGGCATTTATTTCACCCAAAAAGTCCTTTTTCATTGAGCCAAGTGGCCATTACTCCATTTGACTCTTCATCCACCTTGTCATTTCATAAATTTCAAATTTCAATTAAAGGCATTCATGGGCACATTCATCAAAACATGCACACCCTTCATCCTAACACATCTTGAGAAGTGGCATCTTGTCATTGGCTCAAGATTAGTCCCACATTCATCCCTTTTTCATGTTATCTCATCAAATTCTTCTATAAATGGAGAGATTATCCTTCATTCTTATCATCCACAATCTTCATGCAAAGCTACTCTCTTCAAAGTGCCACTTCATAGCATTGCATCTTCATCATTATCTTGTCAAGGGTTGGGAAAGGGCCATTTTTCATATCAAAGTGACACCAATCCACTATGGAATAGGTATAGATTGTGCTTCTTTTATGTTTTCAATTAGTTTGTTTGTTATCTTGTTTGTGAGGCATGATGTATTATTTCATAGGAGCATTAGTAGGCTTGCATAGTTTGAACTAACCCATGCTAATGAGTGTTGGATTTTAAGTTGTTTACAAATTTATGGTGCTCATAGGTACGATAGTTGATCATGCTATTTTATTTCAATACTTTTCAGTTCCTTCACCCCATTTATATGTAAATTAAGTTTTTGTTTTTCATATCTATACATCTTGTTGTACTGATATACATTTTATTTTTGTGTTTGTAGTGGATACATAGGGATGGACTAGGGATATTTATAGTGCATATAAGAGGTGGCCTTTGTCATACCTATCTAGAGGGTAGTCTTAGAAACCTACCAGTTGACTTCAGTGGGATGCCACATCCATCTTTTTGAGTTCGTAGCCTACTTGAGGACTGCATATGAGGAGCGGTAGGTGGAGATCATACAAAGGATCACAGATGTTACCACTCTCTAAGGGTAGTAGGATCAATGATTGGGGGAGCTACATACAACCCTCATAGATCAAGATGTAGTCATGAAAGGGGTTGATAGTGTTGATAAATCATGTGACACCCTATAGATCCATCTTGATGACCTCACGGGGCAGATAGCAACTATGATCCTAATAGGTGATCAACAAGTATAGCAAGAGCTCATCAAAACCCACATGCAAATATGCTCCCTTTAGGGAGAGATTAGGGGGATGTGTGCAACAACGTCTATCTCATATTCACACTACACCTGATCCATCTCCATCATACATCCCCAACCCCACTCACAGCCACAACCAAAGCCATAGGGCTCATGGAGCCATATGCCCATGGCATAAACAACTTTTTTTGTGCATAATTTTTGTAGTCCTGATACATATTTTGGATATCATTTTTGTATTTATAGACATTGATATATGTATATATATATATACAACAACCACTCATTTTTTGACAACAGTGGCATGATACATGTACATAACATTTGATATTTATATATATACATGAGATACTGATTCTAACATATATTATGTGATGTGTATGTTCCTTACTTTCATGTATGTTGATGCTATAGATTTTATATGCATATGGATGCGTGCTTAGATTAGATGCTATCATGATTTATTAAAAACACGTGGACGTATGTTAATTAAATACAATGATGATCTAATTTCCTAAAAATATGTAATGTAATGCATGGATACATAGCATGGTAAAACACACATATGTATGTCTCACACACACACACATGGTTCCATCATAACAGAAAAGAATTCACAATGTATTAATGAAGGAATTTCAACATATGTATTGTTACGACCCTTAAAGAGTGAACATTGCACATATGACACATTAGACACTATGCATAGTATCGAAAAAGATGGATTACATTAATAGGTTCTTTTAATGGCATCCCATCCATAGATGATAACCCATGAGCACTCGAGCCATACACAAAGATGACAATGTAAGGGCCTAACCAATTAGGACTACATTTTTCCCTTTGATCAAGAAATGCATTTACATTTCTATGATTCTCATAGAGAAATAGGTCACCTACCTTGAAATTTCTAGGGATTACACTTTGATTATATTGTCTAGAAAATGATCATTGATAAGCCTTAAGATGGTCGAGGGCCTATAATTGTTGTTCATCGAGCATCTTTGGCTGATATAAATGATTGGCCTACTAAGTCTCATCATCAATTAACCCCTTAAGGGAAACCTGCAAAGAAAAATTTTCCAACTCTAAATGAATGATAGCTTTGACACCATACATGAGGTTATAATGCGTTGTTCTTGTCACCATACAAACACTTGTGTGATAGGCCCATAAAGTGTATATTAATTGAACATTCCAATCCTTACCATGTTTATTTACTGTTTTGCAAAAAATGATCTCAAGGTTCTTAATTGACGCTTTCACTTGGACATTAGATTGAGGATAATACGGTGTAGAAAATTTATCCTGAATGTGAAACTTTTCTAGGAATTTCTTTACTTCCTTGTTCTTGAAATTTTTAGAGACAAGCATAGAAGGCAACCTGAATGAGCAATGATGTCATTTAGAAGAAAACTACAAAGGACTTTAGTGTTTGTAGATCGAAGTGGGATGGCTTCAAACCACTTTGTGAAGTAATCTATAGTAGTAATGATAAAGGTGTGTCCTTTAGAAGAAGGAGGTGATATTTTCCCTATATTATCCAACCCCCATTTCACGAAAGGCCAAGGAGAGGTCTAGTTTTGTAACTCTTATGTAGGAGTGTGAATAAGATGACTATGTTTTTGACATTGTGCGTAATTTTTGATAAAATTGAAGGAATAATTCTATTTTTTTCCAAAGGTGCCCCATGTGGATCAATTTTTGCACCAGGAATTTACCACTGGAAAGTGTCGTCCACTGAAACCCAAATGGTCTTCCTTAAGGGAAAAGGGTATTTTTGATTTAGTGAGACATAAAAGAAGTAAGATGTTGTAAGATTTTTGATAGAGAACATCTAATAAGACAACATAATAGATTGAAAGCTTTCATTTACAAGAGAAATCATTTTTCATTGCACCATTGATAGATTTTCCAGTCTTTAGATTATTGTAGATGTTAGAAAATCATTCTCCTGAGTCTACCTAAGAACACATAAGAGCATTGGATTTAGGTTGATAAAAAAAAATAGGAGACTGATGCACCTGAACTACAAAGTAGTATTCTTTTGTATCCTCATCTGAAAGTACTAGGGAGGTGGCACTCACCATGGTATCTGCATGCTGATTTTCTCTCCTAGGGACACTGTCTATCATGAAGGAGGAGAATCGATTAAGCAAAGACAAAGCAAGGTCTCAATACCAAGACAACTTACTTTTCTTATCTTGATAACTCCCCATAATCCGATTCAGAATAAGCTATATGGAGATGTTTTATCTTTAGAACGATCACGACACACAAGCTAGCCATGAGGGATTTATACTTGACAATGTTGTTGGTACAAGGGAATTCCAATTGAAAGGAGAGAGGGACCAACTTACCTTTAAGTGAGATTAGAACTATGGTTACTCTAGAACTAGTCTAACATCTTGACCCATCAAAATACATCTTCCACACAAGGTCATGATTGATCATAAAAATTTTCTCATCAGGGAATAAGTCCAAACCTGGGAAGGAGTAGGATGAAGGAGCATCTACCAATTGATTAGAAACTGCTTGACACTTTATCAATTTCTCAGTAACAAAATTTATGTCAAACTCAGAAAGGAACATTATCCACTTTTCTAGCCTCCCAACAAGGTTGATACCAGAGAATAGATGTTTTAGGTCACTTTTTATAGTGACATGTGTTTCGACATGAAGAAGGTAGTGCCTTAGCTTCTTCATTTCAAAGAAAAGAGCAAGGAATTGCTTCTCCATGGATGAATAACGAGTTTCATAATCAACCAAGATGTGACTAATGTAGTAGACTGCTCTCTCTTTCCTTACCTCATCATACTGAGTGAGCAAGGCCACCAAAGCATATGGTAATGTAGCAAGATAAAGAAAAAAGGGTCTATCTAGTCCTAACATACACCTAGTAGCATTTTCTTTGTACCCTTTAAGGAGATCCTAAGCTGAAATTTTAGTTTTTATCCACATTGTAGCCTTAATATTGTTGGAAAATTGCAATAAGATATTTGGCATTTCCCCATGTAACCATTCAAGTTATTTTATCCCCATTAAAGAGGATAGAACACAGTTACTAATATAACACTAAACTAAAAACACCACCTTTATTTACAATCATTATGTTGATATAACAGTGTGACTTATACACACAATGTCTTCACTGACAACCCCATATCTCTTCATTTTGTAACATACAAATTTCAAAAAAGTTGTAGCCTTAACCACTGAAATCTAAAATGACCTAAAAAAAGAGAGATTATATAACTTTATTTTACCCATTGTTTAAAAAATAAATTTTATTATAATTTTTCATCGTGTTATTAAAGGTGCTATTTAACTGTCAAATTTTCTTAAGCAATGTGCAGAAATAGATGTATACACTGTATGAATTGATTATGAATAGGCTTGTTGTCTCATAGATATTGGACAAGCAAAGTGAACCCCACAAAGCTACATATGAACAAAGAAAATAAGGATATGTAACATTACTTGTGCTTGAGCATTGGGCACCACTCAATCATTTCTAATTGAATTTTTTTTCATGCTTTTCTCTTTTGGAGGGAACATAAAAAGAAGGTAGATTATATAATTCTATGAGAAAACTTGATCGTAAATCTGTTCTACTCTATTTAATACTAGATTGAAAAGTAAACTGAACCAAACATATTCTCCTGCTCTTTACATTATCTTGTGTTGAAAGAATAAAACCATTCAAATAATTAGTTCTCTACAAAAACGTGAATGTTGCATTCTCCTTGAAGCATATGCAATGCATGTGATTTTTTCAAGAAAATGACTCAAAAAATGCGGCCTTATGGAATGTACCAATGTTGTAGCTATGTAACAAGGTAAATAATTAAGAAAGGATTTGAGTCAATATTTATGTGGAAAATTCACTTATAGATATGTATATAAAACATGGGAGCATAGTGTCTATTGAATCAATATTGAAGAAATGCACTAGAGATGGCTTCTTCAATCTTCTTTAAGCTCTTTGTAGTGTAGATTCTGGATTGTTTGGTTGGCTATTCTTGAGTCAAAGTTGGCCTATTTTGTCTAGTGCATTCTCTATCAAGGCCTCCCAAATGGTGCCAAATTATCTCATTTGGGTGTTAGGGAACCTTGTTTCCCATTTTGGGCAATAGGAGACTCTCAAGCACTTTTTTTGGTTTTATCCTAGGGCTTAGGCTACTTGAAATTAGATTCATAGTATTTAAGGCTCTAGCCTTTCTCATGGCATATGATCCTTTTGGAGGATTGGTCCAAAATATTTGACAAGTTTACTTAGATTTGGCATTCTTTTAAAGTGGAATTTTTATTTAGGATTTGGAAGGATAGGAATTCTATTATTTCTTTGGCTCTTCTATTGATATCTATTTCTTGCTTTATATTAAAACTATGATTTATTCCAATGTACTTATGTAGATTTAGGTGTAAGATTTGAAGTATCAAATATACAAGTGCTTCTTAATCATTTTTAGTATATCATCTACAAGTGCTTCTTGATCATTTGAAGTATATCATCTACAAGTGATTCATGATCATTGGGGTAAAACCCGTTATACAATTGCTAGAATTCCATTAACTTTAGCCCATAGTAGGGGTCAATCTCCACCCCATGGATGCCACCACAGACACAACCATACTAAAAATGGAGAATATGATGCTCACTCACATGCTTCTCAGCCTCCCTCTTGAAGAACTAGAGATAGGTTTATTTGTAGGTGGTCTTGGCCCTCTTTCCCTTATTTTCCCCTCTCCCTAGGCTTGTGATTGTGGGTTTGTTGCATGGCTGGATTTTAGGAAGTTTCCTCAATTTGCTTTGGCCATTTCACCTACATGTAATAATTAGCCATAGGAAGAAGAAAAATATGGTGTGATTTCTAGTTGGGAGTCTATCTTGGATGACTCAATTCCTTTGATGTATGGGAGAAGCTAGATGAAAAGGAAACCCCTTCAACCCCTAATAGTATAGCTCTTGCTGCTTAGTGGCTTTGTCTTTGTATTTGGCTATGGGATGTGACTACTTCTATCCACCTTTTTTTGCAATATGTCTAATATTATTTTATTTTAATGGTAATTGTGAGAACCCCAATCCAAATACCTACAAAACAAAGAGAATAAACACCTTAAGTTAGATATTACAAGCATGAACAAGGATTCCCCATGAAATCCATTTACAAACTTCAAATTAGGAAAGAAAACAATGAAGAACATAATAAAACAAGAAAATATAGATTCAATCATAATTAAAATAGAATAAACATGATCCCATTGGGGAATTGGTGCCAATTTGATGTGAAAATTGGCCCTTTCCCAATTCCTAAGATGCAAGCTTGATATGGCGATGATGATTGATCCACTTTGTTGATAAAGGATGAGAGCTCCAAGCCAAAAATCTACAAAACCCTAGCTAAGAACTCAATGGTGATGGATGGAAATGGCTAAATATTTTAGCATAATAACTTTGCATAAGTTGTGGATATTGAAATGAGGATATGAGCTCTTTATTTATAGAATGCCAAGATGGATGAATGTCAAAATTTGAGAAAATGTGGGACTAACATTCATCCAATGGCAAGATGCCACTCGTCAATCTATGAGTGGATGGAGGATGTGCAAGATTTGGAGATTGTGCCAATAAATGCATATTTTTGAATTTCAAATTAGTTGAAATGACTTGCAAGAGGGAAGGGAAAATGCAATAAATTCCACATGGCTCAAGGAAAAGGACATGCAAGATGAAGTTATTTCCTTGTTGGATGTACATGTTGACTTGGAATTTTTGAATTCAAACTTGGAGAATATTCCAAAAGATGCCTTGTGAGGAAAATAGAGATTTAATAAATGAATTAAATCTATTTTCATGTGCAACTTGCAAAATATAGAGGATGGGACATGATTTAGAATTAAATTAATCAAGGGTTAATTAATTTAATAGCAGACTAGGTGATGTGACCTATTTGACTCAAATTTATGGATTTACTTAAATCAAATAAGAGAGGAATATGATGAGAGAATAATTAAATAAATATTTTTATTTAATTAATTAAAAGAGATGGTGCTAGATCAAATTAAATAAGGTTTAAATTTATTTAATTAAATAGATAGACTTTAGAGATTTAATTAAATAGGGATAATTAGATAAGATGGATTGATTTATTTACCAAAAGAGAGAGAATTAATTAAATATCTAGTTTATTTAATTAAGGGAGGAATATTCATGAATTTAATCAGATAAGGAGATTTGACTAAATGGTTAGGCTGAGGGATGATTCAAGATGAAATGATGTTAGTAGGTGAGGATCAAGTGTGCAATGTCAATCAGTATATTTTATGTGTCTACATTTGCCCCTCTTTGAAGCAATGCACTTGTTGCATTAGTTCAAAGAATAAACGATCTCGATCAAAACCAAAAAAAATTATTTAAAAACTTGTCCCACTACTACATGGCGAGAGAAAACATGTCATTATATTGCCCACTCGAGAGATTGGACAAAAATTTTAATTTTTGGGTGATTTCACAAAAAAAGAGGGCAATGTGCCAGACAGGTTTGAAAAGGCTCCAGGAGGCCAAAAATGTGTCCAAACACAATTAAATGATGTAAAATAGGCCTCAACTAGACAAAAACAAGTTCGAGGGTCCAAAACCCTAGCAGGACAGCCAATTAGGGTGAATAAAACCCTAATTTTCAAGCTTAAAAGGGGCCTAAGGGGTCAATTTCAAGTCATTTTCATACACTTACATTTGCAACCTTGAGATTTGAGATTTGAATTTCTGACAAAATGGTGCAACGATAGCTTCCCTTACACATTTCTGATTGAGTTTAGACGTACTAGCGACCACTTGGCATTGGGGTACTAGTAAGTGACCCCTACTTGAGCTTCATTTTCTCATTTATTGCTTTCATTTAATGATTTTAAAGGTGGGTTCATTTGCAATGGCACTATATAGCGCCACTCAAAAATCAAACTACGCTACTTAGTGTTAAATACCACTACGACGGTATAGTTTGGAATTTAAAAACTCTGATGCTGAGCTCGAGGCTAGCAAGGTGGTTTGCAAAGTGTGATGCGATGGACCTGATTACGCTGAAAGTGCACCATTAGAAGGGAAAGTAAACTGCAATGGTGCTATTTTTCTTCGTTAAGCCCTAGCATCAGAGTTTGATTAGAAATCAAACTGCGACGCCTTCATGAGTTGCACCATTTGACAAGTTTTTTGAACGCCAGACAAATATTTTTTAAAAAAATTTAACATGGTGACCTTCCTTGATGCAGGACACGATGAGGGAGCTCTACTCCTGAGAGCACAGGTCGCAGGATTTGTCTAGCTATATTGCGGGACTTGAGCGACAGGGATCATGATCAACTCTGGATTGCAGGGTTATGGCACATTGCCTACACAATACCCATTCACACTCACCTAGGGATGTTGTCATCTTTGGCCGAGAGATGGCACACCAAGACCTCTTCCTTTCATCTTCCCACTGGTGATGCCACCATCACCTTAGAGGATGTTTGGTGAATTTTTTGAATGTTGATTCATGGCAGAAGGGTCATTTTTTATATGCATGAGGGGTGCGATGCCTGCCACAAAATCCTCACCATAAAGGACATCATTTTTTGTGAGGGGTAGATTGAGCTCAAGTGACACAAGATCCTTACACATCCCTATTGTTGGGTTATTGCATCTACTATTTCAGGTCTCATTTCCCTTGACATACGAGGGTGATATTTCAGTCCTGGCTGGGGATATTGCTGGGAGTGGATGGTTTGAGACATGCCAGTTTTTTTTACATGGGGGCCAGTGCTTCTAACTTCTTTATACAGGGACCTGCATGAGTACATGTACATGGATGGTAGAGCATTCAGAGCAGGGGTGACACTTCTTCATGTCTGGGTATGGGAGCACATTGTTGTGCTACATCCATGCATTATTTCAATTCTGATACTTCCTGATGATCCCCTCATGTGGTGTTACAGGGGCAGTGTGTCCTTCAAACTTACCAATGAGCATGGGATCCCCTACTAGAGGAGGGTTCTAGATGAGATGCAGGTTTTTACTTGGCGACCGTACCTTGGTCAGCCCAGATAGGCTGATGATGCTGATCAACTATTCTTTATCCGTTAGGACCGGTTCACGCAGGGGTGGGAGCACACGATGATTGAGAGGTACTTGCTCAAGCATGTGCAATGTTAGTTTGGTGAGCCCTAGGATCACCTTGATGATGATTACATAGCCATCTTCACCCGCACCATGACGTAGGTTTCATGGGGGTGGTACATTACTACTTCAGAGGTCATGGATAGCTTCAAACAGTTGGTAGCTTGATTGTGGGCATATGATCAGGGGCCTACAAATCCAGGCATGACCTAGGCCTACATGGATTGGTTCTGGCCTCCGCTTTGATTGACAATTCCAGGTGTAGTCCCAGATCAACGGAGAGTTAGAGGCAGAGGGGGATGACGAGGATGGAGGGGTGATGTTCGATAGGAGCAGCAAGTTGTGCCTCTAGTTCAGCCAGGGTAGGGCGATGTATCGATGCCAAACTAGCAGTAGGTGCCACCAGGTGTACCACTGGGGTGAGGATTAGCCTTAGGTATAGTCATAGGTGCAACCTCTGGTACAATCGGCAGGACAAGTGGATCCTCGGGATGCATTGATTGTATAGCTACAGGCCCAGGTCTAGGCCGTGATAGCCAAGAGAGATCAGGTGAGGGCCGAGAGAGAGCAGTTTAGGGCCGAGAGGGATCAGGTCGTTCAGCAGAGACAAGCTGCAGAGCTACAGGTAGCCACAGAGCTAGGTAGGAGACATCAGCTGGAGAGCATGGCTACCTCCTCTTCCCAGGGTTAAGTGTTGGTTTGATCTTATAGGGATGCCATGTAAGAGGTTGAGTACTACTAGAGGTATTATCATGAGATCATACTCGGAGTAGGGCGGGTCCTAGAGTACTTAGAGCAAACCAACTATAGACCAGTAGAGGGTTGCGGTGATAGAAGCGAGGGCAACATAAATGGGGATAGAGCCTTATCAAGATGATATAATACTTTTTGTGCCTTATGGGCTCCTTTTTGATAGCCCGATGGGCCTTTTGTACTGATTGCCATACATGTACAGTGATTTGATTATTATTTTGTACTATGATAGTTATTTAATGATATATATATGTATATGAGTCGATGATGATTTTGATGTGATTCAATGTGTATTCTTTATTTATGCATGGATGATTTTACTTGTATATGTTGTGCAATGATGCTTTTATGGATGCATTTATTTATGATGATATGCAACGATTATGACTAATAGATATATATTATGTTAACCTATGATATGCAAATGTGATGTGCAATGATGTTGTCTATATGATGATCTATTTTATGTTGATGCAAATGGTGATGTGATATGTGATATGGAATGTAAAATTTAAAATAATATTGTAACTAAGGCTTAATTTTTAGGTTATGGATTAGATCAGATGTTAGCAAATCAACAAAGATTAAGAAACCCAAAGAACTATCGAGTACAAAGGAAGTTAAACAAAAGAATGATTGTACCTATTCTTTGAATCTTCCATGATTACCTCCATAGCACCTTCTAATTTTTTGGTTGATGTGTTTCCCTCATATTGGACGTGCGAGCAATCTGAAAATAAAAGTCTAAGACCTACGCAAGCTATGAAGGATTTGCATCTAAATGCCTATGACAAAATGATTAAAAATTCCTATGCCTAAATATGTCAAAACATAGTGGAATATTACAATAAATGCTACAATTTCTGTAAAAATTTCTAAGTGTGTAAGTGTGTAAGTGTGTACCTTGAAAATGTGAGAAAAATAGCATTTTATAGAAAATGCAATTTTAATTGAACGAGTGAGATCGACTCCTAACGAAGGCTTAAAATCAGAGGATGAGATTTAATCTGATAATCCCTAATCATGGTTAGGGAAAAATCATTGAGTGGTCGAGATGTCATCTAAGAAGATTGAATCAACGGTGGAGAATAAACAAGATAACTAATTAGAAAAATAAAGATTTTTGAAAATCAAGAAGATAAAGACTGCCTAATTTGTGAGATTTGAAAAATCAAGAAGATAAGAGTTAGACTAAAAAGTGGATTTGGAAAATCAATAATTTTCTCAATTACTTGATTTTTAGAAGAATATTACCATTTTGAATTAAATTAATTCAGAATATGGATTCTATGAGATAATAAATAATCAATTTTTCAGATTATTTACCAAAATGAACTAACAGTTAAGAATGTGAAATCATTTTAAATAATTGATTTATTTAAAATGATAGAAATGTTAAATTTGACAATTAAATAATTAAAGATAACTATTTAATTTAGAGGATATGACTAATAATTAAATAAATTAATAAATTCATTTAATTATAAGAATTAGTGACATATTAAATAAATAAACAAAATTCATTTATTTAATGATCAAGAAGAATAAATGAATAGAAGCAATTAAATAAATTAATAAATTTATTTAATCATAAGAGGATAATAGACCATTAGTGATGTATTGAATAGATAAAATTTATTTATTTAATAATCATGAAGAATAAAAGGACTTGAATTAATTAAATAATTATGAATTATTTAATCAATAGTCAAATGTGGACCAAAGACATAATTAAATGTCATAATTATGCTAGGACGAAAGTGGTAAAAATAGAGCTTGCAGACCTTGGTCATTTTTATGTGTCTACAATTTTCCCCTCTTTGTCATAATGTAGCATGTCGTATTGTGACAAAGAAAATAAGTCAATGCCATGCCCCAGTGTAGGTATGGAGTATCAATGCCCCCTTGAGAAATTTTTCAAATTTTAGGTCGGCGGTAGGAAAATTTGGAAAGGGTCTCGATAAGTTAATTTGATGACCAGAAAAAAAAGATGGCGCAGACGGTTTCAAATTCTAACACCTTTAAGGAATTCAATGAGGTGGTCAAAGTTGGTCAAATGATCCTCCAGTAATAACCTAGTTTACCTATGTCATTTTGACTTCTATAAATAAGTTGACAAAAGGGTAAAAGTCAATTCATTTTCACTATTCACTTTGTAAATTTTGAGAGCTCAAAGCGAAAAGGAGTGCAGCAAGGATGGTGATTTCAATGACAGAGCATCTTGGGGAGATCATGTAGACCTTCAAGTGGCCAGAGGGCTTAGAGCTAGTGGTATGTACCCCTAACCTCCTTTGTAATTTTTTCATTTTGCATGCCAAAAGTAGGGTTTTAGGGAAAACAACAAATGCATCGTGACGCATATGCGTTCGCGTAAGCCACATTTGACCTCGCATTCGATGTATTTGATGCGTCACGACACAAGTGCAAGTGTAATTTCAGGTAGACTAAGGTTTTTTGCTGCATTTGCCAAAAAATGTGATGCATTTGCCTTTTTGAGTTGCATTTGAATGCTAGAATGCTGCATTCATCATTTTGCAACGCAATCGCATGTTTAAGCGATGCATTCAAATGGAACAACCAAAGTACCATATTTTGTGATGCAAGTGCTCTGATGTGATGCATTTGAGTGCCCGAATGATGCAATTGGCATGTCATGATTCATTTGAAGTAAGGAACGACACATTCATTATTTTGTGACACAATTGTAGTAAACGTGATGCATTTGATGTTGACTTTGACTAGGGCTGATTTTGATACTTTTTGAATTTGAAATTCATTTTTATGATATTCACAATTGTCTAGGAGGTACTCACATGTTGTTCAGCTTTCTACAAAGACATCTTGCCCCTATTTACATGCGAGAGAGTAGACTCACAACCTTCCGGTTTGTTGATCAGCTTAGCCTATGAGAGCAACAACGATTGATGTCACTGGGTTTGTTTTATGTTGCCTATATGCCCGCTATTCGGGCAAATAGGGGACTGTATACGCATAAAAATGGTCATGTCTATAATCCTGGCAATTAATTAAATATTTATTATTTAATTAATTTTTCTAAAGTCCTCTACATATGATTAAATTTAATTAATTTAATTATATTGTTCATTCATCTTATTTTCTTTCCTTAATTAAATAAATTTATTTTATTTAATTATTTTCATATGTCCACTTAATTATTTAAATAAATACATTCTATTTATTTAAATTAATTATCATTGTTTGAATTTAATTAAATCTTTTGATTTAATTAAATTTAAATCTTTTCTTCTATTTAATTTTCTTCTTCTAATTAATTAAATGTTTCATTTAATTAATTTCATAAAAGTGATTTAATTAAATAGATCTTATTTAATTAAAAATATCTTATGCTTTCTTTCTAAATCAAAATTAGGTATTTTAACCTGATTGTGAAATCTTCTCATATCATGATTAAATATTTTATTTAATTATGAGATATTCTGCTTTTTTCAATAAAACATGATTAAAGCTCTTTTCTTATCACCACCTTTCTTCTGCTTTTAAAAGCTTAATTAAATATTTTATTTAATTAAGAAAAGTTGAATGTCCTCCACAAATAAATAATTGAATTTTTAAATTCATTTATTTATCAGCTTTTAATCTTTCTTTTATTCTTATCTTCTCTTCTTTTTCCTCTTTCATAAAAATAGAAAAATCTTGTTTTTAGGTTTCTTCTATCTTCTCTTCAATTTCATCTTTCTTCAACCATTCGATCTGCCAGGAATTATCACAACCGTTAATCAAGATAGCCAATCAAAATCATTCGAAAAACTCTATAAATACCTGTGTGAATCCAAGCATTGGTAATAGGCAATTAATTAGAATTCATGCACTTAATTCATTTAGAGTTCATTTATCATAGCATCATGTTTATTTCAAGTTTATTAGTTCAAATCATCATCATAGCTTAATCTTGCATCTACATCATAGCAAAAATCTCGTTCTTTAGGAAGACAGTTTGTTGAGTCTAGCCTACGATCTAAGAACACAAAGCTGGAATCTACAAAAACACTAAAGATAGAGGACAATAGGATGACAATGGAAGCATAATAGAGTTTGCACTTCTTTACTCCTTTTATATTATGTTTTATTAAATGTCTTATTGGTGTGTTTGAACAGTTAATTTTAATTCATTTTTACACTTATTCTTCATACACACATTAAATGGCGCCCACCATGGGGCCTATGCCCCTATTTTAGACTTCTTTCTTGCAGGTTTGCTCACAAGTTTTCTGAAATTCGGCAGCGCATCGAGAAGATTCAAATTTTTTTATTTTTACAGGTATTTCGGCGCATCTGAAGACTGTTTCGGCGCATCTGGGAATTTCTGCGGCGCATCTGGGAAACAGAGTAGTGCATCCGTCACTTTCTACAGCGCATATAGGAATTTAGTTAGCGCATATAGGAAATAAGTTAGCACATTTTTATACGTTTCAAAAAATCTAAAAAAAAATAATTTGCATTTAGAATAGCGCATCCAGGTTCTGGTTTCGTGCATCTGGGTAACACAGCGGCGCATTTGTATTTTGTTTTAGCGCATTTAGGTAACAGAGTTGCGCATCTGGTCCCTGTTTCTGTGCATCTGGGGGACAGAGCTTCACATCTGAGTTGTAACAGAGATTCTAAGTCTGACGCCTTCCGCAGATAGAATTTCTTTCATTTCTTTTTGCTGGGTTTTAAAATGAATCAATCTAAGGTAGCTGCCACACCTTTATCATGCAGTTAAAAAGAACCCCATGTCTGTTGTGAAGCAAAATCTTCATTTAGAGTAAATCACTTTTGATTTTGGTGCACATAAAATGAACTTGTTTACTCTTATTGACTGTGCTTGAAAGTGGTAGGTGATTATGCTCTCACCCTGTGCAAACTAGGTGATCAGAAAACCAAACTCACTTTTCCCTATGTAACCCTGACTCAATAATTGAAGTATCCTCTCCCCTTGCACACTTGTGTGATCCTGGGTGCAAGAGAAACATTTATTGACTCTAGAAATTAGGCCTGCCTTAAGGGAAAAAGTACTCACCTTAAGGGACGACTCAAACCGGCAACAGAGCTAAGGCCAAGCTACCCCCGACTGGTATATAAATGTAAATCTTAAGGGAAAACCTAAGGTTGCTTGTGTGGATGTGTCATACAGACGGAGTTGTACTCCCTTAAACCCTGTTGAGCTTAACCTCTTCAGGCTGGAGTGCCACCTTAATGGTGATTAATCTCTTGCCCCATGTATGGCCACTTGAACGGGGGTCCCAAACTAAATACCATTGTTTAGAAAGCTAAAAACCTTCTATCTGCTAGTCCAGCACCAGTCAGTGTGAAGCTTTCTACACTTTCGCAGTCAGTAGTAGAAGTGATCAGCTCGCCATGGGAGTTTCATGGGGGTTGGAAGCTTGGTTGGCCTGAGAAGAGAGTGCACTGTAAGGGGGAGCCCGTGCAACCAAGCTTCTAGATTCACATGCTACTGATATGCGGTTGGGGAAACCCACGTGGAGTCTAGCGGATATTGTCCTGGCCTAACCTAGGTTGTGCTTGTCTTATTCTGTGCTTGGTTATGAATCAACTTAAATCAGATTGTTTGTTGTGCTTTCAAAAACATTAATTCAGATAAATGATCATCCAAAAAACCAACATGATAAATTTCAGTTGAAAACTGGTCAAAACTGTCCTTAGAAAATTGTTTTAGCGCATCTCGAAAAAAAAATGCAGCACATTTAAACTCTGTTCTGGCGCATCTAT
Organism: Sequoia sempervirens; assembly: GCA_007258455.2. Lineage (NCBI taxonomy): Eukaryota > Viridiplantae > Streptophyta > Pinopsida > Cupressales > Cupressaceae > Sequoia > Sequoia sempervirens. The sequence continues at coordinate 414,276,029 of VDFB02105785.1, forward strand.
GTTCTATTTTGGCACATTTAGGGTGTTCTGCTGCGCATATGCTCTCTGTTTTTGCGCATCTAAGGTATTCTACAGCGCATTTGACTCTTTCTCCAGCGCATTTACCTTTTTCTGCAGCGCATTTAGGAAACAAAATAGCGCTTTTAGGTTTCTGTCAAAATTCAGACACAGACCCGAATCTCTGAGATTTTACTCCCATGTTGAGAAAGTGGAAATCAACCAAGTTTACCAAGAAAACAATTTTTGATAGGATCAAGAAGCCCAAAACAAACTTAAGTTACAAAAGGACTTTAGATCGCAGAGAATTCCTATATAAGAGTCGAGACGTCTTGCTCCATTATCGTACATTCCTCCATAGATACCAAGACTACATTAGGGGATTCACTGACGATTATGCTGTAGAACCTTTGGCTACCCAAGCTTATTATCAAATATTAGCATTGTCTCAACGTCACAATCTTAATCAACCTCTTGAGTTTGAAAATATACCACAACCTTCAATTGAATATTCAATGTGTCCTAATCAAATCCTTCAGTGACCTTTGATCATATCCGAGGATCTCTTACATATGCCTGTTTTTACAAGATCTCAACACAACAAGCTAGGAGAAACATCTCAACAAGAAACTCCCACCCACAACATTCAAGAAGAAGGTAGTCCTCTTTTTAGTGTGAGTCGCAATCCCCTTTTCAGTGACATCAATATGGTTGATGGAGAGGAAAATTCATTGCTTAAGAACAAAAACATGAACAAAACTCCTGTAGATAGTGATGATGACCAAGAGGAAGAACTTCAACTTAGAGAGGCAGAACAAAACCCCAAATTTCTTAAAGCTCTTGAAAAGATTCTACAATGTGACAAAGAAAAGTACTTTCTTTTCTTAGCAGATCAAGGAGCTAAATTGCCTAAAGACTTTGATACTGAGAAATTAAAAAGCAAAGAAGAAGAACCATCCCCATCTAAATTCACTCTCTTTGAACAAGAGCTTAAAAAAATCCAAGGAACAATCAAAGAAATACGAGGGGGAACCACAACCAAGAAATACACTTTGGATGACATATGTCCTTATCCTTTTGATAGAAGTCTCAAAATGATTCCATTTCCTAAACACTGTGAAATTCTCAAATTTGATCGTTATAATGGGAAATCAGACCCAATTGACCACGTTAGAGATTTTTGAAACATGACATTGGAGTTTGTCCATGAGGATACTTATTTATTGCAATTATTTCCTCGAAGCCTTGGAGTCAATTCTATGGAATGGTTATCTAAGATTACACCTCCTATTCAAACATTTGAGGAATTGATCAATTTGTTCATAACACAATACGCCTACAACATTCAACACCAAATCACCATGATTGATCTTTGCAAAGTTGCGCAAAAGCCTGGTGAATCTTTCACTACCTTTCTTCAAAGATGGAGGAGAATGTTCGCTAGGTACCCTCGACATGTTCCTGAAAAGGAGAAAATTGTTACTTTCATCAATAGCCTCAACTCATAAATGAGCTATCGTTTAAATCTACATTGTCCAACTTCCTTTGAGAAATTGATTGAGGATGCCATCACTATCAAAAATGCTTTGGTAAAAAGAGGGACAATAAAACTTGATAAGGACAACCCTAGCTCATCTAACCATTACATCAATCAAGACAAGTCTAAATTTTGGACCCGCAATAAGAACGTTGTAAACGATGGTGTTGTAGATGCAAATCATATCACGACTAGGCCATTTGTTCTGAGCACCCCAAACACTCCTCGTAACAATAATTACAACAATGTCAATTCAGCCGCGAATCTAGGACACAATCATCCCCCTTCAATGAACAACAATCAAGGGACTGTCAACAACCAAAACTATCGAGGAAATAACAACACCTTAGGGAATACCTCAAACACGAACCCACAACGATTTCCATTCTTCTCCAATAGAAGAACTTTCACTCCACTAGGAAAATCCTTGAAATCTGCCTTCAAAGAGGTTATGGAAAGGAATGTCCTTATGTTACCACCACAACGCAATTATGAACCTAGTGTAAAACCTCCATCATGGAATGAGGCTTATTTTTGTGACTATCATAGGTGCAAAGGTCATCGTACAAACCAATGTCAAGCTTTGAAACATGCTATTCAAGATCTAATTGACAAAGGCATTATCACAGTAGAAGGACAACAAAAATCCAACGAAGATCACCAAGCATTTCGCAATCCTCTACCAAATTATCAAAAGGGAGAGTCTTCTGACAAAAATGTGAATCAAATTGATGACAATGTAATCCGTCACCTCTATTCAGATGATGAGCGAGTCAACGTTATAAAAATCAAGGAAAAAGTAGATAATGGACAAGTGAATGTCACAATGAGAGCACAAGCTAAACTTGTCTTGAAAGGCACCTCTTCAAAATCCACTGAGACTTCCCCTCAACATCAATATGACTTAGTCAACCAGCTTCGAAAGACTCCGGCTCAAATCTCCATTTTAGAACTCCTAAAAATCTCCCCTGCACATAAGGAAATCTTAGACAAAGCCCTTTTTGAAATGACTGTATCCACGGATTTGGATGTGAACCGATTTCAAGCCATGGTAGGACATTTGTCCTCACCTACGTGTCTCTCATTTTCAGACAAAGACGATGTTTCCATGACTCATCCCCACAATTAATCATTATACTTAGAGGTCATGATCCATAAGTTCTATGTTAAACGTGTTCTAATAGATGGAGGGGTTGGTCTAAATATATGTACCTTGAAGGTAGTCCAAGCATTAGGATTTGCGGAAAACTCCATTGATCCTAGAAGGAATATTACTATAAAATCCTATGATGATGAGGAGAGAACATCTAAAGTTTTAATCATGCTACCAATCAGAGTGGGACCTGTTATCAAAAACACCTTCTGTCAAGTTTTAGATCAAGATCTTGCATACAACATCCTGTTGGGTCGTCCTTGGATCCATGAAATGCAAGCTGTTCCGTCCACTTACCATCAATGTCTTAAGTTTCCATATGATGGACAGGAAATCACTATACCAGCTGATAATTCCAACACCCAAACTTGTGCCAATGTCAAAGCTCATCAGGATACTTTGGTTCCAAATAATCGAGAAGCACTTGCTAATACTTCTCTTAAGCATGATACACAAATCAGCCAATTAGCCAAAAGCTTTGACAAGAAACTGCAGTTCAAGGAAAGTGGAGTTAGGGAATATTCCCTTTGTCTTGCTAATCTACCTACATCTCCTAGATCACATGGAAAGCCTTCTATTACACAACAACAGATAGCAGCAGCATCAACATCAGAACAAATACAAATAGAGCCTACTACCAAGTTTAATGGACAATTTGTCAAAGAAAAGTTTCCCATGGGAGATCCTAAGGATACAGCAATTCTGGATTGGCTCTATAAGGATGAAGAGGAAACAGTTCTAAATGTCACCTTACCAACAGATCAATATGGGAAAGGATATTCCATCATGCAAATGATGGGATATGACAATGGTCCTCTTGGAAAAAGAAAAGAAGATGTAGTTGAGCCTATCCATCTCCCAGGGCTTGCTACATATGACAAAACTGGAATAGGCTATGATGCTACCCAATCTAAACAATTACAAGGTAATGTTTTTACACTACAAGAAGGTTCCGATAAGAATAAGACATGTTTGGCATCAATCCTGAATGTCATAGAAAATACTTCTGATGCAGATTCTGCTGAATATGAATGGGATACCATCCACAATGATGAATTTTGGAGGGACAAAGAGGTAGATGTTATACACAAGTATACACCCACTTTAATCAAAGGAGACGGTTCAGGATCCCAACCACATGAATCTGAACCACAACGCAACTATGAGTCTAGTGATACTGAGTCAAATTTTAACGAGCAAGACTATCAAGAGAATAGTACCATCATTGACCTACCTCATACCTCGGATCCTACCGATAACTCTGTCTTGACCCTAACCATCGTCGATTTCACACGACCAGATGATGTGCTACCATTAATCCATCCTGATCTCATTGACTGGGATCTAACCGAACCTATGGATATACCCATTTTTCCAAATGATGAAGCTATCATTAACTTCCTTTCCACCGAAGGTGTCGATAATTGTTCCACTAGCGATTTTCGATATGAAGTCTTTAATCAGGAGAGTGTCAAGTCTCCTAGCTGCAAAAATGAAAATAAAGAAAAATGATCTAGTGGTGAAAACCAGAATATGGTAGTACTAGATCAAGCAAAAAATAAAATAAAGAGCGTATCAGATGGTGAAAACCTTTTTAAGGCACCAGCTGATGGGACTCTTGACACTCTCCCAGAGCACTATCATGAGCGATCATCCATCTTGATCGAGCCTACAAAGGAAATCAATATTGCAACTACAGATAATCCAAGGATTATACAGTTAGCTGAATCAATGACAGATAAAGAAATCCCAGAGTTCATGAACTTTCTCAAAGAAAATCAAGTTAATTTTGCTTGGTCATATGCAGACATGCCAGGCCTTGATCCTGATCTCATTATGCATCATTTATCTATCAAACCAGGAGTTAAACTAATCAAACATAAGCTCAGAAAGATGAATCCTCATGTAGCACTACTGGTTAAAGAAGAACTCAAAAAGCTCCTCGATGCAGGTTTTATAAAACCAATTGCCTATGCAGAATGGATATCCAACATTGTACCAGTAGTAAAACCAGACAAACGTGTAAGAGTATGCACTAATTTCAGAGACCTTAACAAAGCTTGTCCAAAGGATGACTTTCTGCTTCCAAGCATTGAAACTATAGTTGATTTGATAGCTGGCCATGCCATGTATTCATTAATGGATGGTTTCTCTGGTTACAACCAAATCAAGATTGCACCAGAAGACCAAGAGAAAACAACTTTCACTTGTCAATGGGGAACATATTGTTGGAATGTCATGCCTTTCGGCTTAAAGAATGCTAGAGCTACCTATCAAAGAGCTATGACTACGATCTTTCATGACATGATGCACACATTCATGGAATATTATGTAGATGACATATTGGAAAAATCACACACTAGAGAAGGACACTTGGAAATACTATCTAAAATATTCACCAGATTGGAGAAATTCAAAGTTCGCCTAAATCCCAAGAAATGTGTTTTTGGGGTCACATCTGGAAAGCTGTTAGGATATATTGTTTTAGAAAAGGGAATTGAAGTAGATCCTGCTAAAGTTCAGGCAATCATGCAGATGCCTCCTCCAAAGAACATCGGTCAATTGAGGTCATTACAAGGGCGACTACAGTCCATCAGAAAATTCATTGCACAATTGGCTGACAAAAGTCTACCATTCACACATCTCCTACATAAGAATGTTCCTTTTATATGGGATGACAAGTGTGAAATGGAATTTCAACAAATCAAGCAGTACCTGATGAACCCACCAGTTCTCGTTCCACCAAATCCGGACAAACCATTGATCCTGTATATTACTGCAACCGAGACATCTTTGGGAGCATTATTAGAGCAGGAAGACCATGACGGGAAAGAACGTGCAATCTATTACATTAGCAGAACACTAACAAGCCATGAGTTTAACTACACTTTCATTGAGAAGGCTTGTTTAGCAGTAGTCTTTGCTTCACAGAAATTCTGACATTACATGCTAACTCACACAATCAATCTGGTTTCAAAGATTGATCCACTCAAATACCTACTAAGTAAAGCATCACTAACAGGAAGGTTAGCAAAATGGGTCATGATTTTGAGTGAGTTTGACATCCACTATGTTGATCACAAAGCAATCAAAGGAAAAGTTATTGCGGATCAACTAGCAGACGCTCCTCTACAAACAAAGCACCCCCTACACATTGAGTTCCCAGACGCTGATGTTTTCACGGCAGACTCTAAGCAGTTATGGTCCTTATACTTCGATGGTTCTTTTACTCAACATGGATCGGGGGCAGGCATTCTCTTTGTCACCCCTCAAGGACATACCATTCCTCGGTCATATAGGCTAATGTTTCCGTGCACCAATAACATAGCCGAATATGAAGCACTCATCACTGGTTTAAAGACAGCATTGGAATGGAGGATTACCGAGCTACAAGTTTATGGTGACTCACAGTTAGTCATCAACCAAATCAATGATGATTATCAGACTAAGGATGACAAGTTGTTGCCATACAAGAAGATGATTGATGACTTCAAAAAGTACTTTGTAAATATTCAGTTCACACAAATTCCAAGGGTTGACAAAAAAGCAGCTGACACTATGGCTACGATCGCCTCATTAATACAACTCCCAGAAAAATAGACTCACTACAAATTTCTAGTGGAACAATTATTTACACTTGCCTATGACACACCTGAAAGCCAAATTATCTGCCACCTGGTAGGATCTGATTCACCCTGGTATGGTAAAATTTATACCTACCTAAAAGATGACATTTTACCACCCGACTTATCCCGCAACCAAAAACATAACTTTATCCGACAATCTTCTCGATATACCCTTATCGTTGATACCCTTTATCGTCGTGGTCTTGATGGTACATTACTCTGATGTCTTGAACGTGATGAATCTGACAAAGCTTTACAAGAAATTCATGGGGGCATTTGTGGTACTCATTCGAGTGGACTAACCTTATCCAAGAAATTGATTAGAATGGGTTACTACTGGCCTACAATGGAAAGGGAATCATTCACTTTTGTTAAAACATGCTCAAAATGTCAGATTCACGGGAATCTTATTCATGCTCCGGCACAAGAACTTCACTTGTTTACACCCACCTGGCCATTCTCTCAATGGGGGTTAGATCTTGTGGGAAAAATTCATCCTTCTTCTTCAAATGGGCATAAATTCATTATCACAGCAACTAAATATTTCACTAAGTGGATTGAGGCGGTACCTCTCTCTAAAGTCACTAGAAAACAGATTTCATCTTTCATACTTAACTACATTATTTGTCGATATGGTATTCCTAATGCCATTATTACAGATAATGGTCGGCCTTTCAAAAATCAGGATGTCGATGAACTTTGTGAAAGATTCCATATTCAGCACAGATATTCCACGCCTTATTATCCACAAGGGAATGGCCAAGCAGAGGCCTCAAACAAAACTATACTAAACATTTTGAAGAAGACTGTCAATGACTCAGGGAAGGATTGGCATGTTCAACTCAATCCCGCCTTGTGGGCTTATAGAACTAGTGTCCGAACACCAACAGGAGCAACACCTTTTTCCCTTGTCTATGGAGCAGAAGCCATATTGCCTTTAGAGGTAGAAATACCTTCATTAAGAGTATCACTGAAAGGTCTCATAACAGAGGATGAATATAGAGTTTCCCGACTACAAGAGTTAGAACTTCTAGATGAAAAGTGACAAAGAGCAGCTGACCATTTGAAGGCATACCAGCAGATGATGTCTCACAGCTATAATCACAAAGTAAGGCCACGTACCTTTCAGGTGGGGGATCTAGTTCTGAAAGAGAACCCACGAAATCAACAAGACCGATAAAAGAAAGGAAAATTTGAACCAAATTGGTTAGGCCCTTATGTGGTTATTGCAGTCTACGGCTCGGGAGCATACAAGTTATCAACACCAGAAGACCTGTTTGATGAACCCATCAACAGTATGCATCTTAAGAAATATTATTTTTAAGTCAGAAAAAGTCCTGAAGAAATCCAAAAATAGCAGAAAAAGTCCTGAAGAAATCCAAAAACAGTAGAAAAAGTCCTGAAGAAATCCAAAAACAGCGGAAAAAGTCCTGAAGAAATCCAAAAGCAGCAGAAAAAGTCCTGAAGAAATCCAAAAAACAGCAGAAAAAGTCCTGAAGAAATCCAAAAATAGCAGAAAAAGTCTTGAAAAAATCCAAAAATAGCAGAAAAAGTCCTGAAAAAATCCAAAAACAGCAGAAAAAGTCCTGAAGAAATACAAAAAAATCAAAACAAATGTCATAGGGTGAAAACCTGGCAAACAGGTAGTCTATTGACAGAAAAATACAAAAAAACAAAAGAGAATGTCATAGGGTGAAAACCTGGCAAACAGGCAGTCTATTGACAGAAAAATACAAAAAAATAAAAAAGAAATCAGAAAAATGCAATAAATACAGACGGTGAAAATATAGCAAACAGACGCTATCCGTACCTTTCCATCTATTAGTTCCTATTTTGCACTTTATCTTTTCAAAGCTTCCCTTTTTCCGCATCTTTTTCACATCTTAGGGTTATTAATCGCATCATCCTACCGCCATCTGCCTAGAGGGTTAAAACATCTTACCATGGCTTGATCGTTTGTACATATTCCTTTTCGCAAGTTGTGACAATAAACGGGGCAAAACTCAACTGGGGGCACTTCACTTTCAGAGCATAACAAAACAGCTAGACTATGACATAGAATCTGAGCATGCAAAAAAACAACAAACTCATGCAACAACTTTATCCGATAGTGAAACACTTTTCAGCGAGATGTCATATCCTTGTCTATTGGATGATCCAGAAATCTGAATAATGCATGAAATAACAGTATTACATGTTTGACCAAAAGTTGTTTGATTTTTGATATCATTACTCTAGAGCACACTCAATGATGTACTGAACTAGAGTGGCAAGGAACGAGAATGATTTTTCTTTGTCCGCTGTCTTGAGGTTAACAGTCAATCTGATGCAAATATGTCACAGGACATGACGATCACAGCAATATCATCGATGACAGTTCCACATTTGCATCAGAACGGTGGTTAATCTTTGTCTGTTTATGCAAGCAATGCTTAGGTCATCTCGGTTCAATTATACCTCGATGCTTGTGTTCGCTTGCTATATCAAAATTCATGAAAGTTGTACTCTGGTCATCATTGGCGCTGATTTCCCCTCTGATGCTTGTACATACTTCCAACATTTTAAAATGTTCTATGATGATTCAATAAGGCTTGAAGTAGGCTCAACAAACTGATTAGTTTCATGTAGTTGCATATTTATTAGATCATTGTATATATCTGCATATTGGATTCACATCGGTGTTTTGAAAGAATGAATGATTGCATCAACGGTTGTCATACAGTTTTGAGCTTTTGTGGAGGACATTTGGACATTTGACTCATTGCATCCGTTCATTATTATCATTTATCATCTCTATCCTTATTATCATCATTCTCATTCATTGCACTCATTCATCTAACATTTCATTCTCATTTTTCATTCATCATTTTATCATTCATTTATCATTTATCTTTTCACTTCGTCATCATTATTTATCATTCGTTACATCACTCATTTATTCTTTCATTCCTTTATCATTATCATTTCATTGTCATCATTATCATTCATCATTTTACCATGTCATTTATTCATTTTATCAAATATCATCCTTATTTTACCATGATCATTTTATCATTATCATAGCATTTATTATTCATTCCATCACTATCATTTACCATTATTGTTATCCTTACCATTATTCATTTATCATTTATCATTTATCATATCATTTATCATTTATCATTTATCATTTCATTATTCATTTATCATTTATCATTTATCATTTCATTATTCATTTATCATTTATCATTTATCATTTATCATTTCATTCATTTATCATTTATCATTTATCATTTATCATTTCATTATTCATTTATCATTTATCATTTCATCATTCATTTATCATTTATCATTTCATCCTTCATTCATCATTTATCATTTCATTATTCATTTATCATTTATTCTTTCATTATCATTTATCATTTTATCATCTCATATCATTTCATTTATCATTTTATCATCATTGCATTATCATCATATTACCATTTTACATATCATTTATCTTCTCATCATTATTCATACCACATTCATTATATACCATATCATGATGCATTTCATACATGGAAAATTCACAAATAAATTAACATCTCACATATATACATACATCATCACAAAATCATTGCATACACATCATAATAATTAGATCATCATGCATCATAATGATTAGTCCGCAAAAATAATAACATATCAAAATCCATCTCATATCATACATGCATATAAATAACATCCATATCATATCACAAATGCATAAACATAGCATCATAAGAAACATCGCCGATGCATATCATTGCTCATCAAAATAATACAAATGTCCAAATGTCTAATGAAGCTAACAAGGTCAGAACATCATACATAAGACATGATCAAAACTCAATATACATAATGAATATGCCCCAAAATGGCTAACTGGTGGATGCCCCCGAAGGAGCTGGACCGGAAGGAGGTGGCCTTCCACTCGTACCCGCATCAGGATCCCGTCGAGGCCCTGTAACCTCTCTGCCATGTGTCGATGTCCGGGATCGGGTCCTCGTCCTACTATGTGATCTGGGATATGGCTCCTGCTGCCTAGGAGGGCATAACTCCTTGTAGCGAACTCTGTAATACTCTGCCTCTCTGGCTGCCTCAAATCCCTCTGCAATGGCCTCTCGTAAGGAGGTACTCTCTACGGTACCCATCAGCCTCTGTGCTACACCCTCAGCCTCCTGTGCCCCCCGTCTAAGGTCATCCCTCTCTGCTACCAACTGTGCCACTTGGGGATCCGAGGCAGGCATCTGAACCTGTACCTGTGCCTGTGCCTAAGCCTGTGCCTGCGCCTGAGCCTGTGCCTGTGTCTGAGCCTATGCAAGCTGTGCCTGTAACTGCACTATCATGCTTTGAGTCTGCACTAACTGACTCTGAAGTTGTGCCTACTGCCCCTGAAAGGTCTGCACCTGACCCTATAACGCATCTATCTGTGCCTGCTGGGACGAGGATGTCACCCTAATCACTGTCTGAGGCCTAGCACCGGATCTGGACCGACAAGGAACCTGTACTCTACCTAGACTGTCTAGTCTCTGCTGCCTCTGCTCATCCCCGTCATCTCCATCATCTCTATCATCTGAGCTGTCCTCCTCCTCCCCATCTCCACTCTCCTCACTCTCCTCTCCCTCCTCCTCCTCTCCTCCACCCATAGCCTGCTCCCCTCCACCCATCGTCTGCTCCCCACCGGCCACACCCCCTGTATCCCTGCTCCTGGCTGTGGTGCTACTCTGATTGCCCGTGCCTCATCTGGCACTGTGAACCATGGAAATGGATGTGTGTGAAAGTACTGGGCATAGTCATCTGTCATCCCGGCATCCAATACCTCTGGCCTGTCCACCCATACCTCGGGCTATAATGCGGTGTACTTGGTATACGTTGCCTGGTATGGAATGCATGGCCCCCATCCTACATCCCCCTTATGCCGCCCATAATGAGCAATGCCCTGGGGCATCCCCTGCGTGAAACCAAACTGTCTCAGAACCCGTAGTGCCAGAAACCTCTCAATAATAAAGGGCTTCTGCCCTATCAGGTACCGTGCTCTGCACACAAACGACATCTCTAGATGATCATTCGCCCATACCTTGCAGTCTGTGTAGGGCCTCCATATCACTGCATCCACATCATCCAAAACTCACCGCCAGTACTCTACCTTGCCCAGCCTCTGCTGGACAACTGCGCCAGAATAAGCATATACATACGGCCTCCCTGCTGGTCTCGCCCTAGTACAAAGTGGTCTCGTGACAGCAATGTGCTCCCACGCCCAGATCTGCAACAATGTAACTCCACTCGCCAGGCTGGTGGATCCTCTGTACATAATCCGATGAAGATCATGGTACATGTCTGCTAGGACACAACTACCCCAGGCGAATCTCTATGGCTGAGTGATCATCCACTCCAGCATCCTCCCCCAACCCACGGCGAATCCCTTGGACCAATGGTCTGGTCCAAGAAAACCTCCAACAAATGCTGCCAACACCGCAACCAGAGCCGGATACCTGCTGAAATCATCCCAATCTATCTAGTACCCATAAATACCAGGATCGCCACATATCCGCTGCAACGCCTCAGTCCCATCAATCTCCTTGTGGTCATAAACCACAAGATCTCCAACAACTGGAATCCCTAGAATTTGATACACATCCTCTAGCGTCACACTCATCTCACCCGTCGGCAGGTGGAAGGTGTTATGCTCAGAATGCCATCTCTCGGCCAAGGCCGTCAACAGTCCCCTGTTGGCCCGAATGCCTCGCAGCATGGCCAACAAGGGTCCCAAACCACGGTCTGCTATCACCTGTAGCTCTGCAGGAATCAACTCTCCTATCCGCTCCCAACATAGTGGGAACTGCTCTTTGATCTGGAGGCTTTTAAAAACCTCCTATTTTGTTCGACCATCACAACAAAAACATCAAATCAGTCCCATATCATATGATCTATCTACCCAACATAACATATCAATGCACCATAGCAAGTGCTACATCAATCTATCAGTATGTCAAATCAATCTACTCTATCATCATTTACTATTTTTTTTTCTTTTCAGGAAAGCAAATTTATCAACACACATATCATTTTCTATTTGTATTTCAATCATGAATGCAAATTTTTATCTCCATTTTTACTATTTGTTTTCTATCGCAGAATACAAATTTATCACACATCTACTCTTTGTTTTTCAAATGCGAGAAGCAAAGTTATCAAAATCAAATCACTCAATCAATCATTTTACTCTTTGTGGTTCGTCACAAAGTTATCAGCTATCTACTTTTTGTTTTTCAATCGCGAAAAAAAAAGTTATCAGTTCTCTATCATATTTTCTATCTTATCAGCATGATGGTCCTACAATTCATCTATCTATTGACTAAAGAAGCAATTTTTATCATCATTTTTCATCACACAAGCTTTTTTTGGAAAAATTTCTTAAATGCGCAATTTTGTTGCCCATGTGCGCTAAAAACCTGTATGCGCTAAAGTTTTTCTCCTATGCGCTAAACTGTTTCCTATATGCTCTAAAACCCCGTATGCGCTACTCTATATCTCGTATGCGCTACTTTAACTACCCGATGCGCAACTCTAGAATTTTTGGACCAAACCCTAAATGCGCAGTTTTGTGCCCTAGATGCACTAAAACACCTATCTAGCCGATTTCGCCCTAGATGCGCAACTCTATCTATCAGATGCGCTAAAATATCAGTTTTTAACCTATTCCTAGATGCGTTATGGAAATTCCTAAATGCGCTAAAACATTTATCGCATGCGCTAAAACTCTCCCTAGATGCGCTAAAATGTTCTAAAATTTTTTTATCCAACTTAAAAACAATTCAAATTCGATCTAAAAAGCTAAATTTGACAACATAGATGGTTTGAATCACTCACCGGTGGTCCATACGCTGCTGGTCTCTAATATCGTCGTGCTCGCTCGAACCTATGTCTGTGCACGGGGATCACCATCTCGCCAAGTCACTCTCAGAGCTCAAATTTTACTGTAGCAGCAGGGTGAAAATGACACTTCATTTTACCCCTTTTACCTTATAAGGGTCTTTTTAGTGTGCGCATTCATGGCATTTTCCATTTTTCATCCTCTTTTTCACTGGGGCATCAGACACATTATCTATTGGGAGCTAAATCACTGTTTCCCTGTCACTATCAACTTCTTCTTCCATGATTTACCTCCCAAAGGGGCATCATCAACATCAAAAATCAGAAACATATCAGGGGCAATTTTTTACTTATTTTCTTTGAAGCAATGTGTTTCACACATCACTTCAAAGAGGAGCAAAATGTATACGCATAAAAATGGTCATGTCTATAATCCTGGCAATTAATTAAATATTTATTATTTAATTAATTTTTCTAAAGTCCTCTACATATGATTAAATTTAATTAATTTAATTATATTGTTCATTCATCTTATTTTCTTCTTCCTTAATTAAATAAATTTATTATATTTAATTATTTTTATATGTCCACTTAATTATTTAAATAAATACATTCTATTTATTTAAATTAATTATCACTGTTTGAATTTAATTAAATTTAAATCTCTTTTTCTTCTATTTTAATTATTCTTCTAATTAATTAAATGATTCATTTAATTAATTTCATAAAAGTGATTTAATTAAATAGATCTTATTTAATTAAAAATATCTTATGCTTTCTTTCTAAATCAAAATTAGGTATTTTAACATGATTGTGAAATCTTCTCATATCATGATTAAATATTTTATTTAATTATGAGATATTCTGCTTTTTTTTTTTTAATAAAACATGATTAAAGCTCTTTTCTTATCACCACCTTTCTTCTGCTTTTAAAAGCTTAATTAAATATTTTATTTAATTAAGAAAAGCTGAATGTCCTCCACAAATAAATAATTGAATTTTTAAATTTATTTATTTATCAGCTTTTAATCTTTCTTTTATTCTTATCTTCTCTTCTTATTCCTCTTTCATAAAAATAGAAAAATCTTGTTTTTAGGTTTCTTCTATCTTCTCTTCAGTTTCATCTTTCTTCAACCATTCGATCTGCCAGGTATTATCACAACCGTTAATCGAGACAACCAATCAAAATCATTCAAAAAACTCTATAAATACCTGTGTGAATCCAAGCATTGGTAATAGGCAATTAATTAGAATTCATGCACTTAATTCATTTAGAGTTCATTTATCATAGCATCATGTTTATTTCAAGTTTATTAGTTCAAATCATCATCATAGCAAAAATATCGTTCTTTAGGAAGACAGTTTGTTGAGCCTAGCCTACGATCTGAGAACACAAAGCTGGAATCTACAAAAACACTAAAGATAGAGGACAATAGGATGACAATGGAAGCAGAATAGAGTTTGCACTTCTTTACTCCTTTTATATTTTGTTTTATTAAATGTTTTATTGGTGTGTTTGAATAGTTAATTTTAATTCATTTTCACACTTATTTTTCATACACACAGGGACTATTAACTACACTATGTGAGCGCTAGCATTAAAAGACATGTTCTTTCCACCTACCTATAGGAGAGGCGACCATCACACTCGAGGACATGTACCACATTCTATGCATGTTGATCTGAGGAGAGTGGATCATCTACGACCCTCGCCATGGCTAGTAGACCTTCAAGGTGTACTATTGAGATGAGGGCACAAGACTCGACATCCAGGGATATGAGATCCATTAGGATTTTATGGTGGAGCACTATGTTCATTTTGATGCATTCTTGGTGACACTTATTGGTTGGATATTGATTCTTGACCGTCGCAAATATGGGTTCCCTATTGGCTAGGGAGACATCCTCGTTGGGATGAGGTGGGATAGGATAATTTATGCCTAGGGCTCGTATTCATTGGGCACATTCTACCACCAGTTGCACGAGGTCATCTATAGAAGGGCAGAGAGTATCTCTTACAGGACCACACTAATGATGATTTGGGCTTGGGAGCACATCGCTATATTTTGACCACCCATTCAAAGACCACAGCTGACCGAGGGGATGCCCTATGTGTATTACTATGCCAGTGCACTTCAACAGACATGGATGGGGGAGACAGGTTGGTGGTGGCATTGTATTGACATCATGGTGTCCTTCATCTAGAGGCCTGTTGTGCAATTTTTGCACACACACCCCACTTGGAGTTGGGACCCTCTTTTTGGGATATCTTCTGACCTTGAGTTTTATTAGATCTATCTTTTGAGGTCTTGATATGTTGGTTTTGTTGGCTTTGCTCTTGCCTTAAGGCTTGAATTGATTAAAATTGAGTTTTAAGCAAAATCTAGGTTTTTACCTGAATCCGAGATTTTTTCGGCTCTGGCAAATTTTCCCGGGCTCTAGTTCACTGTCTGTTCATCACTGAATTTTCTGAATCCAGGTTTCTGCTTGACTCTGGGATTTTCTGGTTCTCACAAATTTTCTCGGAGGGTGCTAAAATCCTGAACTTCGTTATATTCCCATTTTCTGCCTTTCCACAAAATTTGTGTCCATCTGGATTTCCGTGTATCTTGGGACTTTCTAAAATTCCGTCTCGGGCTCGAGTTTCTGGATTTGTCAGACGCGTCTTGTCGCTCATTAATGCTCATAGTACCTTTGCTCAGATGCGTAAATGGGTCGATTTAAAACCTTTTAAGCATCATTTCAACTTCATCATTCACTTGTTTGTTGCCTTGGCATCTGAAGTGCTTTCTCCATTCGAGCTTTGAGCAGTGAGCCTAGGTCGCTTGCATGTGAATTGTGTGGAGCATTGATTGAGATTCTCATTACTTGGGCGTGCTTGCTTCACGGTTGCTTCTTCAAGTTTGAGTTTCGTCTGTGATAATCCATGGTAGGTTATTGATGGCCCCTCTTATTTGTTTGCGGGATGGTTGAGTTTTTCTGTGTTGATTGATGATCATTTCAGGTCAGCTTATCCTTGGGCACGATTTTGTGTTATCAAGTTAGGGTTGGACCCATCTCTTCATGAATCATCATCACCCATGCCATATGAGATTCTATTTATCCATTAGATGACGGGTGCATCCGTTTGGGAGGGGTTCTGGGTCAGGTTGTTTGCCCTCTTAGTGCGTAATCCACCATATTTTGCAAAGTTAGGGTTTTTTTGGTGTTCCACCCAGAATGACAAATTCGTTATGACTGGTCAATCCTGCACTTGTATTAAACTGACCCCTGCCTTGTGAGAATCTAAAGTGCTCTAAACTGATCTTTATAGATGGTATTTTAAACCTTGAGCTTACCCTAGTTTTCATGGTGGGAGGTTTTTTCATTGAAATTAGGGCTTCGCTGTTTCACCATGGGATTTAGATATTTTGAGGTCTTTTGAAAGCTAAATTCATGTACGTTCTAAATCTTGTTGGTTAGTGTCAATTTTGGGACCATTAGAATCCAAGTAGAAATATTGCATGATCATTCAGTCACCAGTTCGCGTGTCATCGTTCGTCGGGTTCCTGTGGTGTCCGCGGAATTTCTGTGCACCCGGATTATCCCAGTTTCGGCTAACTCCACGAAGTGCAACGATTTTTGGAATACTTCGAACTATCCACGAAAATCCGTCCCATCCAGATTTTTCTAGGTTTCTTGTCTGGCTTTATCCTTTTTGATTTTCTGAAGATAGGATTAATGGAGTGAATGCTAATTGCTTATTTCTTGTTGCTAATGAACAAATTACATGATAATCTGATGATTTTTCGGCTGTACTAACGATTTATTTGACTAATGATGTTTTGGCAACAAGAATCCGTCTGGGTCAGATTTCTCTGAAATTCCGCCCCGACTAGATTTTCCCGGTTTATAGTATTTTCCCGGACTATTCTATTTCTCTGGATCTTCAAAGATTACCAGTTTGTGATGGATTTTAATTGCCTTATATGATTTTATGCTAACCCTTTGGATTGGAATATGCATGATAATTGGTACTTATGATGATTTCTTGTGAGTGCAGGTTGAATCAAGCAAGGCTGAGCAGGAAAGTCCAAGGGTGACACAGAGGGTTCATCCATTTCAGAAGCAGAAAGGCTAAGATTAGACACTAGAAGTCAGTTACTAGAAAGCAAGATATCTTCTGTATGGTCTGAGGTGTCTGACACCAATGTGGGGGCCTGGAGATACGAGGAGTTCAAGCAGAGGACAGCTGAGAAGAATCTGTCAATCCTAAGGAATGGAATGATGAAGTCTGGACTGGTGCATGTGGCAGGGTTTCCTCCTGCAATCCAATGTTATAAGTTGATTTTAGAATGTGCCCGACAGTATGATTTTGATACGCAAAGGGTTGTCAGTACTGAGGGAAGAGTCTTGGCCAATTTCAGCCCTGTCTCCATTGCTCAAGCCTTTCACATGCCTGATCTGCCTTCAGTGTGTGCTTTAAACATGGACTTGGCCAAAACATATTATGAGAATGAGCCCATCAAATCTCAACAAATGATTAATGGTTGGTTGGATAAGCCAAAATCACACTATTCTAAACTTCCCAAGTAGTTGCACAAAGTTAAATTCAGGTCATACATTTATGATGCTATAACATTTTTGAGTAGAGTGGCAGGTTTGAAGACCGCCAGAGTATTGGAGAGTTGGATGGTCCATGTGATCACCAAAATTGAACAAGGGACCAACTACCACTAGGCAGGGCTTATCAGCGCCATCATTGAAAAACAACTGAGGGACATCCTAGAGACCAAGAGATTCACCATGTCCTCCTATGTCATGTATGTGCTTGCCAGATTCTACCCATACAGGAGTTTGAATCCACGAGGGACATTTGGACAGAACATAGTCTATGAGGTCTATTTGGAACTGCACTTAGGACACAAGGACTACAGAAGGGCTAATGATGCATTCACAATGCATATCACTAGGATTCTTAAGAATGTCGAGCATGTGAGACTGTCAGATGGAGCCAAAGGGTTGATAAAGAATTATGGGTCCTAGTTCATTCAATTTCCCACCTTCACCTACATTAGGATTGATGGATGTCTGGTTGCTCCATACAGGTTACCTCGGTATCCTACTGATCATATTGTGTTATTGGAGATTGTGAGACAGATATGTGAGTTTGATGCCATCGTCAAGAAGGAGAAGCATAAAACAGGCTTTGGTGGGGATTTCCCTCCTGGAATTGGTGTAGCAGAAGTGTGCCCTTCCATTCAATTAGCACACACTGCAGGGGATGAATTGGTAGCATATGGTTTCTCCTTCCACTCCAAAAGGATGAACTTTGATATAACAGGAGAAGTACAGAAGAAGGCTACCAAGGAGTACCGGCATAAGGATGACCTAGAAGACTATTGGGCCAACATCAAGGATGATTTTGAAGCGAGAAAGAAGAGGTATTCTAGGCTCCCTATGGATGTGATCAAACAATACAATGTCAAGTTGATCCTGGACCAACTAGAGGACGATGGAAACCTGGTACAGGATCATGCCTATGACGCTGTGAAGGACAGGTCAATCGGGGATATCAACTGGAATGAAGATGAGGTCATAGAGTTGGAAGACCTAATGGCCCCCGTTATGAAATTTACCTCTTCTTGGTTAAAGCATAAGGTTTGGGAGCTAGAAAGTGAGAAGGTAACCTATACCTTCAATTTGATGGGAGACCTCAACCCAATGTCTACTTCAGAGGAATCTGGGGATGATGACCCCAAAGGGAAAACCAAAAAGATCTCTCCTTTCAAAATAAAGATTAGAGGCTCTAAGGAAAGTGAGCCAGAACCAAAGAGAAAGCCCAAGGGAAAGAAGTGAAGTAGAACTTTGAAGATTGGTAAGTCCTCTGATGAGGAAGAGTTGGAAAAGGCAGAAGAAGAAATCGCTCCCCCACCGCCAAAGAAAACTAGAACAACTAGGGTCTCAAAGAAGAAGGTTCAGGATGCATCAAAGGATGAGCCCCCTATTATTGATGTAGAGAGTTCAGGGGAAAAGACTAAAGTCTATATGAGGAGATCCAGGACTCCTTCTCCCAAGGAGGTTTTGCAAAAGATGGACCCTTCCTCAAAGATACCAGTTGTAGAGCCATCTAAGGCTGCTTCCCCTCCACCAAGCGTACCTGAGCAGGAAATTCCTGAGGAGCATGAAACTAGCGGAGAGGCAAAGCCGTTTAAGGAAGGGGAACTCTTTGGTGTGGCAGCTGAGCTTGAAGCTGAAGAGGTAGAAAAACATCTTTCTCCTCTAGTGATGTATGAAGATTCTCTAGAGATTGGCAGAGGAAACGGATTGCCTAGGCTGGAGGAAGACATCCCTATTAGAACCCCATCACCGGTGCAAGAGGTGGAGCTTGAAGAAGGTGACTAAGGTGAACAATCTCCTGAGAAAGGAAAAGATGAAATGCCAGAAAAACAACAGGAAGAAGCAAAAACAGAGGAAATCCGGGTAGGATCTACAGTCCTGGATTGGCTTGAAAGGGAGATTACGACGAAGAAATAGGTAGTTGTCGAAGACACTCCCTTGGATTGGGATGAAATGCTGTCCAAAATTGGCAAAGGAAAGAAAAAGAAGGCAGCTAAGGTAGTCTCAAAGATGGAGAGAGATGAAGCAAATAACCGAGTTATCCACGTTGCCACCCCTGTCATGGACAAGACAAGGGAAGATGTCACTGGTGAAGATTACAATGTGCAGACTATCAAACTTGGGCCGGCATCCATGGAGTAGGATATAGAGGAATATGAAGGGTCCAGTGCAGTGATCATCGATAGATTGAGGAAGGAGACCCAGACCAAGCACGATCTGAAGAAAGAAAATGAAAGACTTAGGAAATGCTTGGAGGAGGTAATGAAACCTTTGCAATCTCTCCACCCATCTTCTTCTGCCACTCCTGGCTTTCTGCCCAAGGAAACTATCTCCAGGATCAAAAAGATGAAGGGCTCAGCTCAAACTGCAATAGATTGGCTGAAGGATGTTCAAATGAAAGGAGATAATGCAATCAAGGACATCCTGTTAGTTGGGAAAGATGCAGTCAGAGCCAAGGAATTGTTGGAATATGTGCTATCCTAGGACAAAAAAGACATTAACCTCTTGTTGCAGAAATCGAAGGTCATCATAGAGCATGGTAAAGAACAACTGGTTGTGGATGGAATTCTTCCTTCTTCTAGGTTAAGTGAACCTTGGGAATGGTTTGAGGCTCTGCAAATTCAGCATAAGGCCATGAAGAAGATTCAAAAATGGAAAAAACAAATATATGGTGATCGTACCAGTGTCTATGAGGGCTGCATTGCATTCTTTGAGGTTATGACTGGCAGGAGGAAAATTGCTCCTAAATATCTGAGCCTGGAATAGTTAAGGGAATGGTGGCATGAGGTTTATGCTCCAGATGCTGAGAGTGTTATAACTGGCCACTAATTGGATGATGCAGCCACATATCTGGCAGTAATGGATAAGTATCAAGCCAACAAGGATGACTGGGATAAGACTGTTAAACAGTCAAAGGAGGAGATTGGCTCCATAGAATGTCGGCTTAGGGTATTGCCTTTGCCACCTGTCATCAAATTCGATAGAACATTCTTGAAGGTTCAAGGATCATCGGCTCAGAGTAAGGATAAGGGAAGTGGCAGTTAATGCCTATTTTGAGATTTGTGCTTCCCTATTATTATAGGGCATGTATTAAACCAAACTGCATTGGGGATTATGTCTAGGCCGACCTTGATGGTAGATGGCATTTAATGTATGCCTAATTTTGATTCTCTAAGGCTGACCTATTTTGGCGGTTGTTCTTATTTTGTAAAAATGTTTGGCTGGGCCGACATATCTTCAGATTTACTATAAAGGGAATTCCTGCCTCATTGTAAAGGGGTTAGACATTAATAGTTAGAAAAGAGATAATAGAATCAAGCTAGAGCATTTTGTGAATTTCTTGATTCAAGTATTGTAATCAGAACAGTGGAATTGTTGCAGTCTTTTGATGATTTAATGCAATTGAAGACATTGTGGTTTTCCTGGTGAAATCTCTTGTGTTAGTTTATCTCGCATGGTTCTTGTTGTTCTATCTCTCAAATTGCTTGAGGATTTAGGGTTTAGTGTTTAGAATTAAATTAGTTTTAGTTTGATGAATGGTGTTTATGATTTCATATTTGGAATGTTTGTAGCAATCTCTGGTCTATACTCCTAGTAACTATCTGATTGTAGTAGGCTGGTAAAGTCAACCTGGACCATATATTTAATGTGCTTAAGTTTGATTGTAGATGAATGTCTATGATTTGAAAATCTATATACCTTAGAAGATTGCACCATTCTTGTGATATTGCATTGTGGGTTATGCAGGAATTGGTTGTTTGAGGTTGGTCCATTCCAGATATCTGTTATTTGCATTGTTCATTCTAGGAATAGTTTAAATCTTATTGTATCCTTGCACCCTTACCTTTTGCTATTTCTTTATCATCTGGTTAGACTTAGGATTTAAGATCACCACCTTGCAAAATTTGATAAATTAAGAGATACAGTTTGCTTGTAGTAAGGTCCCTTTATGATTACCAGCATTTTCACATATTATCTGAGTTGTTTATGCATTGTCATGACCTGACACCCAAGAGACCTTGGGGTGATTTTCAATGATTTATTATTGACAATAACCTTTCAAGAGAGATAGAATATTGTATTCTGTCTGAGTTGTTGTTGTGCAGAAAACACCATCAATAGATTGGCGCTAGAAGGAGGGCTGAATGAGCACACTGGATCATTTCTTGAACGCTATCTCTCCTGAAAGATATAGGAGAAATACCAGATCTACCACAGGAGAGGAGGACTTACAGGAATTACAGTTCCCCACTAGGTCAAGAAGGACTCGAGAAAGGGGGGAATAATCATCACCCATATCTTCACCAACATCATCCACATCTTCACATCCTAAGGTTGAGGCTATACCCATCCCTGAAGCGGTTCCCATTCAACAGCCTCAGCTTGTCATTAACCAACCACAACCACCACCCCCACTCTTGCCAATGGCTTTCCTTGCTAATAATTTGTCGCCCTTGTTCTTCCATGCCTACAATGCTATGCCCAAAAACCCTGAGCATTTATGTTCAAAATTCCATGTTAATGACCCAAATAGGACTGCAGAAGAACATATAAGGATTTTCCAAACCTGTCTCAGAGACAGAGGGATTGTTCATGAGGATGTTTCCTTTAGGTTGTTTCCTTATTCGCTAGGAGAAGAGGCCTTTTACTGGTACAATCATCTCCCTGCTGGTTCAATTCTTAATTGGAATGATCTTAAAACTTCCTTTTTACAGAAGTTCCGAATATCCATCAGTGTCAATGAATTATACCTGCAATTCATCAAAGTTAAGAGAGAGGTTAATGAGCCAATATCTAGTTTCAATAATAGGTTCCACCGTGCATACACCAGATTGAAAGACACATATGTTTTAGATGATAATACAGCCCTGGGAGTCTATTGTGAAGCTCTAGATAGCCTCACAACAACATTTCTGAAATGGAGACCCAATCCTCCAGCTACCCTAACGGATGCTTACACAAAGGCTGTTAAGCTTGTATAGATTTGAGACAACACTTGACTGGACCATTGCCTTCCTTAGGACCAGTTGCACATCCCAATTAGGTTCAGGCAGTAAACCATGCGCTTGCTAATCATACTCCAATCATGAATCTAGTTCCTCAATTACCTATGGTATCACACCCTAGTCATCCCATGAGCCAGGTCTCCCCTATGACGAACTTCCCTCAACAGCAGGTTAACCAGCCTATGTATCAGTCACAGTCAAATAGTTTCCCTACCTATTTGCAAAATTCTAAGGTGTTGCACCAATCTATGGGATCTGCTACAGTGCCTGCTCCTCCTCAGAGTAATCTAAATCAGCTTCCTTATCGAGATCCAAATAGGGAGAGGATTGATGAAATGGTTGAGCAAATAAAGAAGTTAAATCTAGAATTGACTTACCTAAGAAATTAGAATAGCCAACTATAAGCTGCCCAGAAGAGTGTGTAATCCAATCAGAACAGAGAGTTTCCACAAGGGTAGAATTTTGACTGAGGACAGCATAATGAAAGAGGATTCCACAACGATAGGGGATATAATAAGGTTAGGGGTTACAATAATGACAGAGGATTCAATAGTGATAGAAGACAAAATTTTGATAGAGGCCAAGGTAGTGGATCTGGATTTGATAAGAGGCCATCACAAGGATAGAACAGAACTTGGAATACAGGACCTAATAATGGAGGAGTCCCCACCCCATTGGATCAACACGCTAATCAAATTGTCAACCAATCTGCAAATCAGCCAATCAGTCAGGACAAACCTCCTAGTGGTGTATATCTAGCTGAAGCAGCCCTATCAGGATGGTGCAAGCTCCATAAGATATGTCAGCATTCAGAGTTAGAATGTCTAGAATTCTAGACTACTACCTCTATTTTTCAGTATGAGGTAGAAAATAATGCGAATGGACAGGAGATTGTTCCTTCCACACCATATGATTCTCCTGTGCTGGTGTTAAATCATGCTCCTTTCCCAATAGGTAAGGAAAACGTGCCAAAAGAGGAACTTGATTCTCAAGAAGAAAGGGTAGACCAAATCTGCAATGGAGATGAGGTTGCTTGATTATTCAATGAGGAAACACTGAATGATAATGGCCCCCTCGATCAGGAAGAAAATTATGTCAAAGAAGTACAAATGTTCCAGAGGCAAGGTTTGAGAGACATGCCTCATAGACGCCCATAGGCTGGGGGACCTTTCACCACTTCCATTCCTCCTAACAACTTCAGTACCCCTCCAGATCCTAATGCTAGCAATAATTTGTCTTATCCACATGTTTCCAAGCAGTATCTTTCGAAAGAAAGACAAACTCAAATTGACCCATAGAAGGAAAAGGTTGTTCAGAAAAGCAAGGACAAGGTGGAAGAGCCTTCTAAGGAGGTCTTCATTGATATGAGCAAGGAGAAAATAGCTTCATATGTTGCGGAGGAGTTCAAGAAATTAAAGGTAAATCTTTCAGCTTTTGAGTTATTAAGATTTCCTGCAATTAGAAAGGTTGTTTTAGGTACCTATGATGCACATTCAATATCTTTGGATAAGCCTTCTGGTGAGAATATCAGCAAGACTTATAGTTCTCAGCCTGTGAGGGCACAAAATCGGACTACCTTGCCCCTCGAAGATAAAGGAAAGGAAAAGGATAAAACCCAAGTGGCCCAGGTAGATACTCAGCCAACTTTATTCCAAGGAAAGACAGAAACCCCACCATTTTTGATCTCTATCTGTATATTCGGTAAGAATCTGCATAATTGCTTATTAGATTTTGGTGCTTCCACCAATGTGATGCCATTTGGAGTTTGTAGAGCTTTAGGAATTACACCTGCTGATTCTCAGAAGAAGGTGACTCAGTTGGATAGAACTGAAGTAAGTGTGGTGGGAGAATTAAACATGATTCATATGCAGATAGCCTCTAACCCAAGGATCCAACAGGTTATCAATATTCAGGTAGCTGATATCCCTGATGCGTATGGTTTGATTCTAGGAAGAGATTTCACCAAGGCTTTGAATGGTTATGTGTCTACTGACCATTCTCACATGTGGCTTCCCTGGAAGGGAGTGCCAAATCAGATTAGAATTGAGAGAGAACTAAGAATGAAATACATGATAACGGAGTACCAAAATACTTCGACAGAAGTCTTGATATCAGAAGTAGGAATGGAAAATTACATGCTATCAACTTAGTATGAAGATTCAAACTCAGAGGAAGTTTTGATGCTACATACGATGCCTATTGATGCTGAGACAGGATCCAGCCATGTTGATGTTTTGATAGAATCAGTTGAAGAAGAACCTGAAGATAATCAGATCAGCCTATTAGACAACTTTCAAGGGTTTATCAAGTAGTGTGTTGAAAATCAAATGCACCTATGTAAGAGGACAAGCTTTGAATAATTACTCTTACCAAATTGGTGTAGAGTTCATAATGCTTCCCATTCAGAGTTGGAGTGTTGTTTATGCCAGACAGCAGTAGAGCAAGTACAAAAATACCTAAATCTGACCCAAGCTATGGAGACAAAGGTGCATAACCCTCAAGGAAAATATCAAGAAGATAAACCACCTATAGTGACTGAAGAATCTTCTAACACTGATAAGCCAAAAGATATGATAAAGAAGACTGCCACTGCTGAATGTTGGACCCTCAAATTTGATGGATCCAAATCCAAGCACGGAGTTGGGGCAAGGTTTGAACTGATCAGTCCAAAAGGTAAGAATTTCTTTGCAGCCCATAGTCTTCAATTTCACTATACCAATAATGTAGCAAAGTATGAAGCATTAATTCATGGACTTCTTATGGCACTTAAGAAAAAGGTTAAGATTCTGCAAGTTTTTGGATATTCTGAGTTAGTAGTCAAGCAGGTAAGGAAACAATATTCATGCCACGATAGGAGAATGACTAATTATAGGCATAGAGTGTGGGACCTCATTAAGGGATTTGACACTTTCAATATCCAATTGATACCATGGCAAAAGAATCAAACTACTGATTCTCTGGCTCAAGCAGCGAGCACCCTACAACCTTTATCTTTGTTAGGATTGAAAAAATTCATTGTAGAATTGACTCCTGTGCCATCCGTCCTAGACAATGTTACTAAATTTCAGGTGTTTGAAGATGACAAGCATATTCTTGACTTCATCACAAATACAGATATTTTTGCTTCCCAAATCATCGATGAAGCAGAACCCCAGGAAGCAGAACTGGATTTAGAAGGTGTGATGAATCTAAAGTCTAATACTATTCCAAGGGGTATGGTACAGTTGGAGCGAATTTTTGATATGGATAAGATTAGAGATTAGGAACAAGAGTCAAAGAAAGAATCAATCAGTGGACAGTGTGACACTCACATTCTAGGAACTGAGGACAATGTTAAGAATATTTTCATTGGCAAGGTCTACACTCCAGAAGAAAGACAAGGGATAATTGAAGCCTTACACAGTTTTCCAAATATAGTAGTCTGGGGTTATGAAGATTTGAAGACTTATGATACATCCATCATAACTCATACTATACCGCTGAAGCCAGGTGCTAAGCCTTTTAGACAGAGGCAGAGACCTATTAACGCATTGTTGGAACCACTCATACAGAAAAAAGTTTAGAAGTTACTATTGTAATTAAGAGAAAATCATATTTGTTAGAGGGGTTAGCACAATAACATTAAAATCCATTGAAGTAACAAAGTACAAAGGAAATCAACATGAAAACAAAAGAAAAAATGTTACCCTAAGTCCTCATCTTCCATGATTGACCTTTGTTACACCTCCTAGCTTGTAGTAAATAAAGATGCCCTCAGATTCTATATGAGAAACTATGACAAATGAAAAAGCCCTATGCAAGTGTTGAAGGATTTGTATAAAAGAAATGACCTCACAATGACCTCACAATAGATTAAAAATGACAATGACTGCAAATGACCAAATAACCTAAGTTGACAAAATGAGCATGAGATCCTGGAATAAGAACAAAATTGCCATTTTATAAAAACTACAATTTTGAATGTGTGGCAAGGATGAGAAGATGACAAATACCCTAGAATCAATGATCAAGATTGAATGTTGCAATAAGAATTAGGGTTAGGTCAAAATTAGGGCAATGTCAAGAAATGAATGGCTAAGATTGAATTATAAGATAATTCAATCAAGGGTCAAAATTAAATGAGATGTCAAAAGATAAGATTTGATCTGGAGGATAAGATTGGCACGGACAAAGAGGTTCCTGGAGAAATTAAATAATAAAATTTATTTACTCCAGGTGACCAGTAAATAATTAAATAATAAAGATATTATTTAATTATGGAGAAATGTGACAAAAGGAATCATTTTGAATTAAATAATGATTTAATTCAAAATTCAAGACAACTGACTAAATTAAATAAATCAAATTTATTTAATTTTAATGAGAGAAAAAGATAATGAATAATTAAATAATTAAAATAATTATTTAATTCTAGTGGAAAGTGGACAAAAATTAAATAAATTAGAATCTATTTAATTTTGGAAAGAAAAGGGACCTAATTAGTGACGTAATTAAATAAATTAATGAGTCCAACCGCAGTGACCTCACAGGTGCGCTATATTGTCACGATGATGCCTTCACTCGCAGTTCCCTCATCTTCATAGACACAGGCTGCTACAGGACCCCCCATTGCTTCAGTGCCCGTGACAGAGTTGCCTCCGCCACATTCTTCTCCCCGAGGAGATGATGAGAAGCTTCCCTAGGGGCATATTTGTGTTTGGACACACTGTTTATTATTTGAGCTCGCGAACTCCATTTTTGGGATATCCCTTGACTCTATCCTGTGACATTGTATATTTTTGAGATGATTCTATATGATGATGTAGTTTAATGCGATCTACATGTGTTATGTGATTTTCTATGCATTATGTATTATGCGATGTATGATGTATGATGCTTAATTTATACTGCCATTTATGTACTATGATGTCTATTTGTGATTTTGATGCCATGATGATGCAATATTTATATGATTATGTTAATGATGTGCATGATGCGTTTATGTAAAAGATGCAATGATGATGATTATGTTAATGCAATGCTTGTGATTATGTATATGATTTAATGCCTTTTATGATGTATGTATGGACCTAATGCAATGTGTTATTTAATGCCATGGATGATGTATGTATGGACCTAATGCAATGTGTTTATTTAATGCCATGGATTATGTATGTATGGACCTAATGCAATGTCTTTATTTAATGCCATGGATTATGTATGTATGGACCTAATATAATGTATATGATCATGTATGCACTTATGTTTTTGGATGTCACAGGATATTATCATGGGATGGACAAGAGAAGATGGCAAGACTGATGAGAGAAGATGATCAGACCAAAGAGGAGAAGATATGAGACCTATGAGAATATAAAAATCCTTCAAAACTTTACTGTAGGACTTTTAATATTTGTTTCTCTTTAATCATCATTGGGAAAACTATTGTAATGGCCAACAAACACCATGATATGACATAGATCAAGGTGTGCAAGGTCGTACCATTACCCAAGACAAAATAGTCACAGACAAGGATGATTATGACTCATACTAGGAGTGTGCTTGCCCCAGTCTTGTTGTCATAATCAACCACAAGCAGAAAAAGAAAATGACAGATCATGAAACGTCATTGCTTCTCTAAATCCTGTTTCCAGGACATCCTTGAGAAACTAGTGACATGATTGTCAAACTACAAAAATAAAGTCTCTATCATGATATGTCATCGTTTTTCTAAATCCCAAGATCAAGACCTCGCTGAAAAACTAATAACATGATAAAAGATGACAAGACAATTGTCAAGTGTTTGCCAAGTATGTCTGGATATCCATTGTTCTGATGCCGAGATGCCATGTTTGATAATGTCAAGATGTCCGTATGTTTTAAGTTTTGATGACCTTGAAAAAATGTCGAGATTTGGTGAATTCAGGAAGGACACATCCTGAATGATGTCAATGACAAGAGGATTTGATCCCTAGTGGTCGTAAGGGGTTCCTCGAGATAATGATGATGCCTAGGAAGGACACATCCTAAGGCATAAATGACCGAGTTGGTTCTTCAGAAGGACTCATCTGAAGATTACTGATGTCAGGAAGAGTGATCGTTTAAATGTCAAGAGGATCACTCGAAATGCCAAAATGACGATGACAACGCCTAGGAAGGACACATCCTAAGGCGTAAATGACAGAGGTTATCGTTCAAAAGGACTCATCTGAAGATTTAACCAAAATTTGATAGTTTGACTAGTTTATAATGATTTGACTTGCTTTGACCGAGTTTGAATTGTGTTTGACTATATGTCGATAATGCCCTGATGACATGAGTGATGTGCTGATGAGATTGTCATGCCAAATAGAATTATTGTTTTACTCTGTTTTAGGAGTTGTCCCCATGTGGAGAAATGATTGAAGACTTTTGATGTGTGTGCCAGTGTAGTGCCTTGAACCCTAATGGATTGACTTAGTGCGGCCTCGGGGGCTCATTGATAGATGGTCTTGCCTACGTCATACACTTAGAGACCTTGTAGTTCGACACGACCAATGACTTTGTCTTGATGATCCAAGATTGTGTCATGATTTTATTTTGACAAACCTAATAGGACTGACCTAATGTCTCGGGGACTCAAGTATGAGTCTTGCCTATGTAGCAAATGCACAGAGACAGCGTAGTTCAGACAATGACATGGACTTATTGACTTGATTGACTTTGACTAGAAATGGCAGTGCACTTGTGTGCCTCGCACAGTCTGATGTTTTGTTTGGTTTTCTTCAGGAAGTTTTATGATTTTTAGGTCTTTTTTAGGACATTTTATGATTTTATCTTTTTGTCATTTTATGATTTTTTTGGATTTTTTTCAAGAAATTTTATGATGTTTTTTATCTTTTTTTCAGGGCATTTTATGATGTTTTTGTCTTTTTGAGGGACATCCACTGCAGTTGCATGGTAAACATTTTTCCCCCAGTCAGGTTTAAGACTGAGCCATTTGCAAGGAATATGGATAGGATGCTGCTGACTTGTTGGACAGACAGTCGTCAGGACTTGATGTCAATCGTTCATCGACTATGACAGGCAGAGTAGGATGTGATGGCGATTTGCAGAATAGCGGTGAATATACCTTTCATCCTAAGCCAAGTTTAGACCAAGTGACAATAGATGGCAGAGCAATGATTGATTACACATGGCGCCTATTTGCCAGGTTTTCACCATGGTACTTGTCCAAAGCGCCTGTTTTCCAGGTTTTCACTATTGAATGAATTATTTTTCTTTTTACTATTTTTTTGATTTTTTGATTTTTTTGGTGTCACCAAGACACCTGTTTGCTAGGTTTTCGTCAAGGTGACGATTTTTTACCATTTTTCAATTTTTTTGTATTTTAGGGCTTTCAGCTTTGTCCCCTGATGTTATGTGTAGAACTTTCAGAGGTGTAAACTGTTGATGGGCTCAGTCAACTATTCCCCATCTGGAGTTGCCAGTTGATATGCTCCAGAACCAAAAGAAGATATGATAATATATGGACCCAACCAGTTTGGTTCAAATTTTCTTGGCTTTTCTCTGTCTGCTTGGTTCTTAGGGTTCTGCATGAGAACCAAGTCACCAATGTCAAACTTTCTGACCATAACCTTTTTATTGTAGCTGCGACAAAGGTGGTTTTTATATGCTTGGAGGTGATTCAGTGAGTTTTGTCTTCTCTCGTCCAACATTTCCAGCTCGTGCAAGTGTGATTGTCAGTACTCCTCTTCATTAGTTAGACCCTTCAAGGAGACCCGTAGCGAAGGAATTTTGACCTCAATGGGTAAGATGGCTTCAGCGCCAAAGACCAGGGTGAATGGGGTAGCTCCTGTAGGCATACAAATGCTAGTTCGGTAAGCCCACAGAGCAGGGTTAAGTTGTATGTGCCAATCGTGGCCAGCGTCATTGACAATCTTTTTGAGAATCTTGACAATGGTTTGACGCCTCAGCGCCCAACGCTTTGGGGGTAGTATGGGGATGAAAAGTGGTGTTGGATATGGAATCGCTCACATAACTCAGAAACATCTTGGTTTTTGAATGGACGTCCGTTGTCAGTGATGATAGACTGTGGGAGGCCATACCGGAAAATGATGTAGTTGAGGATAAACTTTGATATTTGTTTGCCAGTAATGTATGTCAATGGGATGGCTTCAATCCACTTTGTGAAGTACTCAGTCGCGGTGATAATGAATTTATGGCAGTTGGATGAGGTTGGATGAATCTTACCCACGAGGTCGAGTCCCCATTGAGCAAAGGGCCATGGAGAAGTGATTGGCCAAAGTTCTTGTGCTGGAGCATGGACCAAATCACTATGGATCTGACACTTGCAACATGTTCTGACATATTCCAGTGCACCTTTTTCCATTGTCGGCCAATAATATCCAAGTCTCGTTAGTTTCTTAGCCAGAGTAAGACCGCTCGAATGAGATCTACATATACCGTCGTGCACTTCTCGTAAGGTCATACATGCTTCATCAGTGTCAAGACATATAAGGAGGGTATTGTCGAAACCACGGTGGTATAGGGTGTCACTGATAATGGCATACCTTGCAGATTTCCTAATGAAAGACTTCCTTTGGTTATTGGATAGATTTGGTGGAAGGGTTTGAGTCTTTAGGTAGTCATAAATGTCCTGATACCAAGGAGAGTTGGGACCAACAAGTTCGCAAACCATTTTTGACTCTGGGATATCATATGCCGGTATCAATAGCTATTCTACCAGGAACTCAAATTGTGACACATTTTTGGGGATGTCCAAGAGAGAACTAATAGTAGCCATTGCGTCAGCTACCTTATTCTGTGCCCTGTGGATTTGGTCAAAAGACACTAATTGGAAGTATGTTAGGAAATTGTCCACCATCCTCTTGTAAGGAAGCAACTTCTCATCCTTTGTTTCATAGTCACCATTCACTTGGTTGATTACTAGTTGGGAATCCCTGAATACAAGCAATGTCTAAATTTTCCATTTGATTTCCAACTTGAGACCTGTAACTAGTGCTTCGTATTCGGCAATGTTATTTGTACAAGGGAAAGCAATTCGAAATGACTTAGGAATTGAATCCCTTTGTGGTGTGATGAACAAGATTCCAGCGCCTGAGCCATGACCAGTGTGAGACCCATCAAAATATAGCTTCCAAGGTATTGCTGGTTTCGTATGAAAAATGGACTCATCCGAAAAATCAGTTACCAACGGATGAGAGACTTGCATTGGTGCATCTGCCAGTTGATCTGCTATTACTTGCCCTTTTATTGCCTTGCATTCAACATACTGTATGTCGTATTCACTTAGGATCATGACTCATTTTTCCAATCAGCCTGTTAACGTTGCTCGACTTAATAGGTATTTCAATGGGTTGATCTTGGCAACCAGTTGTGTCTGATGATTGAGCATATAATGCCTTAGTTTTTGGGCTGCAAAGACAACCGTGAGGCATGCACATTCAATGTATGTGTAATTCAACTCATAACCTATTAGTGTGCGGCTGATGTAGTAGATTGCTCTTTCTTTCCCTTCATGATCATTTTGGGCCAGTAATGCCCCTAGTGCTGAATTAGTGGTTGATATGTATAGAATTAATGGCTTTCCATGAATAGGTGACATGAGGACTGGTGTTGATAGCAGGTAATCTTTGATTTGCTGGAAGGCCTCTTGAAATTTATCCATCCATACAAAAGGGACACCTTTGCGCAACAAGTACTGGAATGGGTGGCACTTATCTACCAATTGGGTGATGAAACGACGAATAGATTGTATTCTGCCTTGCAGAGTTCTGAGTTCATTGATCCCTTTGGGTGGAGGCATGTCTATGATTGCTTTGACCTTTTCTGGATTGACCTCTATGCCTCTTTAGGAAACTATGTACCCCAATAGCTTACCTGACGTGACCCCAAAAACATATTTCTTAGGGTTTAGCCGAACTTTGTACTCTTCCAGTCTCTTGAAAATTTTGTCGAGTAACTTCAAATGATCTTTCCTTGTTGCTGATTTGGCCAATAGGTCATCTACATAATCCTCCATTATATTGTGCATCATGTCATGGAAGATCATGGTCATAGCCCTTTGATATGTGGCACCTGCGTTTTTAAGACAGAAGGGCATGACGTTCCAACAGTATGTACCCCATGGGCACGTAAATGTTGTTTTGTGCTGATCCTCAGGAGCGATGCGGATTTGATTATAGCCAGAGAAACCATCCATGAGGGATAGCATCTCATGTCCTACTGTAAGGTCCACTATGATGTCAATGTTTGGTAAAGGAAAGTCATCCTTTGGACATGCTTTGTTTAAGTCCCGAAAATCTGTACATACACGGATCAACCCATTTGGTTTTGTGACCGGGACCAGGTTGGAAATCCATTTAGCGTAGTCAATAGACCTTATGAATCCAGCATCTAATAGTTTCTTTAACTCCACCTTGACCAATAGGGCAACTTGGGGATGCATTTTGCGCAACTTATGCTTGACTAGTTTAGCATTAGGTAATAGTGGCAAATGATGCAAAACCAGTTCTGGGTCTAATCCTGGCATATCAGCGTAAGACCATGCGAAGTTAATTTTTTGATCAACAAAGAATTTATGAAACTCTGGTTTCTCAGCCTCAGTCAATGATGCGGCAAATAGGACCATCTTGGGGTCTTCTACAGTTGAAATGTTATCCTCTATTGTGTCCTCAATAAGCATAGCCGATTTTTCTTGTTGTAAAGGGAGAAAGTCCAGTCCTCCATCTTTGGGTGCCTCGGAGAGGTTTTCACCCACAAATATGTCCTTTATTTTTACTATTTTATCGTCAAGAGGTGCCTTTCGGTTTTCACCTAGAGACGTTTCATTTTTTACCTTATGTTTACTTTTGAGACTAGAGGACGGGACAGTCTCGCCGAAGTATGCAGTGCCGTCTAAATCAATGGAAAATCCGGATTTGTGGTCCCCACTTGGTATGCCTTCTCGTAATCCCATGAATTCGGCAATTGCTTCATCATTTTGGAATGTGTCCAGAACTGGCGGTCCTTGTTGGTCCCAATCGACTAGTTCGGGGTAAACTAAAGAGATGCCATCGTCAAGGTTAGTGAATTGGGGTGAGGATGCGGACAGCATGCAGATGGATTCAGTAATGTTGTAAATAAGGTTATCATTGTCCAACTCGACATCGGACTCTATCCAGTATTCTCCTTCACTAGTGTCATATTCGTTGTCATAATAAGAAGTCAAGGTTTGATAGCCCTGGCTATCAATATCATCTGATACTTCAGATAGATTAGACTAAGGGGGTTCAAATGATGGCTATTGTGTGTCATGGGAAGTGGTAGTAGGATTTGGACTGTGTGGTGCTTGCTCAATTTTGAATGTTTGCCAAAATCGTTGTTCAGAGGTCAATTCCCCTGGTTCGACAAACAAATCCTCAAGACAACAGTCACTTAGGGATCGTTCAGAGCCAAATTCCCACTCGTGGGAGTCTGTTTCGGTTAGGGTTTCCCTAGTAGTCTCGACACTTTAAGAAGCATGTACTCGCTCACTGGAAAGTCTAGAGGTACGTCGATCACCATTGTCAAGTGATCCAAACCCTAATCCAAGATACTTCAAAGTTTGGAAAGTTTCTATGGGTTCCCTTCAACCAGTTTTAGTTTTTTCCAAGGCCACTAGTACCATCGTAGCCTTTAGCCTTCATGATGTTGTAACCCTTGCCATATTTTTGAACTAGTAATGGAGGTAATGCAACTGTATCCTTATAGATCCATCCTGTGATGTCAGCAAGGTCTTCATCACTCATGTCTCCCCACTTGATAAAAACCATATTTGGTGGCACTTTGAAGGTTTCTTGAGGTTCCATTCTAAAACATGCCCAACCATATATCTTTGGAGGAGTGGGTATTGTAGTTATGTTGTATGCTGTGTTAAGTTTGAACTCTCCATAGCCGAGGTCTTGGATTTTGACAGTTGGTTCAGTCTTAGGGCTGGTGGAAGGTGATGGTATGGCAGAAGATGTGGATGGAGTGGATGCGGAAGATGACATGAGCGTGGAAGGGTCGATGTATTTGGACGACGAGGAGCCAGGTGCTTCTCGATTAATTGGTACTCGATTTTTAGAGATACCCCTTAAGTTGGTACAATATTGGAAAGGGTCAGGGTCCCCGTATATGGTTACTTCTGTGCCGTCAAAAGGAAACTTGAGGCATTGGTGGTATGCTGACGGAACAGCTTTTAATGTGTGGATCCACGGACGGCCAAGTAAGATGTTATATGGTAGTTCCAAATCCAGGACCTGGTAGGTTGTGTCTACAATGATCGGTCCCACTCTGATAGGGAGAGAGATAACACCTCGCGAAGAGCATTCCTCGTTGTCATATGCTTTGATCACTATGCTTTTCGTTGGGTCTACGCATGCATCAAAGAATCCAAGAGCCTTAACCAATTTGAGAGAGCATATATTCAACCCTGCTCCGCCATCTATTAAAACCCGTCTAACTTTGTGCTTGTGGACAAAAACTTCTATGTGTAATGCATCATTGTGGTTGGTTTTAGATGATGAGTAATCCTGATTCGAGAAGGTGACATGGTGCGGAATGGTGAGATATCCCACCATAGTTTCAAACTGATTGACATCAATGTCCTTCGGGACAAACGACTCTAGAAGAGTTTTATCTAGGATTTCCTTATGCGCAGGAGAAATACGGAGCAACTCAAGAATAGATATTTATGCAAGAGTCTTTCCTAGTTGGTCAATTAGGTTGAATTGCCCTTTGGGTTTCCACTGTTGTGGGGTTGAGACAGGTTTTGGCTGTTTGGCAGATGAAGCAGGTTGTGATTGCTTAGCAGATGGGCCTACTATAATGATCTTGGCTTGTCCAGGGGGAGGTGGACCAACTATAGTGACCTTGCCACTTCGTGTAGTAGCATTGCACTGTGGTGCTCTCTTGACCGTAATGGTATTGATGTAGTCATTGTCAGTTTTAACATTATTTATTATTGGTCCACCAGAGTAATCATACTTGGCTCGAGCGAAGTTAGCTTGGTTCTGTGAACCTGAAGTGGAAGCATTATGGGAACCATGATCCTACAATGGATTCTTGTGGATAGTATGGTCTGAGTTGGAGTTGAATTGCGATCCACCCACTTTGAGGGTGCGATTTTTTATAAGGTCTTGTATGATTTTTTTCAGTTGTCGGCAGTTAGAGGTCGTATGCCCCTTAGCTCGATGGTATTCACAAACTGCATTGTCATTCCACCATGCTAGTTTGAATTGTCCGGGGTCATAAGGTTTGATTTCTGGCAGTTTGATGACCCCATGCTGGATGCATTTCTTAAGGACTTCTTCAATGGGTTCACCTAAATTGGTGTATGTGCGACCCCTAGGAAATTGTCTCATTTGACGATATTGTCCTTGACTGTTTTGACCACTTTGATTGTTTGAAGAAGTATTGAAAGGAGGTGTCAATGCCGTTCTTGGTTTGTTTTGTTGTTGGACCCCTTTCAGGGCCAATACAAGACTTGCAGTCTTGGCATCCACAACACCGTCATTTGTAACATGTTTATTCTTGACCCAATAGTTGTTTTTGTCAGCGGATGGGTTGGTGTTCGTATTTTTAGAACCATATTTCAATTCTCCCTTTGCGACAAGGGCTTTCTCAATCTAGACCCCCTTTTCCACTAATTCTGTGAAATTTTGGCAACAATGTATTTGTAATGCGAATTTGAGGGGTCCTAGGAGTGTTTGGACAAACACGTCAACTTTTTCTCTTTCAGGAATGTCAATGTGACATCAACTAGCGAGGCTTCTCCATTTTTGGAAGAATGGAATAAATGTCTCACCCGAGTCTTCTTGCATGAGATTACACAAGCTAGTAATAGAGGTATCCATGTCAATGTTGTACGAATAATTGTGTATGAATTTTTCGTTTGAGCTCATCCCATGTCTGGATATTTTTTTGAGTTGAGAACCATTCAAGGGCTTGACCCACCAAACTTTTGGAGAAAATTCTCATCAAGTATGTTGTTTCGTAGGCGATATCCATACAGTTGGTTGTGAATTCGCGAACATGTTCAATGGGATTTGTCTTTCCTCTATATTTTGTGAAGTTGGGTGACACGTATCCTAGTGGAAATGCAGGCATGTATAAGTTCGTGTCAAATGGGCATACATCCAAGTCATATGATATTTCTGATTTCCTGCCTGAGATTTACATGTTTTTCATAGTTTTCTCCATATCCATCATTCTTGTTTTGAGTTCATCTATGGTAGGGTCATTTACGTTTCCATATGTCGAATTTCCTGGTACACCATGTGTTCTTGTCTGTTGTGTATGAATGTTGGTGTACTGCGGTGGTATAGATTGTTGCGGTACGTATGACGTGTGTTGTTGGTATTGGAAGTTGTGGTTGGGTGCATGTTGATGAGTATGAACGTTGGATGAATATGTTGGTATGTGTCCCCCACCCATGTGTGTCATTATTTGAGGGATGTAGTGGCCATGACTATTATAGTGTGTTGGTGATGTCATGGGCAGTGTTGTTTGGCCACCTTGTGTAAATTGCTGATTTTGAACAAGGGGACGTTTGTGTTTGTGCCTTGGGAGGTAATGGCATTTGACTGTGTTGTCATGTTGATGTTTTGTTGTTGTCCTTGGATAAAGATACGTCCTGTGGATCCTCTCGGAGGATTTTGTGAAGTATTACTGAACGGATTTGCCAAAGTTGTGTTCATGGTGGTAGATGTAGTTGTCAAAGGGGGATTGTGGTGACTTGGTGATGCCCCCGTGGTATTTACTGTTGCAGTAAAAAGAGGATTGGAATAACTTTCCCATGTTGTTGGGGAGCCAAGAGTGGTTCCATCCGATTGGGGTAGTGTTGTGGATGTTGTGGATGATTGTGATCCCCCAATAGAAGTAGCGTTTATGGTATTGGAGATGTTTGGGATGTTGGATGTGGTATGCAATGTCGTTGTGGTGTCAAAATGGGTGTTGCTCATAGCATTTGGAGATTGGCCACTATGTGAAATGTTATGTGCGTTGTTGGCGTTAGGGTCATTTAACATGTTAATGTCAAATCCTGGTGGTAACTTAGCTCCTTCACTCAAGAGCATAGCTACAAATCTGTCTCTGTCTTGATGTGCTATTGTTTTAGCAAGCTGATAGACCTCTGGGTCTTGTGTCAATGCCTCTATGTTTCCCTGAAGCAGTTGGCCATTTTCATCTCTTTGCAAGTAGAGTTTGAATGCATTGTTTGATGAGGATTGTGTTGTCACTAGAGGTTGATTGTCTAGATTAGAAAATGGATCGTACAAGGTCTAGTTTGAATCATATGGAGGATTGTTGGGGTCTTGCCTAAATTTTTCCATTTGTCTCTTTTGTTTTTGAAGTCTAGTTTTGACCATAAATGAGATTGCTGAAAAAGGGAATGACAACTAAATGCAAGTATGACACTATGTGAAGTCTAAGTTCAAAATGACACCTAGAATGACTAATGTTTTTGGATTTTTGAGAATAGGATATGCAATTTGTATGCAATGTAAGATGAGGTTATCTAAGAATTTCTAAGTTTGCACTTTGTTTTCGATTTGGACTGCTAAAGGACTTTGTTGTAAATGACAAGCTGACAAGACCTAAGTGACTAGTGAGTCTTCCTAACTAGACTTTTGAGTTGGAAGAAATCTCACAAAAGAGGACAATGGCTAAAAGGATGTTTGATAACTTGGTCCAAAAGGGTCTAATTTCAAAAACAATGCCTTTGCCAAGGGGTGCTTAAGATTTTCCTAATCCTAACTATGAAAAATGTGAACCTAGGGATAGTCTAATGTCAAATGTATGCAACGAAAAAGGGATGAGGTATGAAACCTATGGTGACTAATGCAAGCTAATGGTCAAAACTTTGAACAATTTCAAGTTAGGTTTCTAATAGAGTCTTTTTGGCGACAGAGTTTGACAAATGGTTGACAGTTTGGAGACCTCAGGTTTCAGCTGTGAAGCTTAAAATTTTGACAGGCAAATGCGTCTCAGTTTGGCAATTGCGTCACAGTTTAGCATATGTGGTTCAGTTTATCAGATGCGGCTTTCTGA
Organism: Sequoia sempervirens; assembly: GCA_007258455.2. NCBI lineage: Eukaryota > Viridiplantae > Streptophyta > Pinopsida > Cupressales > Cupressaceae > Sequoia > Sequoia sempervirens. The sequence continues at coordinate 414,314,855 of VDFB02105785.1, forward strand.
CAGTCAAATGCAACTTGGTTAAGCAAATGTCGATTTTCAATTGTCAGATGTGTCGCGATGCCTACAGATGTGTTCTTCCAAGTCTCAGATGCGGTTTATCAGAGCAGTTGCGTTGCAGGATGTCAATTGCGGTTCGACAGATATGACATTTTTGTTTCAAAGTGATTTTCGTGTTGTTTTGATGGAAGTTTTGATCTGTTTGATGAATTTTTTGTTTTGAACTGTAGTAAAAACCAGAAAACACTTGACAAACACAGCGTTTTATAAAGTAACCAAACACACATCAAATAAGCACAATCCTAGGTTAGGCCATGACAATATTCGCTAGATTCCACGCGGGTTTCCCCAACCGCATATTTGTAGCATGTGAATTCAGAAGCTTGGCTGAATGGGCTCCCCCTTATAGTGCACTCTCTTCTCAGGCCAACCAATCTTCCAACCCCCATGAAACTCCCATGGCGAGCTGATCACCTCTACTACAAACTGCGAAGGTGTGGATGCCTTCACACCGACCGGTGTTGCGCTAGCAAATAGAAGGATTTTGGCTTACTACACAAGAGTTTTTAGTTCGGGAACGCCCGTTCAAATGGCCATACATGGGCCAAGAGATTAATCACCATTAAGGTGGCACTCTAGCCTGAAGAGGTTAAGCTCAAAAGGGTTTAAGGGAGTACTACTCCGTCCGTATGACACATCCGCACTCGCAACCTTAGGTTTTCCCTTAAGGTTTACATTTATATACCAGTTGGGGGTAGCTTGGCTTTAGCTCTGTTTCTTGTTGGAGTCACGTTGGGGTGATGAAATCCCCAAGCAGACCCAATTTCTAGAGTTGTTAACCATTTCTCTTACACCCAAGATCGCCCTAAAGCGCGAGGGGAGAGGATACTCCGATGTACCAAGTCAAGGCAAATAACAAATAAGAATGGGTCTGGTTTTCTTATCACAAGGTTTTCACCAAGTGAGAGCATACTCACCTACCACTCCACAAGCACAATCAATCAAAGAAGACATGGTTCTTTTTATAAGCACCAAAAATAAATGTTTGTTAATCTAGAAATAAACAAGCACAAAGTTTGTTTCTTCCTTCTTTGACATGCGAATCTGCAAACAATGAATATTAGTAGTCTTGTATGTAATGGTCTTGGACACACGAAAAAGGATCACCACACGCTACAAGAAAATATTAGTAATAAAAAATATCTAATCTAATTAACATGCAGGAATAAAAACACAGAAAAAATAGAAAACCAGAAAACCAGTAAACAGAAAAACCCAACAATTTGAAAATCAAAATGACAAAACCAAAAGAAAAATTTACCAGACAGATGTGGCGCGATAGGCAGATGTGTTGCTCAGGTCGTCGAATGCGGCTCTGGAAATCAAATGTGGCATTCTATCTATCAGTTGCGGCTTGTTAGGGCGTATGCGGCACTAGGGTTCTCGGATGCATCACGATGCATCAAATGCATCACAATGTTTTTAAAAAAACTTTCGTCGATCTGTACCTGTCCCTGCAAGACAACAGAAAACAACGAAAAACCCTACGGAAACAGAGAACATACGACAAACACAGCTACAAGAGGGGATTAGTAACACAAAATCTAATGTTACCAACATGCAGGAATAACATAGAATATAGAAGATTAGAAAAACCTGAAACCAGAAAAACCCGAAATCCAAAAAATAAAAACCCCGAAACTGAAAGAAGAATTATACCAGACAGATGTGGCTCGTTATGGCATATGCGTCATTCAGGTCTTCAGATGCGGCTCTAGAAATCAAATGCGGCGTTTTGTCTGTCAGTTGCGGCTTGTCAGAGCGTATGCATCACTAGGGTTCCCGGATGCATTGTGACGCATCAAGTGCGTCACAATGTTTTTAAAAAAACACTTGCGGCGATCCGTACCTATACCTGCAAATCAACAAAAAACAACAAAAAACTGTACGAAAAATAGAAAAACAGAGTCGGGTTCACCAATGTAATCAAGGGAAAATTAGATTTGTTAGAGGGGTTAGCACAATAACATTAAAATCCATTGAAGTAACAAAGTACAAAGGAAATCAACATGAAAACAAAAGAAACAATGTTACCCTAAGTCCTCATCTTCCATGATTGACCTTTGTTACACCTCCTAGCTTGCAGTAAATAAAGATGCCCTCAGATTCTGTATGAGCAACTATGACAAATGATAAAGCCCTATGCAAGTGTTGAAGGATTTGTATAAAATAAATGACCTCACAATTGACTAAAAATGACAATGACTACAAATGACCAAATAACCTAAGTTGACAAAATGAGCATGAGATCCTGGAATAAGATCAAAATTGTTATTTTATAAAAACTGCAATTTTGAATGTGTGGCCAGGATGAGAAGATGACAAATACCCTAGAATCAATGATCAAGATTGAATGTTGCAATAAGAATTAGGGTTAGGTCAAAATTAGGGCAATGCCAAGAAATGAATGGCTAAGATTGAATTATAAGATAATTCAATCAAGGGTCGAAATTAAATGAGATGTCAAAAGATAAGATTTGATCTGGAGGATAAGATTGGCACGGACAAAGAGGTTGCTGGAGAAATTAAATAATAAAATTTATTTACTCCAGGTGACCAGTAAATAATTAAATAATAAAGATATTATTTAATTATGGAGGAATGTGACAAAAGGAATCATTTTGAATTAAATAATGATTTAATTCAAAATTCAAGAGAATTGACTAAATTAAATAAATCAAATTTATTTAATTTTAATGAGAGAAAAAGCTAGTGAATAATTAAATAATTAAAATAATTATTTAATTATAGTGAAAGTGGACAAAAATTAAATAAATTAGAATCTATTTAATTTTGGAAAGAAAGGGGACCTAATTAGTGACGTAATTAAATAAATAAAATTTATTTATTTAATAATCAAGAAGAAATAAATGACAAAGGGGAATTAAATAAATTAAGAAATTTATTTAATTAAAGGAAGACTTAGATAATTAGTGACGTATTAGATAAATAAATAACATTTATTTATTTAATAATCAAGGAGAAATAAATGACAAAGGGGAATTAAATAAATTAAGAAATTTATTTAATTAAAGGAAGATTTAGATAATTAGTGACGTATTAGATAAATAAATAACATTTATTTATTTAATAATCAAGGAGAAACAAATGACATGAATTAATTAAATAATTATGAATTATTTAATCAATAGTCGAATGTGGACCAATGACATAATTAAATGACTTAAGTATGCTAGGACGAAAGTGGTAAAAATGAAGCTTGCAGGCCTAGGTCATTTTTAGATGTCTACAACTGTCTGCCAAAATCATATTTCCTGTTAGGCATTCAACATGGGTGGCAAACCTGGTTCCAATAAGAAAAAAGAATGGAGAAATTAGGCTCTATGTCGATTTCAGGAATCTAAACAGATCGTTAGAAAAATATAACTATCTAGTTCCTTCATTGGATGAAGTGCTTCAAGTGGTCAATGGATCTCAGATGATGTCCTTTCTAGACGGTTATTCCAGATACAATCAAGTGATGGTCCAGTATGAGGACATACACAAGATTGTTTTCACAACTAAGTGGGGTACCTTTGCCTATAGGAGGATGTCATTTGGACTTATTAATGCAGGGGCCACATTTCAAAGAGCTATGGATATCGCCTTTAAGGATATCATAGGAAAATGCATCATCATTTATATGGATAACTTGACTTTGTTTTGAAGAACAGAGGGGATCACATCTCAGATTTGCGTAAAGTATTTCAAAAGTGTAGAGAATTTGGCATATCCCTGAATCCTAAAAAGTGTATTTTCATAGTAACAGAAGGAAAGTTACTAGGACATGTGATATCAGAAAAGGGAATTGCTATTGATCCGGAGAGAGTGGAGGCAATATTGAAGATTCAGCCGCTGGCTAGCAAAAAGGAGATGAAGTCCTTCTTTGGTAAGATCAACTTTGTCAGAAAATTCATTACTGGATTTGCTGAAATTGTTAAATCGTTAAATGCAATGTTGAAACAAGATGCCAAGATCGAATGGACTACAGAAGCGAAGGAGGCATTTGCAGAGATCAAAAGAGCCATTGCTGATGCTCCTGTATTGGTAAGTCCTAATTACAGCAAACCCTTTTATATCTATTCATTTGCTTCAGACCATTCATGTGCTGGAATGCTAACTCAAAAGTCTGATGAGGGAAATGAGCATCCTATTGCTTTTATGAGTGCACCGTTAAAAGATGTCGAGTTGAAATATCCAAGTGTGGAAAAGCAGGCATATACCCTAGTCAGAGTAGTAAAGAAATTCAGGCATTATGTCCTCAGAAATAAGGTGTATGCAATTGTCCCTGATTCTGCAGTTAAGTTACTCCTGATGCAAAATGAATTAGGTGAGCGTAGAGCTAAATGGGTGACCATGCTACAAGAGTATGACATTGAGATCCAGCCTATGAAGCTGGTAAGAGGACAAAGACTGACTCAGACTATGGCTGAAATAGGTCCTCAATTGACCATTCAGAATTATAATATTGAAGAGGTTTACCCATATGGTTGGTATGATGACATAGTTTATTGTTTGATGAACCAACGACCTCCAGGTCATCTTAATGCAGTTCAGAGATGAGCTCTACGGTTAAAGAGTGATGGTTTCATGTTGAAAGGAGTTGTTCTGTACAAGAAAAATCATGAAGGCATTTATTTAAGGTGTCTTGGGAAATAGGAAGCTGAAAGAGTGATGAATGAATTTTATGAGAAATATGGTACTGGTCATGGCTCTGCAACTGCCACAGCAAATCAAATTTTGAGGGCAGGGTATTACTGGCCTACGCTGTTCAAAGATGTTCACCATCATGTATGGACCTGTCACACTTGCCAGACTTCAGCAACGAGAGAAAGGTGTGCAACACTCCCGCTCCAATCAGTCACCAAGGTAAGACCTTTTGCTCAGTGGGGTATGGATTTCATAGGCACCATCAATCCACCATCTTCTACAGGACACAGGTACATTCTCACTATTACTGATTATTTTACAAGATGGACTGAAGCTTTTGCTTATAGGCAATGTACATCAGATCTAGTGATTGATTTTTTAGAATCTACTATTCTTAATCGATTTGGATGCCCTATTACTATTGTCTGTGATAGTGGTCCTGCCTTTGCATCTTTGAAATTCTCAAATTGGGCTTTTGATCATAACATTATTGTGAAGTTTGCATCTAATTATTATCCCCAGGGTAATGGCGTAGCAGAGTCCTCTAATAAGAACCTATTGACTATCATCTGTAAGCTGTTAGAGAGGAACCTAAAAGACTGGCACACCCAGCTTTGGTTTGCCCTTTGGGTAGATCGTACCAGACTTAAGTCTTCCATTGGAACATCTCTTTATCACTTAGTATATGGTCTGGAGCCAGTATTCCCTATTCAACTCAAGATCCCAACTTTACAATTTATAAATCAATTTTATGATGAAGGGGATAGAAGGGAGGCTAGGTTGACAGAACTACTACACCTTGAGGAGAAATGAGACAACGCCCTTGAGAATTTTGCCAAACATCAGGGGATAGTTAAGAGATGGTTTGACAGGAGGGCTAAAGTCAAAGCCTTCAGGATTTCTAACCTTATCCTATACTGGGATAAACCTCATGATCAGAAAGGGAACCATGGGAAGTTTGATAAATTGTGGCTTGGCCCATATCAGATTGCTGAAATACTTGGAGATAATGCCTTCCATCTGAAGACTCTCACGGGAGAGGATATCCCTCTGCCTATCAATGGGTAGTATTTGAAACATTATTTCCAGTCCTGAGCTGTTTCTAGCTCCTTGCTTTGTAAATAGTTAAGTTTAAGTTGCTCTGCTTGTTTTGTTTGGTTAGAGTAGGTTTCCCTTTTGGTTTTCTTGTTTTCTTTGGTTAGAATAGGTTTGCTTTGGTTTGTTTTTTTTGTTTGTATTTCTCTTGCTCTTGGTTCTTTCTCTTTTTGGGATCTTTGGGTGCAGTTGTATGGCAATGGTGACAAAGTAGGTCTGATGTTCTTGGTATTTCCCTTAAAAGCTCTAATCATCCTTCCAGAACACCATGGTACTAACTCTCTACCCAATGTCACTTATCCTTATGCTGAGGCAAAGGGTTTTCTAGTCAGTTTGAACAGGAATATATTAGGGTCTCATACTTTTAATTATTAAATATACCTAAAGTTGCAGAAGGTCCTTATAAGGTCTGAACAGGTGAAAAATCATTTTCTGCTCTAGTGCCACTATGGTTCTCAGTCCTGAGTGTGGACTTCATTATTCACATGTTGAATGAAATGAGTGAAAAGACAAGATATATTAAAAAAAAAAGGAAAAAAAAAGAAAGAGGAAATATTGAAAATTAAAAAGCTTGAATTCAACTTATTAGGGGGATCTGAATAACTCTACCGGGGCTATGGACGCCTGGCTGGCAGTAGAGCTATGTTTAGGAGGATCACAACGATAACCTCGTTAGGGCTATGTATGCCTGACTGGCAGCGAGGCTCTATCTAGGTTACTTTTAGAGTATGAATCTTTACGTAGCTTGTTCATACCAAGTTTGGTCCTTGTTGTAATTAAGGGAGGGTAATGAATGCATGTGCACTCACTTTGACCCTGGTATAGGAAACTTTGATTGACTAGGAGCTTTGTTTAAACATGGAAGTGGTAGCTGGGTATCTAAGTTGAAACCATAAGTTCTGGGTTCTTGATTCCAGTTTGTCATTGAAATGCTCAGGAGCATTTCCCTTGCAGAGTCACCATTTGATGTGTAGTTTTTGCACACACACCCCACTTGGAGTAGGGACCCTCTTTTCGGGATATCTTCTGACCTTCAGTTTTATTGGATCTATCTTTTGAGGTCTTGATATGTTGGTTTTGTTGGATTTACTCTTGCCTTGAGGCTTGAATTGATTAAAATTGAGTTTTAAGCAAAATTTGGATTTTTACCTGAATCCAGGATTTTTCGGCTCTGACAGATTTTCCCGGGCTCTAGTTCACTGTTTGTTCATCACTGAATTTTCTGAATCCAGGTTTCTGCTTGACTCCGGGATTTTTCGGTTTTGGCGGATTTTCTCAGAGGGTGCTAAAATCCTGAACTTCGTTATATTCCCGGTTTCTACCTTTCCGCGAAATTTTTGTCCATCCATATTTCCACGTATCTTGGGATTTTCCAAAATTCTGTCTCGGGCTCAGGTTTCCAGATTTGTTAGATGCCTCTTATCGCTCATTAATGCTCACAGTACCTTTGCTCAGATGCGTAAATGGGTTGATTTAAAACCTTCTAAGCATCATTTCAACTTCATCATTCACTTGATTGCTGCCTTGGCCTCTGAAGTCCTTTCTCCATTCGAGCTTTGAGCAGTGATACTGGGTCACTTGCGTGTGAATTGTGTGGAGCGCTGATTGAGATTTTCATTGCTTGGGCTTGCTTGCTTCGTGGTTGCTTCTTCAAGTTTGAGTTTCATTTGTGATAATCCATGGTAGGTTATCGATGGCCCCTCTTATTTGTTTATGGGATGGTTGAGCTTTTCTGTGTTGATTGATGATCATTTCGGGTCAGCTTATCCTTGGGCACAATTTTGTGTTATCAAGTTAGGGTTGGACCCATCTCTTCGTGAATCATCATCACCCGTGCCATATGAGCTTCTATTTATCCATTAGATGATGAGTGCATCCGTTTGGGAGGGGTTCTGGGTCAGGTTGTTTGCCCTCTTAGTGCGTAATCTGCCATATTTTGCAAAGTTAGGGTTTTTTCGATGTTCTGCCCAGAATGACAAATTTGTTATGACTGGTCAATCCTGCACTTGTATTAAACTGACCCCTGCCTTGTGATAATTTGAAGTGCTCTAAACTAATCTTTATAGATGGTATTTTAAACCTTGAGCTTACCTTGGTTTTCATGGGGGGAGGTGAAATTAGGGCTTCGCTGTTTCACCATGGGATTTAGATATTTTGAGGTCTTTTGAAAGCTAAATTCATGTACGTTCTGGATCTGGTTGGTTAGTGTCGATTTCGGGACCATTAGAATCCAAGTAGAAAGATTGCATGATCATTCAGTCACCAGTTCACGTGTCGTCATTCGTCAGTTTCCTGTGGTGTCAGCGGAATTTCTGTGCACCCGGATTTTCCTAGTTTCGGCTAATTCCGCGGAGTGCAACGATTTACGGAACACTTCGAACTGTCCATGAAAATTTGTCCCATCCGGATTTTTCCAGGTTTACTATCTGGCTTTATCCTTTTTTATTTTTCGAAGATAGGATTAATGGAGTGAATGCTAATTGCTTATTTCTTGTTGCTAATGAACAAATTACATGATAATCTGATGATTTTTTGGCTGTACTGATGATTTATTTGACTAATGATGTTTTGGCAGCAAGAATCCGTCTCAGTCAGATTTCTCTGAAATTTTGCCCTGACTAGATTTTACTGGACTGCTGTATTTCTCTGGATCTTCAAAGATTAGCAGTTTGTGATGGATTTTAATTGCCTTATATGATTTTATGCTAACCCTTTGGATTGGAATATGCATGATAATTGGTACTTATGACGATTTCTTGTGAGTGCAGGCTGAATCAAGCAAGGCTGCAGTAGGAAAGTCCAAGGGCGACACGGAGGGGTCATCAATTTCAGAAGCAGAAAGGCTAAGATTGGACACTAGAAGTCAGTTACCAGAGAGCAAGATATCTTCCATATGGTCCGAGGTGTCTGACACCAATGTGGGGCCCTGGAGATACGAGGAGTTCAAGCAGAGGACAGCTGAGAAGAATCTATCAGTCCTAAGGAATGGAATGATGAAGTCCGGATTGGTGCATGTGGCGGGGTTTCCTCCTACAATCCAATGTTATGAGTTGATTTTAGAATGTGACCGGTAGTATGATTTTGATACGTAAAGGGTTGTTAGTACTGAGGGAAGAGTCTTGGCCGATTTTAGTCCTGTCTCCATTGCTCAAGCCTTTGACATGCCTGATCTGCCTTTAGTGTGTGCTTTAAACATGGACTTGGCCAGAACATATTACGAGAATGAGCCCATAAAATCTCAACAAATGATTAATGCTTGGTTGGATAAGCCAAGATCACACTATGCTAAACTGCCCAAGCAGTTGCACAGAGTTAAATTCAGGTCAGACATTTATGATGCTATAACATTTTTGAGCAGAGTGGCAGGTTTGAAGACCGCTGGAGTATTGGAGAGTAGGATCTACAGTCCCGGATTGGCTTGAGAGGGAGATTACGAGGAAGAAACAGGTCGTTGTTGAAGACACTCCCTTGGATTGGGATGAAATGCTGTCCAAAATTGGCAAAGGAAAGAAAAAGAAGGCAGCTAAGGTAGTCTCAAAGATGGAGAGAGATGAAGCAAATAACCGAGTTATCCATATTGCCACCCCTGTCGCGGACAAGACAAGGGAAGATGTTACTGGTGAAGATTACAATGTGCATACTATCAACCTTGGACCGGCATCCATGGAGTAGGATATAGAGGAATATGAAGGGTCTAGTGCAGTGATCATCGGCAGATTGAGGAAGGAGACCTAGACCAAGCACGAGCTGAAGAAAGAAAATGAAAGACTTAGGAAATGCTTGGAGGATGTAATGAAACCCTTGCAATCTCTCCACCCATCTTCTACCACTCCTGGATTTCTGCCCAAGGAAACTATCTTCGGGATCGAAAAGATGAAGGCCTCAGCTCAAACTGCAATAGATTGGCTGAAGGATGTGCAAATGAAAGGAGATAATGCAATCAAGGACATCTTGTCAGTTGGGAAAGATGTAGTCAAAGCCAAGGAATTGTTGGAATATGTGCTATCCCAGGACAAAGAAGACATTGACCTCTTGCTGCAGAAATCCAAGGTCATCATAGAGCATGGTAAAGAACAACTGGCTGTGGATGGAATTCTTCCTTCTTCTAGGTTAAATGAACCTTGGGAATGGTTTGAGGCTCTGCAAATTAGGCATAAGGCCATGAAGAGGATTCAAAAATGGAAAAAACAAATAGATGGTGATCTTACCGGTGTCTATAAGGGCTGCATTGCATTCTTTGAGGTTATGATTGGCAGGAGGAAAATTGCTCCTAAATATCTGAGCCTGGAATAGTTAAGGGAATGGTGGCATGAGGTTTATGCTTCAGATGCTGGGAGTGTTATAACTGGCCACCAATTGGATGATGTAGCCACATATTTGGTAGTAATGGATAAGTATCAAGCCAACAAGGATGACTGGGATAAGACTGTTAAACAGTCAAAGGAGGAGATTGGCTCCATAGAATGTCGGCTTAGGGTATTGCCTTTGCCACCTATCACCGAATTGGATAGAACATTCTTGAAGGTTCAAGGATCATCGGCTCAGAGTAAGGATAAGGGAAGTGGCAGTTAATGCCTATTTTGAGATTTGTGCTTCCCTATTATTATAGGGCATGTATTAAACTGGACTGCATTGGGGATTATATCTAGGCCGACCTTGATGGTAGATGGCATGTAATGTATGCCTAATTTTGATTCTCTAAAGCCGACCTGTTTTGGCGGTTGTTCTTATTTTGTAAAAATGTTTGGTTGGGCCGACATATCTTCAGATTTACTATAAATGGCATTCCTACCTCATTGTAAAGGGGTTAGACATTAATAGTTAGAAAAGAGATAATAGAATCAAGCTAGAGCATTTTGTGAATTTCTTGAAGCAAGTATTATAATCAAAACAGTGGAATTGTTGCAGTCTTTTGATGATTTAATGCAATTGAAGACATTGTGGTTTTCCTGGTGAAATCTCTTGTGTTAGTTTATCTCGCATGGTTCTTGTTCTATCTCTCAAATTGCTTGAAGATTTAGGGTTTAGTGTTTAGAATTAAATTAGTTTTAGTTTGATGAATGGTGTTTATGATTTCATATTTGGAATGTTTGTAGCAATCTCTGGTCTATACTCCCAGTAACTATCTGACTGTAGTAGGCTGGTAAAGTCAACCTGGACCATATATTTCATGTGCTTAAGTTTGATTGTAGATGAATGTCTATAATTTGAAAATCTATATACCTTAGAAGATTGCACCGTTCTTGTTATATTGCACTATGGGTTAAGCAGGAATTGGTTGTTTAAGGTTTGTCCATTCCAAATATCTGTTATTTGCATTATTCATTCTAGGAATAGTTTAGATCTTATCATATCCTTACACCCTTACCTTTTTCTATTTCTTTATCATCTGGTTAGACTTAGGATTTAAGATCATCGCCTTGCAAAATCTGATAAATTAAGAGATACAGTTTGCTTGTAGTAAGGTCCCTTTGTGATTACCAACATTTTCACATATTATCTGAGTTGTTTATGCATTGTCATGACCTAACACCTAAGAGACCTTTGGGTTATTTTCAGTGATTTATTATTGAAAATAACCTTTCAAGAGAGATAGAATATTGCATTATGTCTGAGTTGTTGCTGTGCAGAAAACACAATCAACAAGGCCCTATAGAGACTGTCTCTAGTGGGATGACGAGGATGACCACCTAAACTTATGCAAATAGTACTGCTACTTGATTGGTAGGATAGTGAAAATCCAACTAATCATAGAGATGTATCTATCGCAGTGTGTCCTCAAGCAGTTCAGAGAGCAGTAGGGTGTACCTGTAGGGATAGCTAGGTATGCTCAATCTTTTAAAGAGTATGCTTGGGGGTTAGCCATTCTAGTAGCATTCATCGAGCAGCAGATCAATGGGCTAGGAGCCTAGCTATGGAGATGGAGATGTGGGATTGTGGACCCCGAGACCACAATAGATTATGACCTATGGTGGAAGGCACATAGACTAGTGCCACTAACAAATCTAAATGAGCTAGCACCTGTGGATAGGAGGTTAGTCATACCACATGTGTTGAGGGCTAGGTGAGGAGGTAGAGGTGGGGATAGGGGAAAAGGCTGAGGGAGGGATGGAGGTAGGGGGAGAGATGGAGGCCCAGACAGAGGGTGAGATGGAGGCAAGGACGGAGGGTAGGGTGGGGATGATGAGGGTGATGGGGATGATGGAGGAGGCAGCCAGAGAAGGTTGAGAGATGGTAAGAGACAGGGCAAGAGGGTGCTTCCATGTGTGGTGAGACTAGCACTAGATGCTATCCTCGAGGTGGCCAAGGAGGGGGACCAACCAAGGTAGGAGGGGGAGGAGGAGAGATAGAAGGAGGATGTGGTGGGGGAGGAGCAGCCGAGGTAGGAGGAGGATGTGCCTCGAGATGAGGGAGTCGATGAAGAGGATGTGGTAGAGGATGATGATGATGATGATGATGACTCCATAGATGAGGCTGAGAGACTTCTCAGATGGAGGATGGTGTAGGGAGATGAGGAGATACCCTCTAGCTCGATGCTGCCCCATGATGCCACGATAGACCAGAGGTTGGGAGACCTTCAAAGGAGATTAGATGAGAGTGTTGCATAGGTTTGAGCACTGCAGTGAAAGCTAGAGGTGGCTCGGGTAGAGTGCGATCAAACAATGATCCATCAATAGGACTCAACTTAATGGTGTGTAGAGTTTGCAGCATTATGTACAGGGCCCTATGCAGATATTGCTCATGAGCTAGTCAGGGTGAGCATGAGGTTGGGATAGTACAAGACACTATACGAGTAGGCAATGCCTCTTGAGTGACAAGATCCTACATTTTCATGGTCACAAATGAGGACAGGTAGTGGTCGTTGATCAGGGAGTGGGAGCAGCAGTAGCAAAAGTCACACGAGTGCAAGGGGGTCTAGTGCAGGAGGGTCTACCTCATTAGGGCACACATCATGGCATAGGTCCCACAACTCTCACAGGCATGCCTTGAGTCATCATTCAAGCCACAACCATGGGTCTACTAGTTCAGGGCAGAGATCAGTACAAAGGTAGCTGCTAGTGACAGATCTATCAACATCACAAAGTTAGGGTGCAGTGATGTCACAGGTATGTGCTAGTGTGGAGATGATGCCATTAGTGTTAGTTCCATTGGTCACATAGACAGAGGCAGCCACCGGTCCACCCATTATCTCAGCGCTAGTCATAGATCCTCAGTCGCCACACTCTTCACCATGAGAGGATGATGAGAGCCTCCCCTAGGGGCATGTTTGCTTATACTTGTTTTTATGTTATGACACATTATGTATAGACTATTGAGCCTGCGAGCTCCATTTTTGGGATATCAATTGACTCTATCCTATGGCATTGTAAATTTTTGAGATGATGCTATATGATGATGTAGTTTTGATGTGGCCTACATGTGTGTTATGTGATGATATGTGATGTATGTGATGCCTTATGTATGATATTGATTTATGATGTATGATGGTATTTATTTATATGTCTTGTCATGTATGTCCTATGATGCTTACTTATGATATGATGCCATGATGATGTAATTCTTATTTATATGTTATGTCAATTTTGTTATGCATAATGTATTTGTTTAAATGGATTCCACGTTTATTCAAATTTAAATGTGATATGCAATGAAATGTATATGATTTAATGTTATGGATGATGTATGTATGGGCCTAATGCAATGTTTATATGATCATGGATGCACTTATGTTTTTTTATGTCACAGCATATCATCATGAGATGGATGAGAGAAGATGACTAGACGGAAGAAGATTCATGTTAGTTCCTAGACCAAATACTTCAAAACTTTAGCATAGGACTTTAATATTTATTACTCGTAATCATCATTGGGCAGATTATTGTAATGGCCAACAAACACCATGATATGTCATAGATCAAGGTGTGTAGGGTCATACCATCACATAAGATAAGCCATCATGGACAAGGATGATCATGACTCATTCCAAGAGCGTGATTTCCCTAGTCTTTTTGTCATAACGAACCACAAGCAGAAAAAAAAAAGCCAAAAGGACAAAAGGATAAATCTTGTTTCTAGGACATCCTTGAGAAACTAGAAACATGATTGTCACAATAAAAAATAGAGCCCTTATCATAATACATCATTGTTTTTCTAAATCCCAAAATCAGGACCTCACTGAGAAACTAGTAATCATGTGTGTCAACAAGTCAAGACAAATGACATGATACATCACTGCTTCTCTAAATCCTATTTTTGGGATCTCGCTGAAAAACTAGTAACATGATAAAATGTCAAAATACAAGTGTCAAGTGTTTGACAAGTGCATCTGGATACCCATTGTTCTAAAGCTAATAAATGTCAGGGTGTCAAAGTGTTGACGATGCCAAGATGACAAATGTTGAAAATTGCCAAATTCAGGAAAGACACATCTTGAATAATGTTGATGTCGAGAGGATTGATCCCTAAAAGTCAAAAGGGGTCCCTTGAAATGATGATGATGCCTACCAAGGACACATCCTAAGGCATAAATGATAGAGATTGCTTTTCAGAAGGACACATCTGAAAGAACTTTGATGTCAAGAGGAGTGATCCTTAGATGTCAAAAGGATCCCTCAAAATGTCGGATGACAATGACGATGCCTAGGAAGGACACATCCTAAGACATAAATGACAGATGCTATTCTTTAGAAGGGCCCATCTAAAAGATAAACAAGAGATGAAAGTTTGACCAGATATGATTATTTGACTTGTTTTGACCAAGTTTAATTTGTGTGTGACTATATGTTGATATTGTCATGATGTTATGATTGACGTGCTGATGAGATTGTCATGCTGAATAAATGATTGTTTTACTTTGTGTTAGGATTTTTCTTGACTTGAATACTTTTGATGAGTGTGCTAGTGTAGTGTCATGAACCCTAGTGGATTGACCTAGTGTGGCCTTAGGGGCTCATCGATAGATGGCCTTACCTACGTCATACACTCAGAGACTTCGTAGTTCAACACGACCAATGACTTTGTATTGACGACCAAATATTGCACCATGATTTTATTTTGAAAAACCTAAAAGGACTGACCTAATGTCTTGGGGACTCAAAAATGAGTCTTTCCTACATAGCAAATGTGTAGAGACAATGTAGTTCAGACAAATGACAAAGACTGACTAACATGACGGACTTGACAAAGAATGACTCTATTTTTGTGATTTTGAGACAGTTTGACATTTTTTGTGATTTCCTCAAGACATTTTTTGATTTTCAGGTCTTTCTTTAGGACGTTTTTCAATTTTTTTGTCTTTTTTCAGGACTTTTTGCAATGTTTTTGTCTTTTTTCAAGACTTTTTGTGATATTTTTGTCTTTTTTCAGGACTTTTACAATGTTTTTGGTCTTTTTTAGGACTTTTACAATGTTTTTGTCTTTTTTCAAGACTTTTTCAATTGTCAAAACCATGCGTGACATCCACTATAGTTACATGATAACAATTTTGCCCCTAGTCAAGTCAAAGACTTAGTCAATTTTAAAGGATGGGAAAGGGATGTACCTGGGGTACCAAATAGACAGTATAGAGGACTTGATGTCAACTGTTATCAACCATGAAAGGAATGGTATGATGTGAGGGTGACAAAATGTATTTCATCCTAGGCTATGACAAATAAAGTAACAGTAGATGCCAAAGCAATGACTAATTATGCATGGTTCCTGTTTGCTAGGTTTTCACCATGGTACCTATCCAAAGCGCTTGTTTGCCAGGTTTTCACTATTGGATGAATTGTTTTTCTTTTCTATTTTTTTCATTTTTCTCTTCTTTTTTTATTTTGGTGCTGCCAAGATGCCTATTTTCCAAGTTTTCATCAAGGCAATGATAGTTTTAATTTTTTTTTTTTAATTTTTTGTATTTTATAGTTTTTAGCTCAATCTTCTGATGCTATGCATAGAACTTTCAGAGATGTAAACTATTGATAGGATCTATAAGCTTTTCTCCATCTGGAGTTACAAGTTGATAGGCTCCAAAACCAAAAGCAGATATGATGATGTAAGGACCCAACCAGTTTGGTTCAAACTTTCTCGGCTTTATTCTATCAACCTAGTTCTTTGGGTTCTACATGAGGACTAAGTCGCCAATGTCAAATTTCCTAACCATAACATTCTTGTTGTAACTGCAACAGAGATGATTCTGATACTTTTGTAGATGGTTCAGGGAATTTTTCCTTCTTTCCTCTAACATCTCTAGCTCATGTAGGTGTGACTGTCTGTACTCCTCGTCATCGACCAGACCCTTCAGGGAGACTCATAGGGAAGGAATTTCAACCTCAATGGGAAATATGGCCTTTGCTCCAAAGACTAGGGTGAAAGGAGTGGCTCTTGTATGCATGTGAATGCTAGTGTGGTAATCCCATAGAGCAGGGTTGAGTTGAATGTGCCAGTCATGGCTAGCATCATTGAAAGTCTTTTTGAGGATTTTAATAATGGTTTTATTTGATGCCTCAGCTTAACCATTTCCTTGCAAGTAATATGGAGATGAAAAATGGTTTTGGATGTTGAAACGCTCACATAACTCATGAACATCTTGGTTTTTAAACAGATGTTCATTGTCAGTGATGATGGATTGTGGAAGGAAATACCAAAAAATGATGTAGTTAAGGATGAATTTGGATATTTGTTTGTTGGTTATGTATGTCAGAGGGATGGCTTCAATCCACTTTGTAAAATACTCAGTGGTGGTGATAATGAATTTATGGTCATTTGACGAGGTAGGATGAATCTTTTCTAGGAGGTCGAGTCCCCATTGAGAAAAGGGCCAAGGAGAAGTGATCGGCCAAAGTTCCTGCAATGGAGCATGGATCAAATCACTGTGAATCTAACATTTGTGACAAGTCTTGACATATTCTATTGTATCATTTTCAATGGTTAGCCAATAGTACCCAAGTCTCGTTACTTTCTTGGCTAGATTAGGACCACTCGAATGAGACCTGCATATACCATCATGTACTTTGTGTAAGGTTGTACATGCTTCGTTGGTGTTGAGACATCTAAGGAGGGTGTCATCAAAGATATGATGGTAAAGGGTGTCACTGACTATGGAATATCTTGTGGCTTTTCTAATGAAGGACTTCCTCTGGTTATTAGATAGGTTAGGTGGAAGGGTTTGAGACTTAAGGTAGTTATAAATATCTTGGTACTAGGGAGAGTCAGGACCAAGAACTTCAAAAACCATCTCTGACTCCGTAATGTCATGGGCAGGGACCAACAATTATTCTATTAGAAAATCCAGCTGAGGCAGATTGCTTGGAATGTCGAGGAGAGAGCCTATTGTAGCCATTGCATCTACTGCTTTGTTTTGAGCTCTCGAAACTTGTTCAAAAGTTACCATATGAAAGTACATTTGGAAACAGTCAATCATTCCTTTGTAGGGCATCAACTTCTCATATTTTTTGTCATAGTCATCATTAACTTGGTTGATGATGAGTTGAGAATCCCCATAGACATGTAGTGCTCTGATTTTCTATTTTATTGCCATTCTAAGTCCCGTAACTAGTGCCTCATATTCCACCACATTGTTTGTGAATGGGAAAGCTATGCGGAAAGACTTAGGAATGGAGTCTCCTTGAGGGGTGATGAACAAGATTCCTGCCCCCGAGCCATGATTAGTGTGGGATCCATCAAAGTAAAGTCTCCAAGGTGACTGAGGTTCCATATGGAATATTGACTCATATGGAAAATCTACCACTAATGGGTGATCACTTTGTAAAGGTGCATCCGCCAGCTGGTCTACAATGACTTGTCCTTTTATTGCCTTTCTTTCTATCTATTGAATATCATATTCACTTAGAATCATGGCCCATTTTTCCAAACATCCTGTTAATGCTGCCTGACATAACAAATATTTGAGGGGGTTGATCTTTGCTACTAGGTGTGTCTAATGGCTTAACATATAATTTCTTAGGTTATGGGCTACAAAGACCATGGCTAGACAAGCTCATTCAATTGATGTGTAGTTTAGTTCATACCTAACCAATGTCTGACTGATATAATATATAGATCTTTCTTTTTCCTCTTGGTCATTTTGTGCTAGTAATGCCCCCAATGCTGAAATAGTGGCAGAGATGTATAATATCAAAAGCTTTCCTTGAATGGGAGGCATAAGGACTGGCAGTGACATTAAGTAGTCTTTGATTTGATGAAAGACATCTTGGCATTTATCTGTCCACACAAAGGGGATACCTTTGCGCGTAAGATATTGGAATGGTTGGCATTTATCAACTAGTTGGGCTATGAAGCACTAAATAGACTGAATCCAATCTTGTAGATTCTTGAGTTCGCTCATTCCTCTAGGAGGAGGCATGTCCATGATGGCTTTTACTCTCACTGGATCGACCTCAATTCCTCATCGAGATACTATGTATCCCAACAGTTTGCTAGATGTGACACCAAAGACACATTTCTTTTGATTGAGTCTAACCTTATATTCTTCTAGCCTTTTAAAAAATGTGTCTAACACCTTTAGTTGATCTTTCCTTGTTAGTGAGTTAGCCAAAAGGTCATCCATGTAATCTTCCATTATTTTATGCATCATGTTGTGAAATATTGTGGTCATTTCTCTTTGATATGTGGTGCCTGCATTTTTAAGACCAAATGGCATGACATTCCAACAATATGTACCCCAAGGGCAAGTGAATGTTGTTTTGTGCTAGTCTTCAGGGGCAATGCAAATCTGATTATAGCTGGAGAAACCATCCATGAGGGACAACATCTCATATCCTACTGTGAGGTCAACTATGATATCAATATTCGGTAAAGGAAAGTCATATTTTGGGCATGCCTTATTTAGGTCTCTAAAATCTATACAAACGCAGATCATCCCATTTGGCTTTGTTACCGACACCAGGTTAGATATCCATTTAGTATAATCAATAGACTGTATGAATCTAGCATCCAGAATTTTCTTCAACTCTGCCTTGACAAATAGAGTGACCTGAGGATACATTTTGCATAGCTTCTACTTAACTGGTTTGGCATTAGGAAATAATGGAAAATGGTGCAGAACCAAGTTTGGGTCCAATCCCAACATGTCAGCATAGGACCATGTGAATTTGACCTTACGTTCTGCGAAGAATTTGTGAAATTCTGGTCTCTCTTCTTTAGTCAATGATGCTGCAAAGAGGACCATTTTGGGATCTTTTGCAGTTGATATGTTGTCTTCTATGGTGTCCTCTATGAACATAGCTGATTTCTCTTATGTCATGGGAAGAAAGTCCGGTCCTCCATCTTTGGGTGCCTTAAAGTGGTTTTCACCTACAGATACGTCCTTTTTTTTTACTTTTTTGTTGTCAAAAGGTGCCTTTTGGTTTTCACCTAAAGACGTTTCATTTTTTATTTTATTTTTATTTTTATTTTTAATTTTGCAACTCGAGGATGTAGCAATCTCACCGAAGTAGGCCACACAATCTAGATCAATGGAAAATCCTACCTGGTGATCACCATTGGGTATCTCCTCACATAATCCCATAAACTGTACAATTGCCTCATCATTCTAAAAGGTATCCATAGTTGGCAGGCCTTGTTGGTCCCGATTGACTAGTTGAGGATAAACTAGGGAAATGCCATCGTTAGTGTTGGTGAATTGAGGGGAAGATACATAAAGCATGCAGATGTATTTAGTGATATTGTATATGAAATTATCATCATCCAATTCTACATCAAACTCTATCAAATATTCTCCTTCACTAGTCTCATTTTCGTTGTCAAAATACGGGGTGAAGGACTTAGAGTCATGGTTGTCAGTGTCATTTGGTACTTCAAATGGTGGGGTTTGTATGTCATGGGGAGTGGTAATGGGAGTTTGACTATTTGGTGCCTAATCAATTTTAAATTTTTGCCAAAATCTTTGTGCAAAGGTGAGTTCCCCTATTTTGAAAAACAAATCATCGAGGCAACAGTCACTTAAGGATTTTTGAGAGCCAAATTCCCACTCTTGGTCAGTGTCGGTGAGGGTTTCCTTAGCAGTCTCGACACTTTCCAAAGCATGCAATCACTCACTTGAAAGTCCATTGGTATGTCAATCATCATTGTTGGGCGATCCAAACCCTAATCCAAGATACTTTTGTATTTTGAAAGGTTATATGGGCTTTCTTCATCCAGTTTTATTTTTGCCTAGGCCACTAGTGCCATCGTAACCTTTAGCTTTCATTATGTCATATCCCTTGCCATATTTCTTAACTGGTAATAGGGTTATTTTGGCCATATCTTTATAGAGCCATCCTATAATATCAGCAAGGTCCTCATTACTCATGTCTCCCCATTTGATGAAAACTATTTTTGGTGGAACTTTGAAAATTTCTTGGGGTTCCATTCTACAACATGGCCGACCATAGAACTTTGGAGACTTGGGTATTGTTGTTATGATGTATGTTGTATGTAGTTTGAATTATCCATAGCTGAGGTCCTAGATTTTGATTGTGGTTTCATCCTTAAGATTTGTGGAAGATGGTGGTGTGGCGAGGATGTGGACGGAATGGATGTGGAAGATGATGCGAGTGTGGATGGGTCAATGTACTTAGAAGACAAGGGCTAGAAGCCTCTTGATTGATAGGTACCTAGTTTTCAGAAATACTCCTTAGATTGGTACCATATTGGAAAGGGTCAGGGTCTCCATATATAGTTATTTATGTTCCATCAAATGGGAACTTTAAGCATTGATGATATGTGGATGGAATGGCTTTTAAGGCATGAATCCAAGAACAGCCAAGCAAGATGTTGTACGGTAATTCCAAATCTAGGACCTGGCAAGTTGTATCCATAATGATTGCTCCCACTCTGATAGGAAGATAAATGATGCCACGTAAAGAGAATTCTTTGTCATCATATGCTTTGATCACTATACTCTTTGTAGATTCCATGCATGCATCAGAGAATCCTAGAGCCTTAACCAGTTTGAGGGAGCATATGTTCAATCCTGCTCTACCATCTACTAAAACTTGTCTAACTTTGCGCTTATGGACAAAAGTTTCATTGTGCAATGCATTGTTGTGGTTGGTCTTAGGTGATGAGTAGTCATGATCGGAAAAGGTGATATGGTGAGGCGTAGAGAGGTATCCCACCATGGTCTCAAACTGATTGACATCAATATCTTTAGGGGCTAACAACTCTTGTAAGGTTTTATCTAGTATAGCTTTATGCATGGGAGATATGCATAGCAGCTCGAGTATAGAAATTTGCATGGGAGTTTTTCCAAGTTGTTCGATAAGGTTGAACTGACTCTTTGGTTGCCACTGCTTTGTGGTCGAGGTGGGTTTTGATTGTTTAGCATATGGGCTAGGTATGGTGATTTTGGGTTGCCTAGCGGGAGGCAGACTAGCAATGGTGACCTTGCCACTTCAAGTAGTAGCATTGCATTGGGGTGCTCTCTTGAACTTAATGGTATTGATGTATTCATCGTCAGTTCAGACATTATTTATAATAGGTCCATCAGAATAGTCATACTTGGCTCAGGAAAAGTTAGCTTGATTATTGTTTATCTGTGGACTTGATGTGGAAGCATTATGAGAACCATGGTCCTGCAGTGGATTCTTATGAATAGTATGATTTGAATTGGAGGCGAATTGTGATCCACCTACTTCAATGATATGACTTTTGATAAGGTCTTGTACCAGTTTTTTCAGTTGTCGACAAGTAGAAGTTTTATGTACTTTTTCCCGATGATAATCAAAAAATGCATTATCATCCCACCATGCTGGTTTGAACTACCCTGGGTCATATGGTTTTAGTTCCTAAAGTGTGATGACACCATTCTAGAGGCATTTCTTGAGGACTTCTTAAGTGGGTTCACCCAAAGGAGTGTATGTGTGACCCCTAGGGAATTATCTCATATGACGATATTGCCCTTGATGATTTTGGTTGCTCTGGTTGTTTGAAGGGACATTGGTAGGCAGTGTTAATGTCGTTGTTGGTTTGTTTAGCTTTTGAACCCCTTTTAGGGCCAGTACAAGACCCACAGTGTTTGCAACCTTGGTGTCAACAACATCGTCATTGGTAACATGTTTATTTTTGACCCAATACTTATTTTTGTCAGTTGGAGGATTGACATTTCTATTTTTAGGACCATATCTTAGTTCTCCCTTTGTGATAAGGGATTTCTCAATCTGGACCCCTTTTTCAACTAGGTTCGTGAAGGTTGTGCAAAAATGCACTTGTAATGCATATTTTAGGGGACCCAAAAGTGTTTGAACAAACATGTCCACCTTTTCCCTTTCAGGTATGTCAATGTGACACTGACTAGCGAGGCTTCTCCATTTTTGAAATAATGGGATGAATGTCTCACCGGAATCCTCTTGTGTGAGATTGCACAAGCTAGTAATAGAGGTGTCCATGTCAATGTTGTATGTGTAATTTTTTATGAATTTTTGGGCTCATCCCATGTTTGGATATCTTTTTGAGTGGAGAACCACTCAAGGGCAGGACCTACAAGACTTTTAGAAAAGAGTCTCATCAAGTATGTTTGTTCATAGGTGACATCCATACAATTGGTTGCAAATTAACAAACATGTTTGATGGGGTTTGTCTTGCCTCTGTATTTTGTAAAATTGGGTGACACATACCCCTATGGAAATGGTGAAATGTATAAGCTCATGTCAAAGGGGTATATGTTTAGATCATATGATATTTCTGATTTCTTGCTTGATATTTGTATGTTTTGGATAGTTTTCTCTAGACCCATCAATTTTACTTGTAAAGCATCTATAATAGAGTCATTTGTGATCCCATACGTTGGACTGATTGGTACACCAGTGGTCCCCATTTGTTGTGTGTGGATGTTGGTGTATTATTGAGGGATGAAATGTTGTGATATGCGTGATGTGTTCGGATTTGTGTGTTGTTGGTGTTGAAAAATTGGATTGGGTGTATGTTGGTGAGTATGAACTTGAGATCAGTAGGTTGGGATGTGTCCCCTAGCCATTTGTGTCATTATTTGGGGAATATGGTGACCATGAACATTGTGATGTACTAATGATGCCATGGGTGGTGTTATTTGGCCACCTTGTCCAAATTTTTGGGTTTGTACAAGGGGAATGTTCGTATTTGGTCCTTGGGAGATGATGACATTTGACTATGTTGTTGTGTTAATGTTCTGTTGTTGTCCTTGGATAAAGATACATCTTTTTCCTCTACACAATGGATTTTGTGATATACCAACAAGAGGATATGACAAAGGTGTACTCATGGTAATAGATGTAGTTGTTAAGGAGGGATTGTTTTGACTTGATGATGCCCCCATGGCATTTACTGTCATGGTAAAGAGAAGGTTTGAATAACTTTCCCACATTTCCAAGGAGCCAAAGGTTGTTCCAGCCGATTTTGACAGTGTTGTGGATAATGTGGGTATTGTGGCACATTGTGATCCTCCAATGGATGTAGCGTTTATTGTATTGGAGGTGTTTGGGATGTTGGAGGTAGCATGCACAGTCGTTGTAGCATCAAAGAAAGTATTGCTCGTAGTGTTTGGAGGCTGACCATTGTGTGACATGTTATGCATGTTGTTGTCATTAGGGTTAGGAAATGTTGATCTCAATGTGTTGATGTTGAATCTATGTGGTAACTTAGCTCCTTGACTTAAGAGTATGGCTAAGTATCTTTCTCTATCATATAGGACCATTTGTTCCATGAATTGAGAGGCCTCTGGATCTTGTGCCGCTACCTCTAGGTTTTCCTCAAGTATTTGTTTGTATTCATCCTTTCGTAAGAAAGGTTCAAAGGGACTATTTGATGAGGATGTGTGAGTTTGATTGTTTTCTTTGCCAAATGGGTCATCAAATGTCCAATTTGGGTCGTATGTGGGAGTGTTAACATTGGAAGTGGGGTTTTTTCCAAAATTTTCCATTTGTCATTTATGTCTTTGGAGTCTAGTTTCCACCATAAAATGAAATTTCTCAAATGAAAATGACAACTAAATGAAAGGATGACTAGGTGATGATGATGTTGTCTAAAGAAATGAGTAATGTAAGATGACAAGGTTGCCCAAGCCAGAATGTCAAATGAGGATTAAGGACTTAATATGCTAAATGCAAAATCCAAGTTCAAAATGATGACTAGGATGAATAATATTTTTGGATTTTTGGAAATAAAATATGCAAGGTATGACCTAGAATGCAATTTGGTGAAAGGATACCTAAACACTTCTAAGCTCAATCTCTGTTTTTGATTTTGGTTAATAAAGGACTTGTTGTAAATGACTAGTGAATTTTCCTAACTTTTGAGTTGGAAAATCTCACAAAAGGGACAATGACTGAAAAAAAGGAATGATGATTAAGTCCAAGGTAACCTAGTTTCGAAAGCAATGATGTTGCAAAGTGTGCTGGGATTTTCCTAGTCCAAAGTATGCAAGTATTAAAACCTAGGGACAAGCTAATGCCTAATGTATGCAACTAAAAAAAATGATGGATGAAACCTATGGTCAAGAATGCAAACTAATGGCCGAAAGTTTTTGAGCAATTTCAAAGTTGTTTTTTGATAGAATCCCTTTGGAAATAGTGTTTGACAAGATATTGACAAAGTTAAAACTTATATTTGACTCTGTTTCGGATTTTACTTGTGATAGGAAAATGCGTCGTTTGAGGCCTAGAATGTGTCATAGTATTTCAAATGCGGTTTGGTTTGCGCAAATGCAGCTCTAGGACTAAAAAATGCAACTCAATTTTGCAAATGTGGCTCTCTAGGGTTGAAATGTGTTGTAACGCATACAGATGTGGTGTTTTAGAGATCAAATGCGGTTTAAGCGTGCGATTGCATCTTAGAAACTCGAATATAGCTCAACAGATGTGACACGGTTTGTTTTCTTGACATATTGTGAGCAAATTTGATTAGTCTAAAGGGGAATGTTTTGTACAAAATTGTAAATGTGGTAAAAAATGTTTGAGAAATCCAGCAAGCACTTGACAAGCACAATGTTTAGGGTGTAAGCAAGCGCAAATAAGACAAGTACAATCCTAAAAGTCCAATAGGCCAAGGGTTTGTATAATTGGTATAGCCCACCGATATACCCCGAATTGGCACTAAACACCTTTCCTTCTCGAGAGTGGATAGATTAGAATTTTGCTGACATTGGCTCCCCTCCATGGCTTATTAATGTCATTCAAGCACACCAAATTGGAATTCTTGGGTAGTGACTTCCCAAGAACTACTATCTCTACTCAAGGGGATTAGTAGTGAGTGTCTTCGGGCATGATATTGTACCTTGCACTATACCAAGCAATGGCCAAAGAATGGTTGGACTCTAGAACAAAAGGTGTTTAATACGAGCATTCTGTTCGTAGGGCATGATCCATGCAGCAAAAGTCCCCTTTTGGATCCATCTCGTCGGAATCATACACATGATTCTTGGGCTTTCCCCAAGGATCCACTTTTATATACCGGTTGAAATTCCCTCAGTTTCAGGGTGTTACTGGTCTGATTGATCCTGGGGTGAGTACTTTTTCCCACCAGAACATGCTCAAGTTTTAAAGTTAGTAAATGTTTCTCTTACACCCAGGATTGCCCGAAAGCGCAAGGAGAGAGGATACTTTGATTACTAAGTCGTGAGGGTAATAACACATAAAAATGGGTTTAGTTTTCTTATCACCAATTTTTTGCAAGGTTAGAGCATAATCACCTACCATCTTGCAAATACATTCAAGCAAAGTATAAACACAAGTTCATTTTATGTGCACCAACATAAATGTTCCTAAATTAAAATGAAAACAAGTGGTTTTGAGAGATAAATCTTTAACAAGCGTAGCTGCAAAACCGCATGTCAGTAGTTTGAATGTATGCCTTTGACCCATGAAGAACTCCAATGCTACATTCTGCAAATCCTAATTGGTAACACAAAACCTATGCTAGGAAAAATTTAGGGAAAAACCAGAATGTAGAAGAAAAACCAAAGAGTAAACAAAAAAGAGCAGAAAAATAGAATAAAAACTGAATGCCAAAAAGAAAAAAATCTTACCAGCAAATGCGTCACAACAGAGCGAACGTGTTACTCTATGTTGCAAATGAGGCTAGGGAGTTTAGATGTGGCTTTTCGCACTTTGTTTGTGGACCAGCAGAGCGATTGCATCATTTTAGAAGTTGAATGCGTTGCGACGCATTAGATGCGTCACAATAAAAGGCGAATGCATTGCTTTGTACCTGTACCGACAAAAACGATAGAGAACAAACAAAACTATATGAAAATAATAAAAAAGAAGAGAGCCGGATTCACCAATGTAAGTAAGGGTTAATTTTTAGGTTATGGATTAGATTAGATGTTAGCAAATCAACAAAGATTAAGAAACCCAAAGAACTATTGAGTACGAAGGAAGTTAAACAAAAGAACGATTATACCTATTCTTTGAATATTCCATGATTACCTCCATAGCACCTTTTAACTTGTTGGTTGACGTGTTGCCGTCAGATTGGACATGCAGACAATCTAAAAATAAAAGTCTAAGACCTATGCAAGCTTTGAAGGATTTGCATCTAAATGCCTATGACAAAATGATTAAGAATGCCTATGCCTAAATATGTCAGAACTTAGTGGAATATGACAATAAATGTTGCAATTTCTGTAAAAATGTGTAAGTGTGTAAGTGTGTAAGTGTGTAAGTATGTACATGTGTAAGTGTGTACGTGTGTACCCTAAAAATGTGAGAAAAATAGCATTTTATAGAAAATGCAATTTTGATTGGATGGGTGAGATCAACTCCTGACAAATGCCTAAAATTAGAGGATGAGATTTAATCTGATAATCCCTAATCATGGTTAGGGAAAAATCATTAAGTGAGTGGTCGAAATGTCATCTAAGAAGATCAAATCGGCGGTGGAGAATAAACAAGATAACTAATTAGAAAAATAAAGATTTTCAAAAATCAAGAAGATAAAGACTGCTTGATTTGTGAAATTCAAAAAATCAAGAAGATAAGTTAGACTGAAAAGAAAATTTGGAAAATCAAGAATTTTCTCAATTACTTTATTTTTAAAACAATATTACCATTTTGAATTAAATTAATTCAAAATATGGATTTTATGAGATAATAAATAATCGATTTTTCTGATTATTTACCAAAATGAACTAATAGTTAAGAATGCAAAATCATTTTAAATAATTGATTTATTTAAAATGATAGAAATGTTAAATTTGGCAATTAAATAATTAAAGATAATTATTTAATTTAGAGGATATGAATAATAATTAAATAAATTAATAAATTCATTTAATTATGAGAATTAGTGACATTAAATAAATAAATAGAATTATTTTATTTAATAATCAGGAAGAATAAATGAATAGAAGCAATTAAATAAATTAATAAATTTATTTAATCATAAGAGGATAATAGACCATCAGTGACATATTGAATAAACAAAATTTATTTATTTAATAATCATGAAGAATAAAAGGACATGAATTAATTAAATAATTATGAATTATTTAATCAATAGTCGAATGTGGACCAAGGACATAATTAAATGTCATAATTATGCTAGGACGAAAGTGGTAAAAATAGAGCTTATAGGCCTAGGTCATTTTTATGTGTCTATAGATAGAGTATTTACATGAAATGTTATGTGAATTATGCTTCTAGATGAAATGATTATGGATGAATGTACGCTTTGTATGTGATGGATTTTTTATGTTTATGCTTATGTGTATGTGGAATGATTTATGATGCTATTTATGAGATGACATGGATGATGTAATGTGAATGCGATGGTCGTGATATGATGCAAATGAGATGGTTTTTCTTTTTTTTCTTTTTCTAGGATGCTTAGAATAACAAATATCATTATCCTAAACATATGAAATGATAATTTTATGGATGTGATGTATTTAATATGATGCAATGATATGTTAATGCAAAGTGGTATGATGATGTGTAATGTAACATGAACGTTTTGTGTGAGATGATGTTATGATGTTATGGAAGTATGTATGCAAATGAATTATTTAGAATTCTTATATGTCTATTGTTTATGATTATGCAAAAATGGTTATGAAATGCTTATGTAAATGTTATGTGATGATTTATGTGATAGATGTAATATGATGCGAGGAATGGATGCAATGTAATAAAATGGATGCACTTTTATAATATGATAGAAATGTAATGCATATGTTCCCTATATGTTATGTTGATGCAATATGCTAATGATTTGTGGATGCAGGATCAATGACGATAGCGATGGTGATGGTGATGATCAACTGTCATAGTATTTTGTTAGTGTGATGAGCAAGAAGAGAAGTCATTTCAACAAGACACTAGATGATGAAGATGTAAATGACAGTGATGATGATTACTTGCCAAGGAATTGTGATTTTTAAAGTGCCAATTTCCTTATGTTTGATAACACACATGGTACGATGCATCAAGGTATCAAAAACCAAGATGGCATTGTACCCATTTGTGAGGAATTTTGACTTGACAAGCAGATAGGAGTATCCTTGTTCACACCTGACATATGAAAACCTTGGTAGGATGCACTTTAGAAGTTTCAAACATAGACTGAAACACAGAAAGGTAAACCTATCAATGTAATAGTCAACAAGTTGTCCAAAACCTCCTCTATACATACCTAACAAAGCAAGGATTCGCCAAGGTTATATTACAAGAACATCCAACAAGCATAGCAGACAAAAAAGACAATGATCATTGCCCCATTCCTATTTCTCTAAATCCTCTATTTGGATATCATTGAGAATTCCTTGGAATTAGTGCAATAAGATAATTAAAAAGATAAAGACAAAATCAAACAAGCTGACGCTCTTCAATACCACTAAAGAAAGGAAATGTGTTTTCTAAGGATAAGAACCGAAACTTATTGCCAAAAGATAATGCCCATTGTAGGAAGGATTCATCCTAGGACATATTAGTGGATGGCAGCACATCATTTCGCTTATCCAAAGCGTTCTAAAAGATGATTGATATGGGACCAATTAGATGATAATTTATCAACACAAAGAGTTAACCAACTTGTTTATGCACTGACTTAGACCTATGACTTGACGTTTTGAGTTTTCACTTTCAACGTGCTAGACTTGTCTCTGATTGTCTTACCAAAGATTGAGGATGACGATCATTTATTATGAGTGTTTTTATCACAGGTGTAAGCGAGATGAGATGGATGGATTTTTTCAAATATTTGGATGTTTTTGATGTTTTGTAATGTTTTGAGGCTGTTTTTGGTATTTTTTCAAGATTTTGCAAATGTTTTGATTTTTTTTATTTTCCAAATGTTTTGGGATTTTTTGAGATTTTGACTAAGGGACCAACCTAAGGACCTATCCTGGGGGCCTTGGAGGCTAATCAACAGATTAGCCTTGCCTACGTTATACATGCAGAGACCACGTAGTTTGACTAACGAGTTGACCAATTTGCAGATGATGATATACATGATGAGATGTTAGTTTATTATGACAGACTCCTATAGGACTGACCTAGATGTCTCAAGGGATGATCAAAGATCAACCTTGAAGATGACCTTGTTTTTGATTATTTTTTTACTAACTTTTTGACATGCTTTGGATTTTCTGATATTTTGATGTTTTTGGATTTTATGATTTTCTAATGTTTTTGGATTTTTTTGATTTTCAAATGTTTTTGTATTTTTCTGATTTGACAATTTTAAGGATATACGCAAATCCGATCCAATTAGAATATGCCCCCAGCATGATGCAATAGACTACTCTGATATAGGCAGGAAAAACTAACCTTGAGGATGGGCCAAGTAGTACTAGGAAGGATCATGATAAGAAAATAGGACCAAGCTATGGTGTGGATGTGAGTGGATGAGTGATGGATGCAGATCTGAATGTGATGGATGCAGAACAAGCCGTAAAGATCTTGGTGGATGGAAAGTGCTTATTTACACGAGGCACCCATTTGCCATGTTTTCACCAAGGTACTTGCCCAAAGTGCCACTGAAGTGGTTTTCACAAGAGGATAATTTTTCTCTTTACTATTTTCAATCCTTTTTTCTAATTTTTTTTGGATTTTTTTTGTTATCAAGATACCTATTTTCCAGGTTTTCGCCAAAGTAACCATTTTTTGAAGAAATTTTCTGATTTTTTGGATTTTTGGTTCTATACCTTGAAAGATTTAAGCATAGAACTTTTTGAGGTGAGAGCTATTCATGGGCTCTTGTAGAGGTTCCCCTTCGGGTGTGGATAACTGATATGCCCCTAACTTATAACTTGTTGTGATAACGAATGGTCCCAACCAATTAGGTTCAAACTTTCCTTTACTGCTTGGGTTTGGGACATTCTTTTGATTCTCCTTTAATACCAGTACTCCAACTTGGAACATCTTGCTTTAGATTTTCTTATTGTAGCTCCTTTTGAGTCTATTTTGATAGACTTGCAAATGATTTAAATCATCTATACATTGCTCCTCCAGTAGCTCCAGCTCATCTAGTCTTGATACCCAGTACTCTTCATCTATGATGAGGTTCTACAATGATATCCTAAGGGATGGGAGCTCGATCTCTATGGGGAGTACTGCTTTTGATCCGTAGACCAGGGAAAAAGGGGTGGCGCCAGTGGGTGTGTGAATATTGGTTCGATATGCCTAGAGGGCGGGATTAAGCTACAAATTACAGTCACGACCTATGTCATTGACTATTTTCTTGAGGATTTTTAGAATGGTCTTGTTTGTAGCTTCTGCTTGGCCATTGCCTTAGTGATAGTATGGGGTGGAGAAGTGATGTTGGATTTTAAATTTTTTGCATAAGTCATGGAACTCCTAATTCTTGAATGGTGTTCTATTATCTAAGATAATAGCTTGTGGAACACCATATCGACAAATGAGATAGTTCCAGATGAACTTTGAAATCTTCTTCCCAATTATGTACGTCATGGGTATGGCCTCCACCCACTTAGTAAAGTACTTCATTACGGTTATGATGAATTTGTGGTTGTTAGATGAAGTTGGTGTGATTTTTCCAATGAGATCAAGTCCCCACTGCGAAAAGGGCCATGGTGTGACGATAGGATGAAGCTCTTGAGCTAGAGCATGGATGAGGTCCCCATGTTGCTAACATTGAGACACCTTCTAGCATAGTCATGTGCTTCTCATTTCATTGTGGGTCAATAATACCCCATCCTCAACAATTTCTTAGCTATGGTCATTCCACTCGAGTGTGAACCATAGATACCATTATCTACTTTAGTTAGAGTGGTTAATGCCTCCTCAACTTTTAAGCAGTGCAGTAGGGTTCCTTCTATGCTCCTAAGACATGTTATCTCCTAGGATGACGAATCTGGATGCCTTTTTTACAAAAGTTCATTTTAGGTTTGAGGGTAGGTCGGCAGGTATGACTCCTATACGAAGGTATGTGTAAATGTCGTGATACCAAGGATTACCAGGACCAATGATTTCAAACATGAATTATGATTCTGGTACCTCGAATGCGGGCATGAGAAGCTACTCTATTAGGAATTCATATTTTGGAACATTATTGGGGATGTCCAGTAGGGACCCAATTGTTACCATGGCGTCTACTGCTCTATTGTTGGCTCTAGGTATCTGCTCAAATGTAATTTTGATGAAGGATTCTTTGAGCGTCTCCACCAATTTCTTGTATGGAGTGAGTTTTTCATCCTTGGCCTAGTATTCATCGTTCACTTGATTTATTATTAATTGGGAATCTCTGTGTACTTTGAGAGCTATATTGTTCCACTGCACTGCTATTCTGAGACCTATGGTTAAAGCCTCATATTTTGCAATGTTATTGGTGTAGGGAAATTCTAGTTTGTAGGACCTTGGTATACAATCCCCTTGTGGGGTGATAAAGAAAATGCCAGCTCATGATCCATGTTGTGTGTATGAGCTGTCAAAGTATAGTTTCTAGTGGTCAGCTACGTTGAGATTAAAAATAGATTCATTTGGAAACTCTGAGACGAGAGGATTCTCTAAATAAATTGGTGCTTCTGCAAGCCGATCTATGATGACTTGGCCTTTGATTTCTTTCCTCTCTATATATTCGATGTTGCATTCTGACAATATCATCACCCATTTTTCCATTCTTCCTATGAGAATTGCCTTTGATAGTAGATACTTGAGAGGGTCGATTTTGGTGATGAGTTTTATTTTGTGTGCCAACATGTAATGTCTAAATTTCTTTGATGCAAACACTACTACGAGGCATGATTTCTTAATGAATGAATAGTTTAGCTCATGCCCTACCATTGTTTTGCTAATGTAATAGATAGCCCTTTATGTTCCATTTTCATCATGCTGAGCTAAGAGAGCTCCAAGGGCTATTGCTAATGCTGACACATATAGAATCAATGGTTTTCTTTGGATTAGTGGCATTAAGACCAATGGTTTTAGTAGATATTCCTTGATTTTGTTGAATGCATCTTCACACTTGGTTTCCCATTTTTACGCTACTCCCTTGTGGAGTAGGTGAGAATATGGGTTTTGTTTGTCCGCCAACTGTGCTATGAATCTTAGAATGGATTGGAGTCTAGCTTGGAGATCTCTTAGTTTCTTTAATTTTTTTGGTGCCTCCATCTCAAGGGTTACTTTTACCTTTGCTAGATCTACCTTGATACCCCTCATTGACACTATATATCCTAGCAATTTTCTTGATTGTACGTTGAATACACACTTCTTAGGGTTTAATCTGACCTTGTACTCCTCCAACCCATCAAAGATGGAATGAAGGTTTTCTATGTGATCTTTTCTTTTTCTGGACTTGGCTAGAATTTCATCAACATAGTCTTCAACCATCTTATGAATCATGTCATGGAATATCAATTTCATGGCCCTTTGATATGTTGCTCCTACATTTTTTAAGCTGAATGGCATCATGTTCCAATAGTATGTCCCCCATGGACAAGTGAAAGATATTTTATGTTGGTCTTCTTTTTCTATCATAATCTGATTATACCCTGAGAATCCATCCATTAGTGACAACATTTAATGTCTGGCTATCATATCCATAATCATATTAATGTTTGGAAGTAGAAAGTCATCTTTTGGACATGCTTTATTCAAGTCTCTGAAGTCTGTGTAGATTTTTATGTTCCCATCGGGTTTTGAAATAGGTACCAAGTTTGATATGCATTCTGGATAATCTATTGATTGAATGAATCCTACATCTAATAGTTTTTTTTGCTCCATTTTGACTAGCAGGGCAATTTGAGAATGCATTTTTCAAAGCTTTTGTTTGACAAGTTTTTCTTTTGGATACACTGCCAAGTGGTGAACCATAGTCTCTGGATCAAGCCATGGCATGTCAACATAACTCCATGTGAAGTTTATCAATATTTCTCTTAGGAAGGCTACTAAGAGTTCTTGTTCTTCTAATAGTAATGATTTCTCATAGAATGTGATATGCGAGGCTTTCTCTGTTCCTAGATTGACTGGATTGCATTTTTCTACCAAGACTTCTGACTTTTCTTGATGAATAGCTTGGAAAGGAAGATTGAATCCCCCATCCTCGGGTGCCTCGAAGAGGTTTTCACCATTGGATACATCCTTTCTCTTTAATTTTTTCTGGTCGAAGAGTGCCAGAGTGTGGTTTTCACTTAAGGACTTAGATATGATTCTTAATTTTTCACTTTTGCGACTGAGGGATTCAATCATTTTCCCATAATAGGCATGTGTATCTAGCTCGATTAGGAATCTTGCTTTGTGATCACCACATGGAATTTTTTCCCATAGCCCCATGAATTATGAGAGCACTTCATCATTTTTGAATGTATCAAGAACCGATGGTCCTTATTGGTCATAGTCGATCAGTTGGGGATATACTAGGCAGATGTCATGATTTTGATGGTCTGATTCAAAAGATAGGTTGCTAATCATGCAAAGAGTGGTATCCTCAAATAACCTAGGTAGGTTAGGTGTGGGATCCTTGTCATCGCTACTACTATAGATGCTAGTTATATCAAACATATAGTTATCTAAGACACAACCTGTGGAAACTGGTAGGCGTAGTTCTACTGCAGTTGGTTGACAAGGATTATTAACCGTTCTAACTAGAGGACTTCAACCACGTATGGTTATACTCAGAGGGGTACATCCAAGGCCAAAATTTGTTATCGGTCGCATCTCCAGAATGATAGGTGTTATAAGCCCATTGTCATTTTGTCCTAGTCTTTGGTTTTTGTCATAGCCCATTGTGAGCATCATTTGCAGACCCTTGCTTCTATCATCTATTGGTAAGTCTGGTACTAGTCTTTCATCTTGATATAACATATGAGATGGATCTACCTCAATAACCTCCTAGCCAAGGTCTCCCCAGCTTGTGAATTCAGGATAGTCTTCAGGAGACGTTTGAGATGTGGAAGCTTCATTTATTTGCGAGTGTCCCCATGATCTAGGAGATTGTGGTAACTCTCCTACCACAAAGGCATTATTAGGGAGCTTGTACTTTCCACAGCTGTTATCTTGGATGATCAGCTTGATGTCAAAGATGATGGGAATGGTGGGAGTGGCAAGTGTCTTTGTCATAGAAGTGGATGTGAGAATGGTGGGATCGATGTAAGGTGTAGATGGACCCTCATCATTTTTTGGTATTTGGGGGATTTTGTAATACTTTGCTTCAAGATTTTTGTAGTATGAGAAAGGTTTAGGATCTCCATGGATGGTAATTTCTTGTCCCTCATGTGTGAATTTCACACATTGATAGAAATTTGACGCTACTGCTTTCATCACATGATTCCATGAGCATCCTAGGAGAATGTTATATGGTAAGTCGAGGTCCAAGACCTGACAAGTGGTTTCCATGAGATCCAACCCTCGTTGAATAGGGAGTTTGATCGTTCCTTGGGACACTCTTTCTTGATCATCATATGCTCTTATTGTGACACCCTTTCCTTTGTCAATAGAATTGTCTAAGATTTTTAGTTGTTTGATGAGGCTAAGAGAACAAATATTCAAACCCACACCTCCATCCACCAAGACCCTTTTAACTTTTCTCTTATGTACTATGGCTTCCAAGTGCAGTGCATAGTTGTGAGATGGTTGAGTAGGGAAATCCTAGTCAGAGAATGTGAGGATATTTGGAGAAATGATATTTCTCACCATAGCTTGGAATTCCTCCACATCAAGATCTGCAAGGATAGTAGATGAAGCCAATGCTTCTTCTAGGATTTTGTTATGGGTTGATGATATTTTTAGCAACTCCATGATGGAAATTTGTGTGGGAATTCTCTTGAGTTGGTCTAGGAAATTGTACCTATTAGGGATAGATCTAGATGTAGGGACTCTGTTTGGATAGGATGATCTTGCGATGGTAACCTTGTCACCTCTTGTGGTGACTCTACAATCTTCAACATGGGAACCTTTGATGGTGATGGCCATGCAACTTTCATCTAGGGAGGCGACGATTGTTTCATACACATGATTTATGTTTGCGTGGGTGCCTTTCCCTTTAGCATTGTTATTATTATCACCTTTATTGCCATGATTAGGCATCAGATTTGTGTATATCTTAAGATCCTGGTTTCATGTTGGTTGATCCATGTTTATAATCCCTTTATCGATGAGATCTTGAACTATGTTTTTTAGTCTCATACAACTGTTCGTGGTATGTCCTTTTATTTTATGGAATTCATAGAGTTTATTTTCATTATACCAAGGAGGTTTCACATCCGGTTCTTGGTAATTCTCAAAGGTAGGAGCCTTGATGAGTTTTTTGTCTATCATATTTTACATGATGACTTTGAGTGGCTCCCCAAAAGTAGTGTATTTTCGTTTGGGATAAATCTTGTTGTGTTGTGGTGGTTCCCTTTGATCATTGAGATTGTTGATTGTTGGATTATTGTTTGGTTGTTGGATTGTGTGATGATTTTTTTGGTGTTGGATTTGGATTTGTGGTGCAGGTGTGCTTTGGCGAGGGGCACTAATGACCACCTTAGCATCGACAAAACCATCATTAGTAATTTTTTTGTTCCTCGCCCATGTACGAGGTTTATCGTTGTAATTGGAGGGTGGTTAGTTGTTTTGTTGTTCAGGGTATGAGGTTGATCTCCCTGGTTGGGTCATGAGGGCTTGTTCAATGCTAAGCGCCTTGGGGATCAACTGGTCATATGTGGTTATCCCTTCAACCTTGAGATGAAATTCCAAGAGGTTGATAAGGTTCGCTATGGTGGTGTAAACTTGTTGTTCCTAAGGCATGGTCCACCTTCTCCAATTGGCCTTGTATCACTATCATTGTAGGAACGAAGTGAATGATTCATTCTTACCTTGCTTTAAATCTAAGAGCTCTTCTAGACTAACATCCATTGTGATGTTACATGCATAATTTTTAATGAATGTGTCTATAATTTCATGGAATTTTCTAATGCCTGAAGGTAGGTGAGAGAACCATTCCATAGCATGTCCAGCCAACCTCCTAGGAAATAGCCACATTAGATAAGTATTGTCATATGCAACCTCCATGCAATGAACCTGGAATTCCCTAATGTGATCCCTAGGGTTTGCTTGCCCATGATATTTGTCAAATTTGGGGATCTCAAATCCCTTGGAAAATGGCTTCATCACGAGGCCCCTGTTGAATGGGTAGGGACACAAGTTGCTTGGTTTCTTTGTGGTTCGCCATGATTGAAGATCAAGCACTTGTTGCGAGAGCAACCTGATTTGTGTTGTTACGTCAATTTGCAGATCAGGGGGTGGAATGAAGGTGTTTTGGGGTGTTTCGATTGTGGGTTGGATGGGTGGGTTGTTTGATGTGTTGTTCAATGGTATCTATATGTTTTTTCAGGCTAGGTAGGCTTCTACCTATTGTTGTATGAACAACACTTGTTTTGATCTTCTTGTTGTTGTGCTAAGATTTATCCTTCTTGTTGTGCTTGTTGTTGTGCTTATTGTTGTGCTTGTTGTTGTTCCAATAATGCTTTTTGTTGGGCTCCAAATTGGGCTACTTTTTGCTCCTCTTGGTATTGCTTTATTGCTTGTTGATATGCTTGCAATTGTGTTGCTCATTGTTGTGCAAGAAGTTGTGCTTGTTGTGCTTGATATTGGACATTTTCCTAAGCTTGGACTTGTGCTTGCACTGCTTGAGCTTGGGCTCATGCTTATGTCACTTGTTGTTACAATAGAATTTGGGCTTGAGCAGCCTTTCATGCTTGCAATGTGGCTTGGGATGCTTGAGCAGCTTGGATGGCTTTTTGTTGTTGCAATAAAGCTTGGGCTTGTGTGGCATGTTACGCTTGTAATGTGGATTGGGCTACTTGAATGGCTTGTGCGGCTTGAGTGGCTTGCTGAGTGACTTGTTGTGTAGATTTTGTTTTTGCACTTGTTGGAATTCACTTTGAAAATCATCTTGTAATGTGATGTTGTATTGGTTTGATGTACTGGAAGTTGGTGGTGGATTTGGAATGGCGTTTGTGGAGGTGGTAAGTAGTGATGTTGTGTTGATGATTTGAGTGGTGGATGGTGTTGTTGATGTGGTGATTTGAGTGATAAGTGGTTCCATTGATGTGATTGGTATTTAGGAGACCATGCTTTGCGATGTTATGGGGGTGTTTGATGATGTAGTGATTGCTTGTGTAGTTGTCATATGTTGTTGCGATATCGATGACAAATTTTGAGTGTTTGATATAATACTTTGATTGATATTTGGGATGTTGTTTTGATTGATACTTGATAAAGGGGGAAGCCCTAAGCCAAGGAGTGGTGTGGATGATGATGGCAATAATGGAAGTGGTGGAAATGTAAGGGGTGTGAGTTGCGAAATTGTTGTGGTGTCGAAAATGCCCCCTGGTCTGAACATGTCTCCTTCCTCTTGCGAATTTGTGAGGAGAGAATCTTGGGGTGTTGAATGAAAAAATATGATTATGGATCATGGTGGAAAGTGAGAGGGACATTTTTATGTAATGGGTTTATAGGTATGCTTTGTTGTAATACGGTATTTGCATCCAATTCTTGATAATTAACAAGGGGGTGTGTTTTAATAGCATTAGAAAATGCATTTCCCTTATTAGCATTGAGTTGGGTTGGAGCAAAAGATGTCATGATTAGTGGAATGTTTTGGGTGATGTTTTGGGATGGGGGTGTAGATGAGATGGGAATGGTGGATGAGATTGGAGGAAAAGATGTCTCCACTATAGTACTTACATCAAAATCTGAAGGCAATTTGGCCCCTTGTTTTGCTAGCTCAAGCATGTATAATCAAGGGTTTAGCCTCATCATGATGTTGATGATTTTATTATTTTTTGGATTTTGGAGCATTTTGGTTATTTCTTCATGTGACATCCCAAAGGTAAGATCTTCTCCTTGGGTTTCCTCCTATGGATTTTGTGATGATGAGATGGTCAATGGATTGTTTGATTTGACTGGATTCATTTCAACATTTTTTTGGCTTAGATCACTTGAAGTGGGTGTTTCTTTGTTGGTTTACATTCTCTTCTTGTATTGAGATCTAGTTTGAACCATAAAACAAGGATCAATTTTTGAGAATATGGGAGACGAATCTCTTAATTCCTTGGTTTGATCTTTACTTTGAGAAATTTTTAGGATATAAGGGTGATGTGATGATGATGATGCACATGATGGATGATGTGAATTTTTTTGGTCTTTTGATAAATCTTGATGGGATGCTATACTTTTGGGACTTTCAGATATGTTTTTTATTTTGATTTTGATTTGATTTAGGATTTGGGAATCTTTTCCTTGATTTTATTGATTTTCTTTGATTTGAACAAAAAGACCCTACGATGTTGGATGATGATCTAAAGGGTAGTTTTTCTCAAAGGATGATAATTTGAATATGTGGAGGGAGAAGGACGCATCTACCCACACCTATTCAAACAAGATGATAATTTACCTAAGTATATGAAGAAGGATGCATCTACGTATACCTAGCTAAACAAGATGGTCTGATAACTTTGACTAAGTCTATGCAAAAGGATGTATCTACACATACCTAGCCAAGATGATTTTGATAAAGATTTCAAGGATGTGATCTCAATGATTTGATGATTTTTTTATTTTTTTGCCAAAAAAGCCTAGCATTAAGGATGATTTCAAGATTTTCCAAAAGGCGATGGTGAGATGATTTTTGTTTTGATGTTTGAAGGATGGGGAAAAAATATTTTGATTTTCTTTTGATCCTAAGATGAACCTAAAAAAGACACTTTTCTTGTCTAGACCTAGGTATTGAAGAACATGCAAATGCTTCCTAGAGACCTTTATAACCAAAGAATGATTCAATTTGGACATGCATTTTCGGATTTCCAACCACTGATTTTCGCTTTTGAACTTCTTGAGAATTGTGAGGCTTCAACACACATGAAAGTTCATTTTTCCTTAGCTTTGATAAATGGTTTTATTTTACCACAAACACTTTCTTTGATTAGGTTTTCCAAACTAAGTGTCCAATGTCTTGATTTCTTTGCATCCCACAAAGTATGTTATGTGGAATTTTGATGAACTCAAGGAAAGGGTTTACCTATTATGTTTAGAAACCTCTAAGGATGTGAATCCCAAGGTCAAGCAATAACATATGGATTGAGTTAATGGTATTTGTCTCCAAAAGGGTTTGAAATTTGGATGATGATGTTAAGTGTTTGTTTTCAAGATTTTTTTGATCAAGAAATGCATTTTGTAACCCAAGAATAAGTACAACCCTATGGATGTGAAAGATAATATTTGTTGGATTCCCACTTGGACAAGTCCAACTATGCTTATCTTTAGTGAATGATTAGATGCTTGACCCCACTGGCTCCCCTCCATGGCTCATTAACGTCAATCGGGGCAGCCAAACATCAACACCCATGAAACTCCCATGGCATGCTTTCTATTTCTACTAAAAGACCGTAAAAGTGTGGGGTGGCTTCATAACGACCGTTCTTGGAACAACAAATAGATCAAAGGATTTTGGAAAATTCTAGAACATGGGTTTTAATAAGGACTTTTCGTTCGTGGAGATTGACCCATACGAAAAGATTCCTCTTTTGGATCCATCTTGTCGGAATCAACCATGTGATATTGGCGTTTCTTCCAATACCCACACTTATATCCTAGTTGGAAATACTCTCAGGTTCAGAGTGTTACCTGTTGATTCATTCCTTTGGGTGAGTACTTTTTCCCCAAGGTAGGCCCTCTAGGATAAACAAAAGCAAGTAAAGACAATATTCATAACTCAATCAATCTTTGTTGGAAAAAAAGAGAGAATATATGCAATAATGCCCCCACTCATACTCGCACAAGATTTTTTTCAATTCTTAAACCCAAAATGGAGTATGTGCGTGATTGCTTTATCTCAACCTAAAATCATGAAAATGGCCTTCTGATTCTCAAGATCACTATAAAGCGTGAGAGAAGTGCTTATGTCCTTTTTCAATGAGGTTAGTTCAAGTAAGCCTTCACAAAACAAGATAGCACATGTTCATTTTAGATCCTCAAAGCAATTGTGAATTCATTTTAAAGCACCAAAGGAAAAATGATAGACATTTTGTTCAATTTGTTAACCAAAGAAACAAACTCTAGTAAGTTGTGATCCTAATGTTCATTTTAAATCATTTACAAAAAAAAGGAAAGATTCTTTTTAAACCCAAATGAAAATAGTGTCCTAAGAAAGAAGTGAAAACAATTTCTTTTTAAAAGTGTTAAGCAAACACTAAAGTGTTTAAAAACACTTTGACTTGATGAAATATCATCATCATGCTTCTCCCTCTTTCAATTTCAATTCCAACCTACAAGAAAGGAAACCAATCATATTCTGGAAAATATAGAGATTAAAAAGTAGAGAACAGAAGACAAATTGATCATTAATCAAAAAGCATGTGCTAAAATTAAATTTCCACTTTTTACCCCTACCAGTGACGCAACCCGTGACTACATCAGTGTTTGATTTCTCAGTGGTGCTCTCACAACATCGCTTACCAGTTAGCGTCGCTCTGTATCAAGATAATGAACTCAACTAAATCACCCTTTTGCCTAGCATCGCAGTTTGATTTTTTTGAAAAGTCCAGTGAGTCAGAACGGTCAAGCGACAGTTTGAACTTCAAATTTTTGGGCGGGAAGATTCCAACGTTGCAGTTTGAGTTTCTAGCGGCACTATATGGTGATGCTAAAGAGTTAGTAGTGCTAAAACAACGACACTGAGATCTCAGCATGGGAGAATTTCTATGTATAAGCAAAAACATGGAAATTTTTGGAAAAAATGATTGAGAATGAGATTAAGCCCTCTTTCTAGTGCTAAATGTGAGAACCCCAATCCAAATACCTGCAAAACAAAGAGAATAAACACATTAAGTTAGATATTTCAAGCATGAAGATAGATTCCCCATGAAATCCATTTACAAAATTCAAATTAGGAAAAAAAACAATGAAGAACACAATAAAATAAGAAAGTATAGATTCAATCCTAATTAGAATAGCAAACACATGATCCCATGGGGGAATTGGTGCCAATTTGATGTGAAAATTTTCCCTTTCACAATTCCTAAGATGCACGCTTGATATGTTAATGTTGATTGATCCACTTTGTTGATGAAGGATGAGAGATCCAAGCCAAAAATCTGCAAAAACCTAGCTAAGAACTCAATGGTGATGGATTGAAATGGCTAAATATTTTAGCATAATAACTTTGCATAATTTGTGGATATTGAAATGAGGATATGAGTTCTTTATTTATAAAATTCCGAGATGGATGAATGTCCAAATTTGAGAAAATTTGGGACTAACATTCATCCAATGGAAAGATGCCACTTGCCAATATATGAGTGGATGGAGGATGTGCAAAATTTGGGGATTGTGCCAATAAATGAATATTTTTGAATTTCAAATTAGTTGAAGTCACTTACAAGAGGGAAGGTAAAATGCAATAAATGCCATTTGGCTCAAGTCAAAGGACATGCAAGATGAATTTATTGCATTGTTGGATGTACATGTTGACTTGGAATTTTTGAATTCAAACTTGGAGAATATTCCAAAAGATGCCTTGTGAGGAAAATAGAGATTTAATAAATAAATTAAATCTATTTTCATGTGCAACTTGCAAAATCTAGAGGGTGGGACATGATTTAGAATTAAATTAATCAAGGGATAATTAATTTAATAGGAGACTAGGTGATGTGACCTATTTGACTCAAATTTATGGATTTACTTAAATCAAATAAGAGAGGAATATGATGAGAGAATAATTAAATAAATATTTTGATTTATTTAATTAAGAGAGATGGTGCTAGATCAAATGAAATAAGGTTTTAATTTATTTAATTTAATAGATATACTTTAGAGATTTAATTAAATAAAATTAATTATTTAATTAAATAGGGATAATTAGATCAGATGGATTGATTTAATTAACAAATGAGAGAGACTTAATTAAATAACTAGTTTATTTAATTAAGGGAGGAATATTGATGAATTTAATCAGATAAGGAGATTTAACTAAATGGTTAGAATGAGGGATGATTCAGGATGAAACTATGTTAGTAGGTAGGGATCATGTGTACAATGTCAATCGATATATTTTACATGTCTACAGTAATATAGACACTTATTTGTCAAAAAAAAATTGAAATAATTTATTAACATTTAACAATCCCTTCACATTATATACTAATGAGTAGAATATAAAAAGGGTCAGGATTCACTAGGAAACAAACTAATTCAAGAGCTTAAACAAAAATAAATTAGAAACTATTATCCTTAATAAGCTTCCTAGAGAAACACTCAATGTATTATAGATTATATACCTAGAAACATCCAAAGTATTGTGTCTAACTTGATTTTCTATGGTAGTCCTATATCTATATTGTTGGATTTAGTTGAAAACTTTTTGAAGGCCATTTTGGTAAACACTAATGATTATAGAGAACTTCTCCTCCATGTATTTTGGTTCATTACTTTAAAATTGCATATAGAAGTCAAGGTGATGTTATAGTTTATCAGGATGAGCTATGAACATGGACTAACCTCAT
This sequence comes from Sequoia sempervirens, assembly GCA_007258455.2. NCBI lineage: Eukaryota > Viridiplantae > Streptophyta > Pinopsida > Cupressales > Cupressaceae > Sequoia > Sequoia sempervirens. The sequence goes on from VDFB02105785.1 coordinate 414,357,549, forward strand.
TTGTTTTCCAGCCTATTAATTAAACATTTTATTCATACAAACATCTTAACCCTTCATATGTTTTTCTCTTCTAACTAGTTAAACTCTCTACTACAATACATATCAAAAAAAAATTAATCAAAACTTGGTAAAATGTATTCCTTTTTTGATTTATTTTTTTCAACACTCTTCAACCATCTATTTGTACAATAGTAAACAATTTATAACTAATAATTATATGACATATTTAAGAAATTTTTGTAGGAAGTTTCCAAAATTTTGGTTGATGTTTTGAATAGACATGGATATGCTAGTTGAAGTTTCTTAATGTCTGAATATGTTACCATATGAAAATTATAGATAGATGCATTTTAAAGATAGGGAAGAGTATTATGGGTTAGGATGCAAGTTCCTAGATAACTATGGTATAGTGTTTGATACATACATATACATCATAAAATTTGTGCCTCCTTTTGTATAGTTTCCATCTACATTGTGTAGATTGTGGGAATGTTTGACAAGGAAGATGAAGTTTAGGATCATTGTATTCTCTTATTCATAACGTGAAAAATTTCCTTATTGTTTCAATTCTTCTTCTTATGGTGGGGTGCTACTACCACAAATTTACCATTGATGCACTCCTAGTTGGGAAATGAGGAAAACTTTTTAAGTTTTGATACTTGGATGGTAGGAAATTTTTATTACAAGGATTAATTTATGTCATGAAAGTAGGTAGAGCATTTTACCAACATTGATTTCATAGCATGAGAAACATCTACACTGAAGAGAGACCTCATTTTTGCATATGAAAGCTAGTTAATTTACTAATGGTTGAATCCTTTGATGACTGGGAAAGTTTATGCACTAGGAAGAAGAGAATCCAAATTTTTGTTCATCTTTTGGCCCCATCATTTTACTTTTCAATGCAAGATTATGTTTGAAGTTTCAAAAATAGTAGATCGCGTGTCAACATGTTGAATAGACCATTTAAATAATCCTTGTTTGGACATGAATAATATTTTTTGAATCATCGTTTCTTTTTTGGGAGAGGATAAATTAACTGGTAGCATAATAAAAAATCCAAGTGAAGTGTATGGAAGTGGTTGGGTATATATACAGTTAGAAAAACAAAGGTAGACAACTAAGAGGGGGGTGAATCAGTTGTCCCAAAAATTTAAAATTTATTCAACTTATTAACCTTATTCTCAAATATGATTAATAACAATGAAAGCATAAATCATCAACACATCAAAGACACACATAACAACAATATTTTTTTATGTGGAAACCCTATTATAGGAAAAACCATGGTGGAAATTAGTCCACAAGATTATACCCTATTAAAAGTATAAAGAATGAAATATGGGGAATGCACATGCATTCAGACACACTATCTAGAGCTCACTGCTCAATTACAACAAGGCTAACTACCCAAAGGAAGACACACTATCTTACAAAAAGATTTAGATTACATCCACAAGGATTTGAACTGACAAAATAACATCTGCTAATACCTAATCATAGTTCTGGTTAAGCACATAAACACTTCTTCACTCTTCACTCTTCTTCACTATTCTTCACACTCTGATCTACCTTCAAATGATTAGGACTTTATTCAGACATACACACACATGATCATACTTGAGCATTCATCCAAATTGAAGAAACAATTGCTTATATATATCTGCAACAAGAGAATTCATCACTACATATTGGCTTCAACAAAATAATAAAATGAATATAAACTGTTGGCCCAAAACATTAAATATTATTAATGTGAATTGACAAAGGTTGGCCACAACTTAGTGAAGACCCAAATCAACATCTCGAACATGAAAAAACTTCAATTAATTACTCCTCGAAGATCCACAACACGCTACAAACACCATGTCAGCCAAGAACATGAAAATCATGAACATGCAAGAGAAAATTTCCAGCCACAAGCACAACGATCAATGAAAATGTGCAACAAAGATAAAGCATGATCTAGAAACATACAAAATAATCATGAATCACTAGAGAAGCACCCAAAATGACTAAACTAACTAAAATCACATTATTTTCAATCAAGAACACCAACGGAAGCAACAGAAAACTGTTAGAATATAAATCTTCATAACTTGATCAAAACTTCATACGAATCTCTAAAACTTAATGTGGATAAACTAGATACACTTGTTAACAAATCATTTAGTCCAAAACCTTTAATCATCAACATGTTGAACTCACCAATAGATTGAGCTTCACTTCACCACTGACAACCTGCAACTCATTTCATTACAATTTTCTCAATATCGTCAACATATATGACTTCTAATGAATCAATGCTAATAGTGTTGACATCAATGACAACCAAATATCAGAAACACAACCAAAAAATCCAACAATATCCCCCTTTGGTATTGATGGAAACACATGATGTGAAAAACACCACCAACACAACTATTTCTTAACACTTACTCACCCTTGGGTTTTGATTCTTCTCTCCTCAACTCATCCACATAACTCTTCTTTTCACAAGGCTCTTCTTCCTAAAAAAGTTTTTCACATGATGCTCTCCCCCTTTGACATCAATTACGAAGATCTCTAAGCTCCACACAAACTCTGAACCACATATCTAGACATCTGAACATCTCACTACTCCCCCTGAGTAGCAACCACCACAACATTAATCCAAAACAAGATATGACTATGAAATGCATAGAATCATGCAAGGTAATGCATCCTTAGTTCTGATTAGGATGGGTAATCAACCCTAACTTCCCTCTAAGATACTCAAAATTATCCTTAGGAAATGGCTTGGTAAGGATGTCTACAATCTACTCCTTTGTAGGTATATATTCTAGTCTAACTTCCTTTTCACTCACCTTCTCTCTCAAAAAGTGAAACTTGATAGATATATGCTTTTTCTTTGAATGCAACACCAAATTCTTAGAAATTTTAATAGCAATTGAATTATCACAGAATATAACAATAGGCTCATTATACACAACTTTGATATCCTTCAACATTTGCTTCATCCACAAGACTTGAGTACAATTATTAGAAGCAACAATGTATTCTTCCTCTGTAGTAGATAAAGAAATGGCATTATGTTTCTTACTTAACCATGAAATCAGCTTCTTACCCAAGAAAAATGCTCCACCACTAGTACTTTTTCTGTCATTCACATCTCCTTCCCAATCAGCATCAATAAAGGCACTCAAAGTAAGATCATCATCTTTAGGATACCACAGGCCAAAGTCAACTATCCCCTTCAAGTATCTAAAAATTCTCTTCATAGCAACCACATGATATTCCTTAGGATTGGCTTGAAATCTTGCAACTATACATATAACATTCATGATATCTGGCCTAGTTTGAGTTAAATACAACAATTATCCATCAATCATTGATTTGTATCTAGTTTGATTTTCTTTCAGAGAATCATCATTTGTTGTCAACATGCATCCAGTCACCATGGGTGTACCAATTGGCTTTCAATCTTCCATACAAAACTTCTTCAGCAATTCCTTCACATACTTGGACTAAGATATAAAGATCCCTTTATCTAACTAAGTAATTTGTAATCCCAAAAAGAATTTCATCTCACCAATCATTTACATTTCAAATTCACTTTGCATCTCATCAACAAACTTCATTCACAAACTATCATCTCCTCTAAAAATGATATCATGAACTAAGACTTCCACAATCAAATCTTTATTATGATCAATCTTGAAATATAGATTACTATTAGTAGTACCTTTGTTAAATACAAGCTTTAGCAAGTACTTGTCTAATCTAGCATACCATGCTCTAGGGGCTTGCTTGAGTCTATACAAAGCTTTCTTTAACTGACACACCATATCTCCCTTATCTGTCAACTGAAATCCATTAGGTTGCTCAATATACACTTCTTCTTCCAACTCACCATTTAGAAATGTTAACTTGACATCCATCTGATAAAACTTGTAGTTCTTGTAAGTAGCATAAGCAAGAAATAATCTCAGGGCTTCAATCCTAGCAACAGGGGCATAGGTCTCTTCAAAATCAATTCCTTCCATTAGTGAATATCCTTTACATACCAGTCTTTGTTTTTTTTGTAACTAATTCACCTTGCTCATTTAGTTTGTTTCTAAAAACCCATTTATTTCCAATTACAATTTTATCCTTAGGTCTAGGAACAAGAATCCATGTATCATTTTTCTCAATTTTCTTTAGCTCCTCTTTCATTGCTTCAACCTAATGTTCATCTTTACATACTTCATTCACACTAGTAGGATCAATATTTGAAATCAAATAGTATTCTTCTACAATCTTTCTCCTAGTCTGGATACCTTTGTTCTTATCACCTATAATCTGATCTTCTGAATGATTCAATCTTACATACCTCGAAGTCTTCTTAGGATGTTATTCAAATTAAAGCTATTATGTTCACTCTTCTTCACTCTTCAAAATATGCCATGCCTTCAAATGATTATGAATTTATTCACACACATACACACATGAGCATACTTGAGAATTCATACAAATTGAAGAAACAATTGCTTATATATATCCACAACAAGAGATTTCATCACATGTCAACTTTAACAAAATAATAAAATGAATATAAACTGTTGGCCCAAAACATTAAAGATTATTAATGTGAATTGACCAAGGTCAGCCACAACTTAGTGAAGACCCAAATCAACATCTCCAACATGAAAACACTTCAATTAATTACTCCTTGAAAATCCACAACACGCTACAAACACCATGTCATCTAAGAACATGAAAAACATGAACACACAAGAGAAAATCGCCAACCATGAGCACAACGATCATTGCAAAAGTGCAACAAAGATATAGCATTATCTAGAAACATCCAAAAACATCACATATCACCAGAGAATCATTTGCAACAACTAAACTAACTGAAATCACATTATCTTCAATCAAGAACACCAACTGAAGCAACATAAAACTTTTCAGAATATAAATCTTCATAACTCGGTCAAAACTTCATGTGGATCTCTGAAACTTGACATGGATAAACTAGATACACTTAGCAACAAAACCTTTATTCCACAACCTCTAATCATCAATTTGCCAACAGATTGAGCTTCACTTCACCACTAATAACTTGCAACTCATTTCATTACAATTCTCTCAATATCCTTGACATATACAACTTCTAATGAATCAATGCTAATATTGTTGACATCAATGTCAACCACATATTAGCAACACAACCACAACATCCAACATATTCTCCTTGAAGAATTTGGGGTTTACTTTCCTTGATAAAACATGGAAACATCCTTTAAACATTGAAGCTCACATGGATTTTTCCTTTTCTACATTTCTGCAGGCATCTCTTCAAGAATTTGTGGGATAGTGGGTGACTCGACATGCCTTTCTTGCATCACCACGAGCATCACTTGAAGATTATTTAGGATAGTGGGTGAATCACATACCTTTCCCACATCATTGTGGGCATCACTTGAAGAGTCTACAGGATAGCAGGTGAGTCACAGTGCAAGCCTATTTTTCAGATTGTCTCATTTAGCATTACCAATATTCTCCATAAGAACATTGTCCAAAAAAATGAATGGAGTCCACAAATATAAGAAAAGCAAGAGTCAAGGTTTTGGTAATGGCATGGAGTAGGTCAAAGGAGTTGAGTGTAGTCCATGGGTAGCAAATAATGTAAGTTGTGCAAGCATAGATCCCTTCATGAGATCTAATCTGTGTTAGGGTTTCAAGTTTATTGACATCACCAAAATTTTGGTTGACATCAAAGGAATTTTCTTAACATAGATTGATTCCCACAAGTACCAATTCAAAGCCTAAAAAATGTAGGTCACTTAGACAAAGAAGTCACCAATTATTCCTTCCCTGCACACAGCTCTAAAAAAATGGATTTCTCAATTTTCTTTCCACTTAGAAAGTTGAGATACTGTAAAAATAAAAAATATTGACCTTTCAAATAAAAATATTAAAAAAATTATAACAATATTTGGAAGTACAGAGTAGATTACAATAGTATTTGTAAAATTTTGAGTAGATTCAACAATATTTATAAAAATTTGAGCCAGACTACCGTAAATTACAAATATTGTCTAGGCTAGTGAGGGGTATGTGCAAGATCATGATGAGCCAAAAAGTGGAAAAATGATGGGTATGTGGCTAATGAATATTTTTTAACCCAAAATTGATGAAATGAAAAGGATTTTAAATGAGATTCTCAGCTTTGCACTGATATAAATTATGCTTTATTTTGAATTTAATAAGTAGTTATTATTCATTTTCTATTCAAATTATGACTAAAGTCTTGATTGATAGGTTGATTGAAAAACATCTATTGCTTTCAAACAGTATCACATTTTTTAATCCAAAACATGCATCACATTCTATGCTTCACATACTATAGGATTAAAAAAAGAAAAATTGAATTTCATGAAGTTTTGACCAACTTAAGGTGGTCAAACATATGAGTTTTAATATTTTTTAAAAATTTGAAATAAAAAATTTATAATTAATTATTTACTTGGAAAAAACTACAAAAATATGCACATTGGGGCATGAGTCCTCTACTTATATCTAAAATATTATAAGAAAATATTATCGTTTTATTGTGGTTAGGGTGGTCAAACAAACACCTACTTCTTATTTTTTCCCTAATATTTAAGTACCACTACATTGAAATTTCAAATTTTCACCAAATAGATTTTTTTTTTAAACAAACCTACTAGTTTATAAACTACATTCAATTTGCTACAAATTCTATTCTTACATATTTTTGAAATAATATAGATAACTTATTCAAATTTTTATGACAAGTTTCCTAACTCTAATTTTTCTAATTTTTTTGCCACTTAAGGGCCTATTTTTTCCATGATGATGTTGCACATACCTTGAGGTTGAGAAATATATAAATTTCATTGAGATTCCTATTTATCTTTTTCTCATAAAGCTATAATAGCTTTGGTGCTTCAATAGAATGGAAAGTATATATAAAAAATTAGATACACATGTTGAATATTTTGTAAGAATTTTTTTTCTAAATGGACTTGCAAGTGACCAACAATGCATGTATTTGGAGCAACAATGGTGTGTTTTTAGACACTATATGGTTACTGTGATAGTTGGTTCCTAACTTTCCTTGGGTGGTAGAAAACTATTTATTTTTCTAGATTCTTTATATTCTTGCATTTCACATTCGCAACTTGGTTTTCTAGTTATACTATTCTATATGACTCGTTTCATTTGATTATTTCAAGAATCTTAGTGTTCTCTTGCTTATTGTATTTGGACTATTTTTCGAGATGGTCCATCATCAAAGAAAGAAAATGAGGAGTTGGATCATGTAATTGCACTGATCTTTTGGAATAATTGACAAAACCAAATGGTACATTTGATGATTTAGGAAATGTTAAAGCTTGTATTTTCTTATAGGTGACGTGACAATTAAACTATTTCTCTCAATGTAATTTCTTTTTTATATGATTATTTATTATAGTTCATGTATTGTGTGTAGATTCATGCATCATTTTTTTGAATAGTTCAAGTCTTATGAAGGGCTATATTTCTTCTTGGGTGCATATTTGAGCTCCAAGTGATTTGACCTTAGATTGTCACTTGTATCATTTTGTCATTGATATTCATTGATCTATTTGAGGAGGTAATTTTGTAGTAGCTTGGGAACCTTATACTTATATGGTAAACAACATTTTCAATGTCATTGGTAGTGAGGATCCCAACATTCACTTCAAATACATTGAAGTAGAAGCCAAAACTAGAAAAATCAAGGAGGTGGAACATGTAACTAGAGAGTCAAACTTTTGTGATGCTGAAAAGATAAAGAACTTTCTTATGGAAGCAAGACTTTAAAATACTCGTCCACTAATAAATATTTTTGAATTAAGACTAATAGTAATTTTGTTGGCTGTATTGAGGAATAGCTTCATTCATGGTGGAAAAGGAAACACCCTATTGCTCATATGAAATGGCAGATTGCATATAAAGGAGGAAAGATTCTAGCTAGGTTATTGCTGACCACATTAAATGAGAGAGATTCATATATAGGACATGATTTGTAGTGCCCTCCATTTGCGGTTGTCGTTGATGTCAAGTAAGTTGTTGGTAATGTCATGATGATGTGGTGATTTTATTATTTAATTTAATTTGAAGGTTATGAGATAAAACTAATAATATGTTTGGATTTGATTAATAAAAATTAATTATAAGGTTACTTGTTTTAATCAGAATTAAATAAAGAATTAGATTCAATAATAAACGTTAATTTAATTATCTTTGGGAGCTAGTTATTTAAAGTAATCGGTTTAGATGAGGAAAGGTAATTATTATTTAATGATTAAATTTGATTAATAAATTTAAAAGTGAGAAAATATTAGAGAGGATTAAATATTAAAATTGTACTTAAGTTTAAATAAATTAAGGTGAAAATATTTATTAAAATAAATATATTCTATTGTAACTAAAAGAAAGATTAAATTATTAAATATTTATTAAATATTTAATGGTTGATCTATTTGGTTCATATATTAAAGAGTCAATTATAAAAATGATAAATAAGGGTAGTGGCTGGCATTCAATCATAACTATTGGAAGTGCAATGGTCTGCTGATGGGAGTGTAAAAGACACCATCAAAGAAAATATAATAAGGAATGGAAGTCGAACGGTTCCCCGGGGGGATTGGAAAAGACACCATGAAACAAATTATAAACAAGAATTATTCTAGAGGATGGGGAGTTGGGTGGATTCCACTGGAAATATTCATGGCAGCTGTGCAAAGAAGGAGACAGTGGATGGATGGTGGGAAGGTGGTTAGAAAAGACTCCGCTAGGAAAAGATTGGGGGAATACCTTCATCTCTTGCAAGCAAGATTGAGAGAGACCCTTGTGCTGCTCAAATATTGAGGTAAGTCCCTTGTCGTGCTTCCAATCTAAATCGTCTAGCCTATAATGCACCTTTGTTATGTAATCCCTTAATAATTTAATTTTACGATTACCACTGCTCGTGAAAGGCAACAATAATTACAGTAATGAATTACTATACAGATTTCCATGTTTTCTTCATTAGTTTCTTGTAGAAGAATTATTTCTCTCTCACTGATATTAAAACTCACTTTATACATGGGTACTCCAATAGTTTTAGGGGATGGATACAAATCTTTTTCATGTTTAGCCTTCACTCATGCATCGTCTATGTTTCTCCCTTTCACAAATCATAAGGCGTCTCATGAATCATTGTGAGCCTTTAAATTGAGACTTCTTCATTTTGTGTAGCACTCTGTCTTTTTTCTTTTATACCATTTATTATTGTAATTCTATAATGATTATAATTGTTGGCTTAAAGTGTCCCCAAGATAGCGAGCACGGGCATGAACCTCAAACACGCACACCAGGTGATCAATCATATATGTAATGCAACTAAGGTTACTGATGTGTGGAGCTACGCACCTCTCAGCCGCTAAACCATCATAACAACACATGCCCAGGACACTAAAGCTTTCAATGATAGGATGTGTTCTGGAGCTCTTCATTAATTCAAAGATTTTGAGAGCTTCCTTGCAAAATCCATTTCATTTTCTTCATTCCAATATAGTGTTGCCTATGGAAGATTTAATTTGCATAATTTAAATAAACTCTCTGATTTCTTTGGTAGTCTGTCACAACCGCGCACCTGAACATATAGGAAGTTTAAAGTTTTTAAATAATTTGCTTGATTCTCCTGTCAATCTATCGTAGTTGCAACACTTGAGATTTGATAATAATGCAAGTAGATGGCGATATTTCCAAATTCCAATATTCACTTTCTTTTATACTTAGCAACCTATCACAGTTACAACATTTAGAGTTGAGGCGTTTTACAGAATTAAATAGCCTCCCTGAAACCATTGGCAACCCGTCATGGCTACAACTTTTAGACTTGCAAGGGTGTAGATATTTTATAATCTTTCTGATTCGGTTGTATCCTATCGCCGCACTTGAACATGGTAGAGTGTATAGAATCAAATGACCCCTCTGATTTCTTTGCCATCTTGTCTCAGCCATGAGCTTGAGTATAATAGGAAGTTTAAAAGTTTAAATAATCTCTCTCTCCTTCATTTGAATGATTGGTTCCATAATATCATTTTTTGGGGTCAAATATCTTAATATAATACATGAATCTTAAGAATACTATCATATCAATTTTTATCATGTGGAAATGTGTTCATATCTATAGATGCTTGCACACATTGAGTAGAAATAGAGTATTGAATTTAAATCATAGGAAAGTGACGATAGGACATGTGGCCAAACATATTCATATATTGTATAAATGTTTTGGAAGTTGCTTGGCTAGGGATTACTCTTTATAGATCTTTAATTATTGTAGTAGTTTCTTATTGAGGATAACTTAATTGTTAAGTCTCCTTTATACGATGTAAATAGGTGATGCTTGTGCTCTGATGTTGAGTCCTATGTTTGAACATCAATCATATCCTCTTTATCATGAGTGTTCTTGAATCCATTTCTCTTAATTCGGGGCACTCGGAATAATCATTATATCCTCCTTCAAGTGCAAATGTTATTCATTGTATTTGAAACTAATAGAATTTTCCATCCATTAGATCAACCTTATAAGTAGTAAATCTTGTTATTCATACAATCAAGTAAGTCTTTGTGCTTCTCTAATCATTGTAGAAAATAGTGATTGGGACTAATAAAGTAAATAAGACTATATTTAGGTTGAAAATAGTTACTTAAATAAAGATAAACAAAGTTAAGTTTCCTTGACACTGAAAATTGAATGAAGGTCATTTTCATTATTAAATGATTAGCAAATTGTCTAAGAAGAATAAGAAAATTTAAGATATTATTATTACCACAATTATTATGGTTTATTCTTTATTAATTTGTAGGTGAATATTGTTATTTTATAACCTTTAGAGTGGAATGGTAAGATTAGTGTGTAAGCTAAATAACTAGGAAATTATATTAAGATTGTCTCAAATATTATTATTCGAGGGTAATAATCTTTTAATTTAATGACAAGGAATATTATGGAATGTAAAAATATACCTTGAGATAATTACAATATGTGATTTTAGAGTTCCCTTATTTATTTTAAATTAATTCTTTTTGAACAAATGGATAAATTGTTTTGATTGGTCATTGATCATTTAAGGGTAATTTGGTGGATCCTATTTGTGGTATCTTCTTTGGAATTGCTTGGCTTTGGAAGTATTTTCATTCCTTTGGGTTCATATCGTTTTATGAGTGATTTGACATACTCTTTCATTATGACTTTTCTTGAGTTGATGTGAGTTGGTGATCTTCTTTAAGTTAAGTTGTGTTGCTATTCGTTCAACCTTACGTGGCGAATTCTTGGTTTGTTTTGAGTTGTGGGTGTCTTATCAATTGATTTTGTGGTGGGTATTTTGGATACTAATTTGATGCTTGGTTGTGATAAGTGTATGCTTCTTATTGAATGCAGTCTTTCCACTTTTATTATTTTTGTGAAACATTTTGTTGATTTTATCAAAGGTCATTTGTTTACCAACTATATAGGTATCTTGTGAGGAGAAAATTGAGGTCTCCCATGGAATACCTAATTGGTGGCTTTTGGTTTTATTAAGTGATTTTGTTGAATTAAAGGTTGGTTTTCTTTTGCGTTTCCCTATTGGAAGTGACACCATTGTTGATTTGTGGATGGGTCTTGATGAATCTTCTTTTTTATGGCTTTTCTGAGTTAATCTCATATTGGAGGGAAATTTTATCCTTGTGTTGGATTTATTGGGAAAAACTCTTGTTGCTTCATTTCACCCTCGTTGTGGATTGTCGTTCTTTGGCTTCCAGAGGCTCGAGATGAGTTGTTAGTTGATGTTCTCTTTTAATGTGCTCTTGGCATGGCAAGATATTGGTATCATTATTTTTTAAAGGGTTGTATGAAACTTTGTGAGACTCTGATTTTGTACTTGTTAGTGAGATGGGTAATGCCTCGCATGCTTTTATGTTGTGATTCTTTGTTCAAATTATGATGGTACAACCCTTGGTTGTTTTTGGTTTGATGTTGTTGGATCTCTAGGGAGAGTGGCTCCTTGTGGGGGCCAGTGCCCCGTTTAAGGGGAAGGGCACAGGATAACCCACGAGTGAGTTAGTAATCAAGTGAAAACCTAATAATTAACTTAGGTGGGATGGGTAGTAATATCATTATAATATTTTTAAAAAAATGGATGCCTCGTCTTCATTAGTGCTTCCGCAAACTAATGGAAGGCTGAGAAGGCCGTAGTTGGCAAGGTCGTGACCTCGTTTCCACGAGAGGTTTAACGGCTCCACATGAGTCACCCTATGGACCGGCGCCTCTAGTTGGGAGGAAGGGCACAGGATAGCCATAGATGGGACCGACACCTCTAGTTGGGAGGAAGAGCACAGGACAGCCCATGTAGGACTATGCGATGACACTCTCCCCTAGTTGCCCAAGTGTTTTACTTTATCGTGTTCCTCTGGAAGTATGTTATGGGAGTTGGTTTAGATTGTTGTTGAATGAACTTATATTGATTTATGGAATATTGCCTTGATACATCTTTGGTGTACTTTTTGGTCTTGTATGATCTCTTTGATATTTGACTTATGACCTTGTACTCTTATGGTACTGTGACATGATGTTATTTGGAATTGTGTTATGTTTATTAATTCAGTTGATTTGGAAGTGTTTCATGATCATCCTTTGGTTACTTGTTTACTGGTCATTGCTTCGATTTATGTGATGGGATTTATGATTTTAAGTTATTATGTTGACTCTTGGATGTTGTTGATTATGTCATTGTAATCCTTGAGCTTTATGATACTTTTGTATGTTGTTGAGTCTTGTGGTTCCATGTTTGGATGTTCTTGGTTGAGGACTCTTTCTTGTTAGCTCCTAGCACGGGGGGTGGGTCTTCGGACTCACATGGTCAGGTGGAACATGCTAAGCACCCCATTGGGTCCCCAGTCGAGGATCGAGAGGTGTGGATTGGTGTTGTTGCAGTGACTCTAGAGTTGTATTTGTATTGGAGCTAGTTATAATACTTTGTATTCATCTATTTATTTGTATCATGTTATCTTGGGTATGGTTTCCATTCATGTTTGGAAACACTGTTGTATCATTGTACCTCTAGAACATTGTATTGTAATGTAACGTTTAACCTTGTGTGGATATTGGCCATGGCAATTGTTATTCAATGTGTTAAGTTAATCATGCATATGTTGTATTTATGTACATAGATGGTTTCTTATCAATGAATTTTCATGTATGTGTTGTATTTGTTAATATTATATTTTGGATTTTATTCTTTATTGTCGTTGTGTGGATCTAAGTCACGTAATGACTCCTCGTGTACCCCAAGGGATGTATGTGTTAGTGAATTTACTTAAAAGAAATTTATGTCATGACTTAATGTGTATTACATGTATGTTTTTTATCTTTAAAAAAAATAAAAAATTGTGCAGTGATTATTGTTTTTTTTTGTCCTTTGGGGTTCGCACGATGGGGCGTTACATGATCAACACTCTCCTTGGATTCTACATGTTACAGCTTGCTCCAAAAATATTGCCCATGTTGTAGAAGTTTTAAGAGATGGAAGGGGCATGTGCTTGCATTGAAGGGCTTCAAGCATGTGTTTCCATCATTGTAGAAGTTTTTTGGAGAAGTTTCTTTCTTGCAGTCATTTTTGTGCAATATTATAACTTAGATTTTCAGTCTTGTGACTAAAAATAACTATTGTAATACTCTATTTCTAAGTTGTAACTACAAAACCTTTCTTTTATTAATAAATTTCACTGAGTTTTCCTTCTCAATAGCTATCTTATTGTGTGCAATTGATGATTGTTGCATATTTATGTGTTTTATGCTTAAATCGTCAAATATCAGTCAATTAAAATGACTAAATATACTACTAGTTGACATCAATTAATAATTAAATTGACTAAATATACTATCAATTGAAAAAAATCAATGAACAATGAACAAATATGACTAGATATATGACTAGTGAAATGAGTGAATAAAAATGAATAAATATACTACCAAATAGATCAAAATGATGATTAAAATTAGTGACTAAATACACTACCAATGTACAAAAATTAGTGAATAAAAGTGTCTAAATAAGTGACCAGTTAACAACAATCAATGACTAAATCAATAATTAAATAAGTGACTAGTTAAATATATCAATGAAAATAAATGACTAAATAAATGACCAGATTACAACAATCAATGACTAAATATATTAGTGAAAAAAAATGACTAAAAAAGTGACCAATTATAGCAATTAATGACTAAATCAACAACTAAATATACTACCAAATTGATCAATCAAAATAACCAATAAAGGAATAAAACTGGTTTAGCCATCAATCTGGTCACGTTATAGATGACTGGCAATAAACTACTAATGTTCATGTGACCAAGTTTAGTCATTCATTTATAAGCAATTTTTAGTAATTTTTTTAGTAGTTTATTGTTATTTTTGTACTAGTGGAGGGAGTGAGAGAGAGAGAGATTTATCTAGGTAGAGTGGGAGGGATAAATGAAGGGAGAGAGAGGGAAGTGAAAAAGAGTTATCTAGGTAGGGTAGGAGGGATGAAAGGAGTGATATTGTCTCTCTCTCCCTCTCAAGTCTCTCTCCTCTCCCTCCCTCTATCCCTTCCACCCTACCGAGACAACTCTCTCTCACTCGAACGTCATCTCTCCCACTCCCTCTCTCCCTCGCTCTCATGTCTCTTGCTCCCTTTATCCCTCCCACCCTACATAGAAAACTCTCAATCCAACCCCTCTCTCTCAAGTATCTCCCTCCCTCTATCTCTCCAACCCCCTCTCTCTTTTAGCTCTCTCTCTTAGTTCTCTCCATCCCTCTCACTCCCACCCCCCCTCTCTATCTCACTCTCTATATATTATATATTAAATAATATATAATATATAATAGTATATATATATTATATATAATATATTAATATACTATATATATTATGTATTATTAATAATAACACAAAATATTATAAATATTGAAGGTAACCAATATCTATTTTTTTGACAAAATCAATAGCCTTAGGATTTTCCTTGGGCTTGCCTTGGGATTCACCATGGGGTGGCATATCTAGAAAGTCAACTAAAAAAATGTGCTTAGAAAATTTCCTTAGTTTTCCAAATTTTTCCCTTGTGGCTGAGGACATTTTTTATCCAAATTTGATGAAACGAAAAGGATTTATTGAACAAATTGTCAGGTTTCCACCAATATAAGATATGCCTTATTTAGAATTTAATAGATAGATATTATTGATTTTCTATAAATACATTACAACTAAAGTCCTAATTGATAGGTTGATTGAAAAACTCCTATAATTTTCAAACTATTTCACATTTTTCAAATCCAAAAGATGTGTCACATTCTATGCTTCCCATACTATAGGATAAATAAATGAATTTCTTAAATTTTTGATCAAATTATGGTGGTCAAACAAACACATTTTAATAATTTTAAAAAGTTAGAATAAAAAATTCACAACTAATTATTTTCTTCCAAAAAAATTACAAAAAATGCAACACATCCGAGGATGTGCCCTCTACTTATATTGAAATTTAAAATAAAAAAATTGTTTGTACTTAGGTTGGTCAGACATACACCTACTTTTTATTTTTTCCTAAAAAATTAATACTATTGCATTAAAATTTCTAATTTTCACAAAATAGATTTACTTTTTTTCAAAAGAGGACTAGTAGATTAGAAACTATATTCAATTTACTACAAATTTTGTTCTTACATATTTTTCAAATTATGTGAATAACCTATTCAAAATTTTATGTCAAGTTTCCTAACTCTGTTTTTCAAAATTTTATTGCCACTTAAGGGCCTAGTTTGGACCCCCATGATCCTGCACTAACCCAAACAAGGGATGTCAAATGATATAGAAATGAAGAAATTTAATCCAATCTATGCATTTATTGAGATAAAAATTAAAATATGATGCAAGATCATATGGGTCCACAAGGAATCATGTATTAACCAAAAAAACTTTCCTTCCAATTTTTTTATTTTTAGTTTTTTCATAGTGTTGGTTTTTGGCTAGTTGCTTTAGGAAGATTTTCAAAAATAATTTGTGAAAACTAATTATATCACCTTGTAGAGGAGTTTAATAGGTATCTGGAAGTCCAATTTGGTGAAGAATAAACAAAACTTGGCTAAGTTAAGAAATTTTTAGTTTTTAATATGTTACTAATTATGGATGGGTTGTGAACCTACCTTATACAAATGTTTATTGTTGAAACTGACAATTTCAAAATGTTCAAATGTATTTGATTGATTTTAATGTGTTTTTCACATGACTGGTATGGAAATATTTTTCCACATTCACAAAATTCTCTTAGTTGAAAGTGAGCCAAATTCTTTATTATCAGCCCAAAAGTTATTGGCCAATTTCAATTACTTTTTTTGCACAAACCCATATTGATGGGTTTTTCTGTATTTATGATAACTTTAGAGACATATGGATTTTCAAAGTTCCTATTTGTAATGAAGCTAAGGTAGTGGAACAACTTCCTACACTAATCTTGAGAGGATAAGAATACAAAAAATTTAGAGATCTTTGATAGTTACAGACACTTCAACAAAAATAAACACAAATATCATGCATACCATAGCATAATGACTTATGTGGGGAAACATTTTCAGGAGAGAAACCCCACACTCCAAAAGCCACTCAATAGATTATTCAACAATCATAAATATTACAATATACTTGCAAAGAAACCTTCTCACGGGAGTATCACCACTCAAAGATCTAGAGACAACACAGATGCTATCAGACTCTTAGAATACATTACAATACATAGCTGTAATACAACACCCTCATAAAATAGGGTTTCCTTCTAGGTAAATTCATGCTAATAAAATATTGGTCATCAGATATGAGACATAATGATGAACAATCTAGATTTACAGTAGTAAAGTGTATAAAATTTGGCTTCTAGGGGTGTTGCCCCCCAAAACCCCATCGGGGCGCACTGCCCCCGCAAGGGTGTGCTTATCTTGAACCCCTAGCTGGTGAGATGATCCCCCTAAACCCATCTTTTGGTATGTGGTGACTGATCATGAAAATATTATACACTCATAACTTATCCTCATCATGATTCAGGGTTGGGGTTTGGTGCTAGGCTGGGCCTTGAATGGGGGTTTGGTGGTAGCAACGCCTAATAGTAGGGGTTTGGGGGCAGCAACCTCGATAGCATGGGTCGAGGGTGAAACCCTCAAATTTTTTTTGTAAAAACATCAAGGTTTTTTCCCATTAACACGTCATGGAAAAATGAATTTATAAAACCCTAATTATGGAAGCTTCCAAAAAGCTTGTTATAAGTGGTTGGGATGTAAGTTGTGGTGGGTGTGATTCATGAGATTGTAATTTATTTTGCACTGGATAATAAAATCATTGGATGGTTGATTTTATGTGGATGTATCCCATATTGGGTGAACCACTTTAAATTTTTGTGTTGATCTCTTTTTTTTGTTATTCTTCATTTTTATTTTTGGGTTATTTAATCTACATATAATTGTTAATGTTTATTGCTCCAATCTGCCTAAATCCTAACATCATCATGGGGGGATCCCCCATGACCCCCACCATCATTGAATGAACAATACCTTATTTATCAACAGTAACTTATGTAATTGCAAGGTTGAGACATATTTTCTCAACAAATGTCCCACTTGTCGAACACCTTGTAAGTAAAAAAAAATGGTGTCATTATCATCTCTTAATTGCTAGGGGTCAAAAGGCCCATAGTCTCTAAACACCATCTGAATTCCTCTATGCTCAAAGGTTTAGTTAAAGAATTAGTAACATTCATCAAATTATCTACCTTAACTAGCTTCACCCTACCATATTTGACCATATCTCTAACAAAATGATACCATACATCAATGTTCTTGGTGATAGCATGAAATGTCAGGTTCTTGGATAGAAATATCATGCTCTAACTATCGTAATAAATTTTCACTGCACCTTGTTTTATTTCAATATCCAAACATAGTCTCTTAAGCCAAATTACTTCTTTACAAGCATGAGTAGCTGACATATGCTTTAGTATTAGACAAAGCAACCATAGCCTATTGCTTACTCATCAAGCTAATTGCACTAACAAGTAAACAAATAAGCATAGGTGGATCTTATACTATCAACATCACCTACCCAATCTAAATTCAGATAACCATGAATATCAAGTGAAATCTCATTTCCAATCATATTACAATGATAACATAAGGAATAATCTAAGGTACTACACAAATATATAAAAAATCTTTTAACTACATCCCAATGAACTATACCAAGATTAGAAATATATCAATCAATAAATCCCACTACTTGAGCAATGTATGGTCTTGTACATACCATAGCATACATCAAAATTCCAACTACACTCTAGTAAGGAAATCTGCTCCTGTCTTCCATCTCTGATGGATATTTTGGACAATCTAAAATAGATAACTTTGTTCCAATTGAAATAGGAACACACAATGGTCTACAATCTTGTATATCAAACCTCTGTAAAATTGAATTGACATACTTTGGCCAAGCCACAACTTTGTGTTCACTCTATCTCTTCTAATTTCCATCCCAATAATGTGTTTAGTTGCACCTAGATCTTTCATTGCAAATTTAGCAACAAGTTGAGATTTCAATTCTAAAATTATACCTTTCTTTTTACCAATAAATATCATATCATCAACATATAATGTAATAAATAGGAAATGCTAACCATCAGTTTTATAATAAACAAAATGATCTAATTTAGAATGTTTAAATCCTAAACTCAACACATATGTATCAAATTTTTGGTACCACATCCCAGGACTTTGTTTTAGGCCATACAAAGATTTCTTCAATTTGAAAGCCAATTTACTTTTACCTTTCACCATGTGGTGCTCTAGTTGTGTTGAATATAAATATCCTCCTCCAAGTCACCATGAAGGAAATTAGTTTTCACATCCATTTTCTCAACCTCTAAATCATAAGCAACAACAATACAAAGTAAAAATATAATGGGTTTCATTTTTTCAATAGGAGAAAATATCTCACCATAATCAACACCCTCAACTTGAGAGTAACCTTTTGCAACCAACCTTTCTTTTTACTTCTCAATACCACCATCTGACCAATCTTTTTCTTGAACACCAATTTACAACCTACAAGTCTTGATCCTTCAGGAAATGGTACAAGATACCATGCATCATTCTTTTTCAAAGCTTCCATTTCTTCATCCATAGCAATCCTCTAGGATTCTACATCACTCATACCTAATGCCTCTTCTACTAATATGAGTTCATCCATGTTAGTATTCAAAAGAAAAAATACATCTCCAACCATCAAATGAATACCTTTCATGTTGTTTTTTGTGCCTTGTAGACCTAAAGAAAAGATGAGTTGGAGGTTCTTCCTCCTCTTCTAAAGATTCAAAGCTAGATGACCTCTCCTTAACTTCTTGTCTATCCATGAGCCTCAATTAAACTTTTTTAGGTGTAGAAGGAAATTGAATCATATCTTCTTGTTTAATTTGTTTTGGCTGCAATGTAATATAAGAAGGTTTAGTTTCTCTCAAAATAACACTTCTACTATGTATTACCTTCAATGCAATAGGATCCAAAAGATTGTATCTTTTCACACCATAACTATATCAAATGAAGATACATTTCATGGCCTTGTTCTCCAAATTTTTTTGCTTCTCTTTGCGTACATGTGTATATTCCTCACAACCAAAAAATATAAGATGTATTAATGAAGGCATGCGACCTAAACATGCCTCTATATGTATCTTATCAACAAGAGCTAATTTAAGAGACCTATTAATTAGGTAACAAGCAGTGGCAAAAAATTCAGCCCAAAACCTTTGTTCTAGACACGCACCACTCAACATACTCCTAGCCTTCTCCATTAGTGTCCTATTCATTCTTTCTGCAACTCCATTTTATTGTGGAGAATATGGACTTGTCCTTTTTCTATGAATACTACAATATTTATAGAATCTATCAAAATCATTAGAGAAAAAATCATTGCCATTATCAGTCCTCAAATATTTTATTTTCTTTCCAATCTACAACTCAATCATTGCTTTAAATTCTTTAAATCAACTAAAAACTTAATATTTACTCTTTATAAAATATACCCATGTCCTTCTACTATAATCATCAATAAATGAAATATAATATGTGGATTTACCAATTGAAGGAACATCTACAATACCAAACACATCAAAATGAAAAAGATCCAATACACCACAAAATTTATGAGAACTTGAGTAAAACTAAATGCAATTTTGTTTTCCATAAATGCAATGCTCACATAAATCAAATTGAAGATTAGAATTAGACAAACCTTCAATGAGGTTTTTATTTTTTAAGGTCCTTAGACCATTTTCTCCAATGTGGCCAAGTCTTTGATGCTATAACATATTTTTCTCTACAGGTAACTTTGATTCAAAAGAAAGAGCACCCTTGGGTACCCAAAAGCCATGACCATCTGCTAAATTTGAAACACTCACTTCTTCCATATACTTTCTTTTTATAGAAGTACTATTGCACTCAATAGTGCATGCATCAAGCTTATACAATGTGTCATATCTGACACATCTAGCAATCACCATAGCACATCTAACCATCTTGCATACTACATCAAAAAATACTATATGCACTCTTGTGTCTATTAGTTTTCTTACATATAACAAATTTCGTGCTAAACTAAGGATATGCAACACACCATTAATCCTTTTTATTCTACCATAAGGAAATATAAATTTAACTTAGCCACAGTCAATAATTTCTAAATAAGAATCATCACCCAAGTACACCTTACCTCCATCAAATTCTTCATATTTAGAAAACCAATCTCTATTCAAGGTCATATGGAAAGTGTATCAATGGGTTAATTTCTTGAAGGTTAGATTATCAAATAAATAACGTATACAAACCCAAAGAACCTATCAAATACAATGAAAACTAAACACAAATAAAATGATTATACCTATCATTCGTAGGAGTTTCCATGATTCACCTTGATAGTACCTTCTAACTTGCTACAAATTTTGTGTTTCCCTCAAATCAAATGTACGAGAAATGACTATGACGAAGTCCTAAACAAGATGTGAAGGATTTTAAACATATGTCTATTCCTATGAGAAAATGACTAAAATGCCTATGCCAAGAAACGTCTAAAACTTGATGAAATCACAATACGAAAATAAAATTTTGTAATATCTAAGAATGACTATAAGTCTAACTAGTCAAAAATGTGAGAAAAGTTGGCATTTTATAGAAAATACAATTTTGAATGGATGGATGAGATTGAATTTTGACAAAATCCTAAAATCAGAGGACGAGATCTAATGTGACAATCCCTAATCAGGGTCAAGGAAAAATCATTGAGTGGTCGAGATGTCATCTAAGAAAATTGAATCGGCGGTGGAGAATAAATGAAATAATTAGTCAAAGAAATAAAGATTTTCAAAAATCAAGAAGATAAAGACTGTCTGATTTGTGAGATTCAAAAAATCAAGAAGATAAGAGTTAAACTGAAAAGCCAATTTGGAAAATCAAGAATTTGCTCAATTACTTGATTTTTGGAAGATTATTACCATTTTCAATTAAATTAATTTAAAATATGGATTTTGTCTGATAATAAATAATTGATTTTTAGATTATTTACCAAAATGAACTGACAGTCAAGAATGTGAGATCATTTTAAGTAATTTCATTTATTTAAAAGAGAGAAATATTAAATTTGACAATTAAATATTTAAGATAATTATTTAATTTAGAGGATATGATCAATAATTAAATAAATTAATAAATCCATTTAATTATGAGAATTAGTGACATATCAAATAAATAAATAAAATTCATTTATTTAATAATCAAGAAGAATAAAAGAGACATGAATTAATTAAATAATTATGAATTATTTAATTAATAGTTGAATGTGGAACAAGGAAATAATTAAGATGTCATAATTATGCTAGGACGAAAGTGGTGAAAATAGAGCTTGCAAGCCTAGGTCATTTTTTATGTGTCTAAATTTTTCCCCTCTTTGTCATAATGTAGCATGTCGCATTGTGACAAAGAAAATAAGTCAAAGATATGTGTAAGTGAAGGTACAAAGTATCAATGCCCCCTTGGGAAATTTTTTGAATTTTGGGTCGGCGATGAAAAAATTTGGAAAGGGTCCTGATAAGTCAATTTGATAAGCAAAAAGACAGTAGCAGAGACGGTTTCAGATTTTGATATGTTTAAGGCAGCCAAAAGTGTGGTCAAAGTTGGTGAAAAGGGCCTCCAGTAATAACCTAGTTGACAAATTTCATTTTGACTTTATAAATAGGTTGACAAAGGGGTAAAATTCAATTCATTTCCACTATTTACTTTAGCAAATTCAAGAGTCTCAAAGTGAAGAGGACCTCAACAACGATGGTGATTCTAGTGATAGAGCATCGCAACAAGATTGTGCAGACCTACAAGTGGCCAGAGGGCTCAGAGCCAGCGGTATGTACCCCTAAGCCACTTTGCAATTGTTTTCATTTTGCGTGCCAAAATTAGGGTTTTAGGGTGAGCAATGAATGCACCACGACACATATGTGTGTGCGTAAGCCATATTTGACTTCGCGTTTGATGCATTTGATGGGTTGTGACACAAATGTAAGGGGTTTTTAGGGTAAGCCAAGGGTGTGCAATGCATTTTCCAAAAAGTGTGACACATTTGTCATATTGGGCCGCATTTGAAAGTTAGAACACTGCATGTGTCATTTCATGATGCATTCCCTTGTTCGAGTGATGTATTTGAATGAAGTGATGCATGTGTATAATATTGTGATGCAATTAAACTAATATGATGAAATCAAATTGATGTGATGCAATTGAGTGACAAAATGACACAATCAGTATGTTGTGACACATGTGAAGTACGAAATGACCCAACCATTGTTCTGTGACACAAGTGCAGTCAACATGACGCATTTGACTTTGACTTTGACTAGGGCCAATTTTGATGTTGTTTGAATTTTAAATGCTTGTTAGTTACAATGATGATAATGACAATTGTCTAGAAAGTACTGACACATTGTTTGGCTTTTTGTGTAGAGACAACTTGCAACCATATATACATGGGAGAGCAGGCCATTGACCTTCTGATTTGGTGATCAACTGACTCTGCGGGAGTGATGGTGGTTGATGCAGTTAGGTCTATTTTATCCTACCTATATGCCTATTATTCAGGAAAATAGGGGACTATTGACTACCTTATGTGAGCGATGGCATTCAAAGACATACTCATTTCATCTGTCGACGGGAGAGGTGACAGTTACACTTGAGGACGCTTACCGCATTCTATGCCTATTGATCCGAGGAGAGTGGATCATGTACGACCCTCGACATGGCCATCAGAATTTCACAACATACTATCAGGATGAGGGAGCAAGACTTGGCACCCAAGGTTATGAGATCTATGGGGAGTTTAGGGTGGAGCATTATGCTCGATTTGATGCCTTCTTGGTAACATTGATTGGCAGGATATTAATTCTAGACCAACGTGGACATGGGTTTCCCATTGGTTGGAGAGATGTGATAGTGGAGATGAGGCGAGATAGGACCATGTATGCTTGGGGACCTTGTTTATTGGGCACACTCTACCACTAGTTGCACAAGGTTTTCTATAGGAGGGAAAAGAGCATTTCATGTGGCACCACACTACTGGTGATATGGGCATGGGAGCATATAGCGATATTTCATCCACCTATCAAGAGACCATAGCTAGCTGAGGGGATACCCTATGCCTACTACTATGCTATTGCTCTACATCAGACACAAATGGGAGAGACAGGTTGGTAGTTCCATCAGATTGATACGATGACTTCATTTATTTGGAGACCATACAAAGATTGTCAGTAGTGGGATGATGAGGTAGACCATCTCAACCTTTGTAGATAGTATCACTACCTAATTGGGAGGACAATGGAGAGCCAGTTGATTATAGAGATGTATCTACAACAAATTTTCCTTAGACAATATGGAGAGCAGCAGGGTGTACCTACAGGCACAACCAAGTATGCCCGGTCTTCCAAAGAGTCAGCATGGGGGCCAACAATTCTAGTAGCCTTTGTCGAGCAACAAATTGATGGGATAATAGCCTAGTAGTGGAGATGGAGAGGTGGGGTTGCACATCCCAAGACCACTACCAATTATGACTTATGGTGGCAGGCACATCGACCAGTGCCACTAACAGATCCAGATGGGCCAACATCTATGGATAGGATGTTAGTTATACCACATGTGTCAAGAGTCGGGTGAGGAGGCAGAGGCTAGGGGAGGGATGGAGGTAGGGATGGAGGCAAGGGGAGGGATGGAGGTTGGGGTGGAGGGCGAGATGGGGTTAGGGACAAAGGTTAGGGTGGAGATGATGGGGATGATGGGGATGATGGAGGAGATAGCCAGAGATGGAGGAGACAACCAAAGATGGAGAGATGGCCAGAGGTAGGGAAGGAGGGTGTGGTAGCGTGTGGCCAAAGTAGCACTAGATGTTATCCCAAAGGTGGTTGAGGAGGGGGAGAAAGAGGAGGAGGAGTAGTTGAGGCTAGATCAGGGGCTTGAGATGGATGTGGAGGAGCAGTCAAGGTAGGAGCAGAAGGAGGAGAGAGAGGAGGAGCATGTGGTCGAGGAGAAGGCTAGACAAGAGGAGGATATATGGGAGAAAAATGTGGCCAAGGAGGAGGCCAAATAGGAGGAGGATGTGGATGTGTCCATAGATGGGCCTCAAGATGAGGGAGTTGGTGGAGAGGATGTCATAGAGGAGGATGATGATGATGATGCCATGGATGAGGCTGAGAGACTCTTGAGATGGAGGATGGTGGAGGGAGAGGAGGAGATACCGTTGTCCTTGACATTTCTGCAGGACGCCACGATAGGCCAAAGGGTGTAAAATCTTGAGAGGAGGTTAGATGAGAGTGTGGAAGTGGTCAGGGCACTATGGGCAAAGCTAGAGGTAGCGAGGGTTGAGTAGGATCAAGCTGAGATCCGAAGGTAGGAGTCAGCATAATGGTTTGTGGACTTCACAACACTATGTTTAAGGTCTTCAGGGGATATAGCTTGTGAGCTTGCTAGAGTGATCACTTGGTATGGGTAGTACGAGACCCTCTATGAGTAGGTAGTTCCACTCAAGTGATGAGATCCTACACTATCTCACTCACAGATGAGGACAAGCAGTGGTCACATATCAAGGAGTGGTAGCAGTAGCAGGAGTCATGGTAGTGCATGAGGATCTACCTCCTCAGGGCACACATCGGGGCACAAGTCCCACCACTCACACAGCATGCCTCGAGTCATCATTCGAGTTGCAATCATGGGTCTATCGGTTAAGAGCAGAGGTCCATATAGAGATAGCCACCAGTGACAGATCCTTTGGCCTCTAAAATTTAGGCCGTTGTATCAGCCCATGTACCATTAGTGTTAGTGCCAACAAGTTTATAGATAAAGACTATTACAGTTCCCCTTGTTACCTCAGTGCTAGTCATAGTTCCTTAGTCACCACACTCTTCACCACGAGGGGATGAGGAGAGGACTTCTTAGGGGCATGGATACGACATTTGGTTTTATTTTATGACACATTATGTATAGACCATTGATCCTACAAGCTCTATTTTTGGGATATCTCTTAACTCTATCCTATGATATTATATATTTTTTAGATGATGCTATATGATGATGCGGCTTTGATGCGGCCTACATATGTGTTATGAGATGTTATTTGATTTATGTATTATGATGTATGATGTATGTTTTATGTATGATGTTGATTCATGATGGATGATGGTACTATTTATATGTCTTGTCATCTATGTCATATGACGGTTATTTATGATATGATGCCATGATAATGCAATGCTTATATGTCGATGCATAATGTATTCATTTGGATGGATGCCATGTTTATGATTATGTTCTTGTATGACTATGTATAATGCCATATGTAATGAAATGCATATGATTTAATGCTATGAATGATGTATGTTGGATCTAATGCAATGTCTATATGACTATGTATGCACTTATGTTTTTGTATGTAATAATATATCATCGTGAGATCCATGCATCTCCTTTGTATGTTGAAGGAGATGCATGTTAGTTCCTAGACCAAATTCTTCAAAAAAATTCCATAGGACTTTAATATTTATTGCTCTGAATGATCATTGGGCAAATTTTTGTGATGGGCAATAAACACCATGAAATGACATAGATCAAGGTGTGCAAGGTCATACCATCACATAAAATAAGTAGTCATAGACAAGGATGATCATGACTCATACCAAAAGTGCAATTGCCTCAGTCTTTTTGTCATAACCAACTACAAGAAGAAAATCCAAAAGGACAAATCATGAAACATCATTGCTTCTCTAAATCCTATTTCAAGGACATCCTTGAGAAACTAGCAACATGGTTGTCAAAATACAACAATAAAGCCATTACCATGGTACGTCGTTGCTTTTCTAAATCTCAAAAGTAGGATATCACTGAGAAAATAGTAGCATGCATGTTAAGAGATAATACAAATGTCATGATACATCGCCACTTCTCTAAATCCTATTGTTGGGATCTTGCTGAAAAACTAGTAACATGATAATAAAAACCCAAAGACAAGATAAGACAACCATGATACGTCACTATTTTTCTAAATCCTATTGTTAGGATCTCGCTAAAAAACTAGTAACATGATGAAAGTCAAAAGACAAGTGTCAAGTGTTTTCCAAGTGTGTCTAGATGTCGATTGTCTTAATGTCAAGATGTTGAGTTTGATGATGTCGAGATGGCATGGTGTAGAGATTTTGGTGATCCCAAGATGATGAATGCCACAAATTTCCAAATTCAGGAAGGATACATCCTAAATAATTATGTTGAGAGGATTGATCCCTAAATGTCAAAAGGGATTCCTCAAAAATTTTGGATGACAATGACGATGCCTAGGAAAGACACATCCTTAGGCACAAATGATAGAAATTTTTCTTTAGAAGGACACATCTAAAATAAAATTGATGTCTAGAGGAGTGATCCTTAGATGTTAAGAGGTTCCCTCAAATTTCAAATGATAGTGACAATTCCTAGGAAGGACACATCCTAAGGCATGAATGACAGAGGTTATCTTTTAGAAGGACACATCTAAAAGGTAACCAAGAGTTGATAGTTTGGCTAGTTACAACAATTTGACCTATTTTGAATGAGTTTGGCCAAGATTTGACCAAATTTTGACTTGTGTTGTCCTTATGATGATATGTCATGGTGATATGATTGTCATGTTGAATAGATGATTGCCATACTTTGTTTTAATGATTTTTTTTACCTATAGACTTTTGATGTGTGTGTCTATGTAGTGCTAGAAACCCTAATGGACTGACCTAGTGTGGCCTCGAGGGCTCATCGACAGATGGCCTTGCCTATTCCATACACTTAGAGACCTTGTAGTTCGACATGACCAATGAATTTGTCTTAATGACCAAATTTTGTATCATGATTTTATTTTGACAAACCTAAAGGGACTAACCTAATGTCTTGGGGACTCAAAGATGAGTCTTTCCTACATAGCAAATGTACAGAGACAACGCAGTTTGGACAATGACAAAGACTAATAGACTTTTGACAAGGAATGACTCCATTTTTTTTTTTAGACATTTTGACTTTGTTGGGTTTTTTTTTTTAAGGACATTTTTCGATTTTTAGGTCTTTCTTTAGGCCTTTTTATGATGTTTTGTCTTTTTTTAGGACTTTTTGAAATGTTTTTGTCTTTTCTCAAGACTTTTTACAATGTCTTTGTGTTTTTTTAGGACTTTTTACTTTTTCCTGGACCATGCATGATAGCGACTATAGTCACATGATAAAAATTTTCCCCTAGTCAGGTCCAAGACTTAGCCAATTTTAAAGGAAATGAAGAAGGGATATGTATGTGATAAAAGATGGATAGTATAGAGGACTTGATGTCAATTGTTTATCAACCATGAGAGGAAGGGTATGATCTCATGTTGAGTGTTGTGATAGTGATGGGAAATTTGTTCCATCCTAGGCTTAGGAAGATGCAATAATAGTAGATGGCCAAGCAATAATCGACTATGCATGGTGCTTATTTGCCAAGTTTTCACTGTGGTACTTATCCAAAGTGCCTGTTTGCCAGGTTTTCAATGTTGGAAGAATTATTTCTCTTTACTATTTTTGTCATTTTTCAATTCTTTTATTGTTGCTAAGATGCCTGTTTGCCAAGTTTTCATCAAGGAAATATTTTTTTTACCATTTTTCAATTTTTTTGTATTTTAAAGTTCTAAGCTTGATCTTCTAATGCTATGCATAGAACTTTCAGAGATGTAGAGTATTGATAGGCTCTGTTAGTTGTTCACCATCTGGAGTAGCTAGCTAATCGACTCCAGAACCAAAAGAAGATACAATGATGTAAGGATCCAACCAATTTGGTTCAAACTTTCTCGGATTCTCTCTATCAGCCTAGTTCTTAGTGTTTTGCATGAGGACTAAGTCACCAATGTCAAACTTCCTGACCAAGACTCTCTTGTTGCAACTATGACAAACAAGGTTTTGATATGCTTGTAGATGGTTCAGGGAATTTTTCCTTGTTTCCTCTAACATCTCCAGCTCGTGTAGGTACGACTGTCTATACTCCTCATCATCGGTCAGACCCTTCAGGGAGACTTGTAAGGAAAGAATTTCAACCTCGATGGGAAATATGGCCTCAGCTCCAAAGACCAGGGCAAATGGAGTGGCTTCTGTGGGTGTGTGAATGCTGGTGCAGTAATCCCACAGAGTAGGGTTGAGTTGAATATGCCAATCATGGCCAACATCGTTGACAGTCTTTTTAAGATTTTTATAATGGTTTTGTTTGATACCTCAGCATGACCATTTCCTTGCGGGTAATACGGAGAGGAAAAATGATGTTGGATGTGAAATCACTCACATAACTCATGAACATCTCAATTTTTAAAAGAATTTCCATTGTCAGTGATGATGGATTGTGGAAGGTCATAACGACAAATGATGTAGTTAAGAATGAATTTGAATATTTGTTTGTCGGTTATGTACGTCAGGGGGATGGCTTCGATCCACTTCACAAAATACTCAATAGTGGTTATGATGAATTTGTGGCTATTGGAAGAGGTAGGATGGATCTTACCCATAAGGTTGAGTCCCCATTCAGTGAAGGGCCAAGGAGAAGTGATAGGGCGAAGTTCATGTACTGTAGCGTGGATCAAATCACTATGAATTTGGCATTGGTGACAATTCTTGACATATTCTATTGCATCTTTTTCAATGGTTGGCCAATAGTACCCAAGTCTCATTATCCTCTTGGCTAGAGTAGGACCACTCAAATGCGACCCACATATACCCTCATGTACTTCGCTTAAGGTTGTATGTTCTTTTTTGGTCTTGAGACATCTAAGGAGGGTGTCATCAAAGCTGCAGTGGTAAAGGGTGTCGCTAATTATGGCAGATAAAGGAATTCCTCTGGTTATTGGATAGGTTAGGTGGAAGGGTTTGGGACTTAAGGTAGTCGTAAATCTCTTAGTACCAGGGAGAATTGGGACCAGCAAGTTCACAAACCATCTCTAATTCAAGATTGTCATAGGTAGGGACCAACCATTGTTCTATTAGGAATTTCAGATGAGGCATATTGCTTGGAATGTCAAGGAGAGAGCCAATCATGGCCATGGCATCTATCACCTTGTTCTATGCTCTTGGAACTTGTTCAAAACTCACCATATGAAAGTATGTTTGAAAATTGGTAACCATTCATTTGTAGGGCATGAGTTTCTCATCCTTTGTGTCGTAGTCAACATTAACCTAGTTGATGACCAACTAGGAATCCCCATAGACATGCAGTGTTCTAATTTTCCATTTTATTGCCATTCTAAGTCCTATAACCAGTTCCTTGTATTCTGCCACATTATTTATGCATGGAAAAGATATGCGGAAAGACTTAGGAATGGAATCTCCCTGAGGGGTGATGAACAAGATTCCTTCCTCTAAGCCATGATTAGTGTGTGATCCATCAAAGTAGAGTCTCCAAGGTGATGTAGGTTCCATATGGAATATCGACTCATCTAGAAAATATGCCACTAATGGGTGATCACTTTGTATAGGTGCATCTACCAGTTGATAGGCTATGACTTGTCCTTTTATTCCCTTTCTTTCTACATATTGAATATCATATTCACTCATAATCATGACCTAATTTTCCATCCACCCTATTAATGTTGCCCAACTTAACAAATATTTGAGGGGATCAATTTTTGCGACCAACTATGTCTGATGGCTCAACATATAATGTCCTAGATTTTGTGCTACTAAGACCACTACTAGAAAAGCCTATTCAATTGATGTGTAGCTTAGTTCATACTCAACGAATGTCTGATTGATGTAATATATAGCCCTTTCTTTTTCCTCTTGGTTGTTCTATTCTAATAATGCCCCCAGTGCTGAAGTTGTTGTTGATATGTATAATATCAAAGGCTTTCCTTGAATCAAAGGCATAAGGATTGGTAGTGAAAATAGGTAGTCTTTGATTTGTTGAAAGGGCTCTTGGCATTTATCTGTCCACACAAAGGGGATACCTTTGTGCAAAAGATATTGGAATGGTTGTAATTGTGCTATGAAGTGTCAGATAGATTGTAGTATGCCTTGTAGGGTTCTGAGTTCACTTATTCCCCTAGGAGGAGGCATGTCCATTATGGCTTTTACTTTTGTTGGATTGACCTTAATGCCTTGTCAAGACACTATGTATCCCAACAGTTTGCCAGATGTGACACCAAAGACACATTTCTTAGGATTCAGTCTAATCTTATATTCTTCTAGCCTCTTGAAAATTGTGTCTAACACCTTTAGATGATCTTTCCTTATCAGTGATTTAGCCAAAAGGTCATCCACGTAATCTTCCATTATTTTATGCATCATGTCATGAAATATTGTGGTCATTATTCTCTGATATGTAGTACCTGCATTTTTAAGACCAAACAACATGACATTCCAGTAGTATGTACCCCAAGGGAAAGTGAATGTTGTTTTATGTTGGTCTTTTGGGGCAATGCAAATTTGATTATAGCTAGAGAAACCATCCATGAGGGACAACATCTTGTATCCTGCTGTGAGGTCGACTATGATATCAATATTCGGAAAAGGAAAGTCATCTTTTGGGCATGCCTTGTTTAGGTCTCTAAAATATGTGTAGACTCGGATCATCCCATTTGGTTTTATTACTGGCACCAAGTTAGATATCCGTTCAACATAATCAATAGACCGTATGAACCCAACATATAGAAGTTTCTTCAACTCAGCCTTGAATAATAAAGCGACTTGACGATGCATCTTGCATAAATTCTATTTAATTTGTTTGGCATGAGGCAATAGTGGCAGATGGTGCAAAACTAATTTTGGGTCTAATCTCGACATGTCAGCATAGGACCATATGAAGTTGACTTTATGTTCTGCAAAGAATTTGTGAAATTTTAGTCTCTCTTCTTCAATCAAGGATGTAGCAAAGAGGACCATTTTGGGATCTTCTAATGTTGATATGTTGTCTTCTATGGTGTCCTCTATAAGCATAGCTGATTTCTCTTGTGTTACAGGAAGAAAGTCCAGTCCTCCATATTTGGGCACCTCAGAGAGGTTTTCACCTGTAGATACATCCTTTGTTTTTAATTTTTTGTCATCAAAAGGTTCCTCTCAGTTTTCACCTAAAGATGTTTCATTTTTTTCTTTATTTTTAATTTTAATTTTGCTACTAGAGGACAGAGCAGTCTCACCGAAGTAAGCCGCACAATCTAAATCAATAGTGAATCTTTCCTTGTGATCACTACTAGGTATGTCCGCATGTAATCCCATAAATTTCACAATAGCCTCATCATTCTGAAAGGAATCTAGGACTAGCAGGCCTTGTTGGTCCCAATCGATTAATTGTAGATATACTAGCGAAATGCCATCATGAGCATTGTTGAGTTGAGGGGAGGATGTGGAAATCATGCAAAAGGATTCAAAGATATTGTAGATGAAATTATCATCATCCAATTCCACATCGGACTCTATCCAATATTCCCCTTCAGTTGTTTCATATTCATTTTCAAAGTAACTGGTGAAGGACTTAGAGTCATGGTTATTAGTGTCATCTGGTAATTCAGATGGATTGGATTTAAGGGATTCAGATGGTGGGTTTTGTATGTCATGGGGAATGGTAATCGGACTGTGACTATTCTGTGCTTGATCTATTTTAAATGTTTGCCAAATTTTTTTTTCAAAGGTCAGTTCCCCATATTCAAGGAACAAATCATCGAGGCAACAATCACTTAAGGAATCTTTAGAGCCAAATTTCCACTAATGAGAATTAGTTTTGGTAAGGGATCCCTTGATGGTCTTGACACCTTCTGAAGCATTCACTCACTCACTTGAAAGTCCATTGGTACATCAATCATCATTTTCAAGTGATCCAAACCCTAACCCAAGATACTTTGGTATTTTGAAATGTTCTATAGGATCTCTTCATCCATTTTTATTTCTGCCTAGGCCACTAGTTCCATCATAACCTTTGGCCTTCATCATGTCATACCCCTTGCTATATTTCTCAACTATTAATGGGGGTAGTTTGGCCATATCTTTATAGATCCATCCTGTAATATCGGCCAGGTCCTCGTTACTCATGTCTCCCCATTTTATGAAAACCAGTTTAGGTGGAACTTTGAAAATTTCTTTGGGTTCCATTCTAAAGCATGGCCAACTATAGACCTTCGAAGAGTTGGGTAATGTTGTGATACAATATGTTGTATGTAGTTTGAATTCTCCATAGCCAAGGTCCTGAATCTTGATAGTGGTCTCATCCTTAGGAAGTGTGGAATATAGTGGCATAGTGGAAAATGTGGACAGAATGGTCATGGAAGATGATGCAAGAGTGGATGGGTCAATGTATTTGGAAGAAGAGGAGCCAAGAGCTTCTCATTGATGGGCACTTGATTTTCAGAAATTCCCCTTAGGTTGGTGCAATATTGAAAGGGGTCAGGGTCACCAAATATGGTGATTTCTGTGCCATCAAATGAAAATTTTAAGCATTGGGGATATGTGGATGGAACAAATTTTAGGGCATGAATCCATGGGCAACCAAGAAAGATGTTGTAAGGTAATTATAGATCTAGGACCTGGAAAGTTGTATCCACAATGACTAGTCCCACTTAGATAGGAAGAGAAATAACACCTCCAGAGGAATGTTCCTTGTCATCATATGCTTTTATTACCATACTCTTTGTAGGATCTACACATGCATTAGAAAATCCTAGAGCCTTAACTAGTTTCAAGGAGCATATGTTCAATCCTGCTCCGCCATCTACTAAAACTCTTCTGACCTTGTGCTTATGGATGAAAGTTTCAATGTGTAATGCATCATTATGGTTAGTCTTAGGTGACGAGTAGTCTTGATTAGAAAAGGTGACATGGTGAGGCATGGTGAGGTATCCCACCATGGTCTCAAATTGGTTGACATCAATATCCTTAAGGACTAATGACTCTTCTAGGGTTTTATCCAAGATAGCCTTATGTGTGGGAGAGATGCAAAGTAGTTCAAGTGTGGAAATTCGTGTGGGAGTTTTTCCAAGAAAGTCGATAAGGTTAAACTGACTCTTTGGTTGCCACTACTTTGTGGTCGAGATGGGTTGTGACTGCCTAGGAGATGGACTAGGTATGGTGATCCTAGGTTGCCTAGCTAGAGGTGGACTAGCTATGGTGACCTTGTCACTTCAAGTAGTAGCATTGCATTGGGGTGCTCTCTTAATTGTGATTATATTGACACATTCATTATCCGTTCAGATATTATTTATAGTGGTTCCATCAGAATAGTCATACTTGGCACGAGCGAAATTGGCTTGATTATTGTTTATCTTTGGACCTAATGTGGAAGCATTATTAGAACCATGGTCTTATAGTGGGTTCTTATGAATGGTATGATCTGAATTAGAGAAAAATTATGGTCCACCTACCTCAATGATATGATTCTTGATAAGGTCTTGTACCAAATTTTTTAGTTGTCGACAGGAAGAAGTTTTATGTCCTTTTTCCCGATGATAATCACAAAATGCATTATCATCCCACCATGCTAGTTTGAATTGTCCTGGGTCATATGGTTTTGGTTCTTGAAGTGTGATGACACCATTCTAAAGGAATTTCTTGAGGAATTCTTCAATGGGATCACCCAAGGGAGTGTATGTGTGACCCTTGGGGAATTGTTTCATCTAATAGTATTATCCTTGATTATTTTGGCTGCTTTGGTTGTTTGGGGGGACATTGGTAGGAGGTGTCAATATCATTGTTGGTTTGTTTTGTAGTTGAACCCCTTTTAGAGCCATTTACGAGACCCATAGTGTTTACAGCCTTGGCATCAACAACACCGTCATTTGCAATGTGTTTATTTTTGACCCAGTACTTATTTTTGTTAGTGGGAGGATTTGTGTTTATGTTTTTAGGACCATATCTTAGTTCTCCCTTTGTGATAAGGTCTTTCTCAATCTAGACACCTTTTTTGACTAGGTCCATGAAGGTTGTGCAACAATGTACTTGTAATTCATATTTTAAGGGTCCTAGAAGTGTTTGAATGAACATGTCCACCACTTCCTTTTCAGGTATGTCGATGTGACACCAACTACATAGACTTCTCCATTTTTGAAAGAATGGGAAGAATGTTTCACCAGCATCCTCTTGCATGAGATTGCATAAGCTAGTAATAGAGGGGTACATGTCAATGTTGTACACGTATTTTTTTATGAATTTTTGTTTTAGTTCATTCCGTGTTTGGATATCCTTTTGAGTGGAAAACCATTCAAGGGCAGGACCTGCGAGACTTTTAGAAAAGATTCTCATCAATTACATTTGTTCATAGGTGACATCCATACAATTGGTTGAAAATTCTTAGACATATTCGATAGGGTTTGCATTTCCTCTATACTTGGTAAAATTAGGTGACACATATCCTGAAGGAAATGGTGGCATGTATAAGTTCATGTTGAAGGGATATACAGATAGATTATATGACACTTCTGATTTCTTGCCAAATATCTATATATTTTCTATGGCCTTCTCTAGACCCATCAATTTTCCTTGTAAGGCATTGATTATAGGGTCATTTGTGGTCCCATATAGAGGATTGATTGATACGCCATAGGACCCCATTTTTTGTGAGAGGATATTGGCATGTTGTTAAGGTATATGTTGTTGTGGCATGTATGATGTGTTCAGATTTGCATGTTGTTGGTATTGAATGTTTGGATTGGGGGCATGTTGGTGGGTATGAATATGGGATGAGTATGTTGAGATGTGTCCCCTAGCCATTTGTGTCGATATTTGGGGAATATGGTGACCATGAACATTTTGATGTGTGCATGATGCCATAGGTTGTGTGTGTTGACTGCCTTGTCCAAATTGTTGGGTTTGGACAAGGGAAATGGTCATATTTTTTCCTTGGGATTTGATGGTATTAGACTATGTTGACGTGTTAACATTTTGTTGTTGTCCTTCAATAAAGATACACCATTTACCTTCTCCCAAAGGGTTTTGTGAGATACGAATGAGAGGATATGATGACAATGTACTGGTGCTAAATGTAGTTTTCAATGGAGGATTTGTATGACTTGATGATTCCCCCATGGCATTTATCATAGTGGTAAAGAGAGGATTAGAATAACTTTCCCACACTGCCAAGGAGCCAAAGGTGGTTCTAGCTGATTGTGATGGTGTTTTCGATATGGTGGGCACTGTTATGGATTGTGATCCTCCAACAAATGTAGTGTTTATTGAATTGGAGTTGTTTGGAATGTTGGAGGTAGCACTCATGGTCATTGTGACATTTTGCGAGGTAGCGTCAAAAAAGGTATTGCTCGTAGTGTTTGGAGGTAGACCACTGTTTGACATGTTATGCATATTGTTGACATTATTGGTAGGAGATGTCGGTCTAGAGGTATCAATGTCAAACCGTTGAGGTAATTTAGTGCCTTGACTTAAGAGTATGGCCAAATATCTATCTCTGTCATATAAGACCATTTTTTCCACAAATTGGGGCACATTTGGATCTTGTGCTGCTACCTCTAGGTTTTCCTCAAGTATTTGTTTGTATTCATCCTTATGTAAGAATCATTCAAAAGGATTTTTTGATGATGATGGTATGGTCGTGAGAGGTTGATTATTTGTGTTGCCAAATGGGTCATCAAATTTCCAATTTGGGTCATACATGTGATTGTTAACATTGGAAGTGGAGTCTTGTTCAAAATTTTCCATTTGTCATTTCTATCTTTGGAGTCTAGTTTCCACCATAAAATGAGATTTCTCAAACAAAAATGATGAGAATGACAACTAAATGCGAGGATGATGACGACCTATGTTTTTTGGATTTTTGATAAAGGATGAAAATGCAAGGCTATGTTTTCTAAAGAAAATGCCAACTAGGATGACTAGGTGATAATGATGTTTTCCTACGGAAAAGATTGATGTAGGATGACAAAGTTGTCAGAGCCAAAATTTTGAATGAGGACTAAGATGATAATGTTGACTAAGGACTTAATATGATAAATGCAAGTTCTAGGTTCAAAATGATGACTAGGATGAATAATATTTTTGTATTTTTGGGAATAAAGTATGTAAGGTATAAACTAGAATGCAATTTGGAGAAAAGGATACATAAACACTTCTAAGCTCAATCTTTGTATTCAATTTTGGTTACTAAAGGACTTGTTGAAAATGACAAAGTGACAAGGTCAAGATGACTAGTGATTTTTCCTAACTAGACTATTGAGTTGGAAAATCTCACAAAAGGGACAATGACTAAAAAGGGGAATGATGATTAAGTCCAAGATAACCTAATTTTGAAAGCAATGACATTGCAATTTTTGTTGACATTAACCTAATCCAAAGAATGCAAGGATGAAAAAATGGGGTCAAGCTAATGCCTAATGTATGCAACTAAAAATTTAAAGGATGAAGCCTATGGTCAAGCTAATGCCTAATGTATGCAACTAAAAATTTAAAAGATGAAGCCTATGGTCAAGCTAATTCCTAATGCATGCAACTAAAAATTTAAAGGATGAAGCCTATGGTCACGAATGTAAACTAATGGTCAATTTTTTTTAGAAATTTCAAAGTTGGTTTTAAATAGAGTCCCCTTGGAAATAGTTTTTGACAAAAGATTGACAGAGTTTAGACTCAGTTTGGACTTTGTATGAATATTTTTCTTCTATCAGGAAAATGTGTTGTTTGAGACCTCAAATGTGTAACAATATTTTGAATGTGTTTGGGTTTAATTAAATGCGGCTCTGGGACTGACAAATGTGACTGAGTTTTGCAAATGTAGTTCTGTGAGGTTCACATGTGTCGCAACGTAGACCGATGTAGTGTTTTGAGTGGCAAATGCATTTTAATAGGTCTAATGCATTGCAAAATTTGGAAACTAAGTTGTGACAGAGCGATTGCATTTGGCCAAATGCGGTGCAGAATATTAAAAGGTCAATTTTTTTATGTTTGTGGTCAAAAACCTAAATTTTTGAAAGGTTGATGATTTGTTTCCTAATGTTTGGGCATTGTTTGTTTTGTTTAAGTAACCAACAAACACTTGGAAAGCATGATTTTTTGTTTTATGCAAACACACATGAGACAAGCACGATCCTAATAGGCCAATAGGCCAAGGGTTTGTCTACTTGATATAGCCCACCGATATACCCCGGATTGGTGTTAAACACCTTTCCTTCTTGAGAGTGGATAGATTAGAAGTTTGGTTGCAATGGCTACCCTCCATGGCTCATTAATGTCATTCAAGCACAACAACTTTAGATTCTTGGGTAGTCACTTCCCAAAAATTGCTCTCTACTTAAGGGGATCAGTAGTGAGTGTCTTCAAGCATGATACTGTACCCTACACTATACCAAGCAATGGCTGAAAAATGGTTGACTTCTAAAACAATAGGTGTTTAGTAAGGGCATTCTATTCATAGGGCATGATCCATGTGGTGAGAGTCCCATTTTGGATCCATCTCATTAGAACCATACATGTGATTCTTGGGCTTTCCCCAAGAATCCACTTTTATATATTGGATAGAAGTCCCTTGGGTTCAGGGTGCTACCGGTCTGAGTCATCCTGGGGTGAGTACTTTTTCCCACCAGAATAGGCCCAAGTTCTAGAGTCAGTAACCATCTCTCTTACACCCTGGATCACCCGAAAGTCCAAGAGGAGAGGATACTTCGATTACTAAGTGTTAAGGGTGCATAATAGATAAAACAGGTCTGGTTTTCTGATCACCAAGTTTTCACAAGGTGAGAGCATAATCACCTACCATTTGTTCAAACACAAGAAAACACTTGCAAATAGAGTTCATTTTAGAGCACCAAAGGAAATGTTCCTAAATTAAAAATGGAAAACAAGTGGTTTGAGAGATGAATCTTCGACACACGTAGCTACAAAATCACATGTCAGTAGTTTGAATATATGCCTTTGACCTACAAAAATGCTAATGCCACATGCTGCAAAGCAATATTAGTAACACAAAAAACCTATGCTAGAATAGAAAACAAAACGCAAAAAATAGGAAAGAATAAAAAATAGAAAAAAAAATGCAAAAGAAAAATAATAGAAATCAGAAAAATAGAATGCAGAAGCAATAAAGAAATCACCAGGTAGATTTGTCGCAATAGAGCGAATGTATCACATCCTGATAGGCAGATGCGCCATGTTTTTTCGAATGTGGTGTTTTGTACTACGTATGCATCACCTCAGAGTGATTACATCATTTTATTCGTTGAATGTGTCACAATGCATCAAATACGGCACAAGAAAACTTAAATGCATCATTCCATACCTATACCTGCTAAAATAATAGAAAAAATAGAAAAACATACAGAAAATAGAAAACAAAGACGTCGGTTTCACATTGGGTTCACCAATGTATCAATGGGTTAATTTCCTAGAGGTTAGATTATCAAATCAATAACATATACAAACCCAAAGAACCTATCAAGTACAATGAAAACTAAACACAAATAAAATGATTATACCTTTCATTTGTAGGAGTTTCCATGATTCACCTTGATAGTACCTTCTAACTTGCTGCAAATGTTGTGTTGCCCTTAGATTGAATGTATGAGCAATAACTATGACGAAGTCCTAAACAAGATTTGGAGGATTTTAAACATATGTCTATGCCTATGAGAAAATGAATAAAATTCCAATACCAAGAAACATCTAAAACTTGATGAAATCACAATACAAAAATAAAATGTTGTAATATCTAAGAATGAGGATAAGTTTGACTAGTCGAAAATGTGAGCAAAATTGGTATTTTATAGAAAATGCAATTTTGAATGGACAAAAGAGATTGAATTTTGACAAAAGCCTAAAATCAAAGGATGAGATCTAATGTGACAATCCCTAATCAGGGTTAGGGAAAAATCATTGAGTGGTTGAGATGTCATATAAGAAAATTGAATCGGCGGTGGAAAATAAATGAAATAATTAGTCAAAGAAATAAAGATTTTTGAAAATTAAGAAGATTAAGACTTCCTGATTTATGAGATTCGAAAAATCAAGAAGATAAGAGTTGAACTAAAAAACCAATTTGGAAAATCAAGAATTTGCTCAATTACTTTATTTTTGGAAGATTATTACCATTTTGAATTAAATTAATCCAAAATATGGATTTTGTGTGATAATACATAATCAATTTTCAGATTATTTGCCAAAATGAACTGATAGTCAAGAATGTGAGATCATTTTAAATAATTTCATTTATTTAAAATGAGAGAAATATTAAATTTGACAATTAAATAATTAAAGATAATTATTTAATTTAGAGGATATGATCAATAATTAAATAAATTAATAAATCCATTTAATTATGAGAATTCGTGACATATCAAATAAATAAATAAAATTCATTTATTTAATAATTAGGAAGAATAAAAGAGATATGAATTAATTAAATAATTATGAATTATTTAATTAATATTCGAATGTGGACCAAGGACATAATTAAGATTTCATAATTATGCTAGGACAAAAGTGGTGAAAATAGAGCTTGCAGGCCTAAGTCATTTTTTATGTGTCTATAGTAAGATGCATTTAAGTCAATTAACCATGCATCATTACCTGCATGAGTTTCCAAAGCTACAATGAATGTGTCATTGTCTTCCTTCTCAAATTCAAAATCAGAATCAAATTTCTTCTTTATTTCTTTTCTTCTATGCAATCGTTACGAACATGCCAAGCTTACTACAATTCTAGCAAATATTTTTAGACTTTCTAGGATACTTAGATCTCCCTTTGGACTTGGATTTTTCATGCTTCTCATTCTTCTTTCCTTTTTCCTTAGGTCTTCTAGAAAAATTTAGGTCCTCCTTAGCACTAATGGATGCCTTCCTCCTCATCACTTTAGAAAGCAAAGAACCCACCACATTTTCAATCTTCAATATAATAGAATTACTACCAATTTCCCTAACAAGATAATCCCATGAATTAGGAAAAGAACAAAGTAGGATCTAACATTTCTCTTCCTCATCCATTTTGACACCAATTGATGCCAAGTGATCCACCAACATATTGAAAGCTTCTAGGTGGTTTGTAATTTTTCCACCTTTTTTCATTCTAAAGGAATATAATTTCTTCCTCAAGAAAATATTGTTCATTAAATATTTGGCTTGATACATCTCACCAAGCTTCTCCCATAGATTTTGTTTAGATTTATCTTCATGGACATTGCTTAAAATAGAGTCATCCAAGCATAATCTAATTAGACCCTTGGCTTTATGGTCCATAACATCATATTGAGAAACCTCAGTAGGATATATAGGCCTTGAAACATTCTCATCAAAAGCATCTCACATATCTTGATCTATCAACAAATCCTCCATCTTTAGCTTCCACTTTTCAAAATTATTTCCAAAAAATTTATCTACTTCTATCCTTCCTAATGAGATTTACATCTGAATATTCCTAGAACAGATCACAAAGTGTCTTCTACACAAGCTCCCACTCAATTCTAGATTAGTTCAAAAGACCCCAAAATCGACAACTGAAACAAAGGTGATCAAGATCTGATACCAATTGTAAAGAAGCTAAGGTAGTGAAACAACTCACTAATCTTAGAGGAGAATAATGCAAAAAATTTACAGATCTTTGACAGTTATAAAAAATTAAACAAAAATAAATAGAAATATCTTGCATACCACAACACAATGATTTACATGGGGAAAACCCTTTTGGGAGAAAAACACCACATTCCAAAATCCACCCAATATAATATTCAAAAATCATAAAGATTACAATATACTTGTAGAGCAAGCATCTCACATGAGTATCAAAACTTAGTGATCCAGAGAAAACATGGTCTCTATTAAACTCTCAAGATACATTATAATACACAGTCGTAATACAACACCCTCATAAAATAGGGTTTCCTTCTAGGGAAAGTCAATCTAATAAAATATTGGTCATTAAATATAAAATTTGGCTTCCGAGGACATTGCCCCCGAGCCCCTACTAGGGCGTGTTGACCCGTAGAACCTTAGTCAAGGGGATGATCCCCCCAAACCCATCGTGGGGGGGAATCCCTCATGCACCCCTATTGTCATTAGTTGAATAGTACCTTATGTATCAATGGTAACTTATGTAATTGCAAAGTTGAGACACATTTTCTCAACACTAGCCCTCTAAAGCTTGTGGATTTCACATGTCGATCTGGATATGCATACAAAAATAAAGTGTACTTAACCTTTTAGAGTTTCATCATCCAATTTAGATAAAAAGTTATATTGATGATATCAACATGATGTAAGCTGAGTTTAGCAATATGATGACATCACCATGTATTATTGTGGGGATTTATCAACCTACTAAACATGACACAAACTTTCTATTTTGAACTAGCTAATTGCAAAATTTTCACTTAAATATGCATCTATGAACTTTTATCTTATTTCTACACTTGTTGACTTTCAATCTACTACTGCACTTCAAGGATTTTGTAATGATTCAGTTGTAATCATAAATATAGGGTCTAATTCAAATTCCTAGTCATTAATGAATAAAATGAGGATTAATGCATATATTTTGGAGGATTTTGGGAAATTGTAGAAGGGTGATAGAGATTAAGAAATGATTTGATTTTAATCTTGTGATATAATTTTACTAAGCCATACATTATGGTTTAAGTTTATTAGTTCTATAAATATTATTTTATTATTGAATATGTATTTGGATGTATGATTGTGCAATATTACAAGGTTCTTTGATCATGATTGTATCAAGTGATATCAGAGCAACTTGTGATAATGTTGAGAGAAGAAACCCTAGATAAATTGATCGTTGGTAAGAGTAAGAGAAGAAAAATAAATGTAGAGTTTGTGGAGATATCCAACACAAAAAGGATGTGGTTGAAGAGGAGCAACACTATAGGATGGTGATATGAAAATTATAGAAATGTTGAATGGAATTATGAAAAGGTTAGAAAAAATTTAAAGGAAACATAGAGAAGAGGAATACACATTGAAGATGTTAGTGAGAATGAATAATAAGTGATAAAAGGAGGAGATGGAGAAAATGAAAGAGAAGTAGACCAAATAGAAGAAATATTTTTAAGGGAAATATCTAGAATAAACAATGAATAAAGAATAGACCCTCTCATTCATAATGGTAGCTTAAACCTTGAAGAACTTGTTGATTGGATTTCAAAAATGGAGAAGTATTTCTACTTTGAGAAAACTAAAGATGAGAAGAAAGTGAAATTTTATCATGCACAAAGTTGAAAGGACATGCATCCCTATAGTGGAAACACTTGCAGAAAAAAGCAAAAACTAATATTCAAAGATAAAATTAATTCATGGGACCGAATGGTAAGTGAATTGAAAGAAAAATTCCTATTAGTGGACTATCATATAATTTTATTTAGGACATGTGGATGATGATGTGGAGAAAGCACCAAGGTATGTAAATGGTATACATATTATAGATATCTAAATTTTACCACTCTCGTATGGTCAAATTCATCCCCTTTATTAATATATTTCACATCCCCCATGAGCATTAATTAAAAAATTTATTTGATTATTGTTTCCTCTTTTCCTAAGTTTCCTAAGATAGTTAACTTAATAATTAAATACCTTACCTTTTGGACCCTTCCTCTCTAAATTAAATAAATGCTTTAATTTATTTAATTTAGTCAGTTGGCCTTTTGAATATAAATTAATTTTAAATTCATCTTTTTCTCTCTCCTTGTCCCATCC
Organism: Sequoia sempervirens; assembly: GCA_007258455.2. Classification (NCBI taxonomy): domain Eukaryota; kingdom Viridiplantae; phylum Streptophyta; class Pinopsida; order Cupressales; family Cupressaceae; genus Sequoia; species Sequoia sempervirens. Next base: position 414,400,843 of record VDFB02105785.1, read on the forward strand.
TCCATAATCCCCTTTAATCTGGATTAATTTAATTAATCCATGATTAGGATGTGCACATCTTTAATTAGGATTAATGTCAAAACCTCCAAAATTTGTAACTTGCTCTTAACCCTTCATTAGCCTCCTTAATCACCTATTTTCACAACCTTAATTGCATGATTAGGTCAACCTAATCCTTATGCCCTTTATTGCATACCCCAAGTCAACTATCATTAATACTTTCTCCATTTGGACAAGGCATCCCATTCCCCCATGTGAATTAAAAATTCACATTTATTCTTCCCATGCATTTTAGGAATTTTAAATTCCTCTCCTCTTGCCCATGAGGATATTTCAGGAACTTTTAATTCTTCATGTGTCACATCTCCCACATGGGGACAAGGACCTCATTTATGAGGATACCTTGTCCCAATCCCAAGGTACTCTAAAGTAGCTCCACATCAGCTTCCCTCTTGACACCTCATTGACACTTGGCAAGACGTGAGGGCTTGTGAGTGCTCAACTCACCCTAACCCTTCATCTTTTCCATGCTGGCTAAATGCTATCCCTCCATTCCTTAGAGACATTTCCCCTAAAATTAGAGGATTTTGACCTCATTTTTATCACTCAACATTCAACATTTAGGCCATCAAGTAATCAAGCCTTCAAGAATTTACAACCATACTCCATTGCTGCAACTTTTGAGCTCATCTCACATTCACTTTGTGCATCCACTCACATACCCACTTGCACCATTTCATTCCTCATATTGTGCACATCCTTTTGCATCCATTTTATGCTATTTTCCATTTGAAGGAGCACAAAATCAATTGAATCAATAGGTTCAACCATTTTATCAACTTAGGAAAGGTAACATACTTCATTTTTTTTTTTTTGTATTTTATTTTGTTCAAGTTCAACTAGGCCAATCTTGAGGTGTTGTTGTGTTTCCCTTGCTCACATTTCATTTTTTTTTTTTGCATTTTAGACTAGGAGAAAAAAACTACACACATTTCTAGCATGCCTGGTGGGACCCACATCATGAGTTTGCACTTTTACATTCTTTGTTGTTTGAGTTTTGTAGGTTCAAGTTTACACACAAGGATGGATCCACCCTGAATGGGTGAATTTTCACCTTACAAGGGTGAATTTGCTTCAACAAATAGGTAGAATTGCAACCAAGGGAAAATCTGCTAGTAACATAGGTGAATTTGCACATGGAAAATTCACCCATTTGTTAAGGAAGGGAGAATTTGCTATCAGTCCTAGAAATAGGAAAATTTCCTCATAGCAGAAGGGCGAATTTTCCATCAGTTCTAGAAATAGGTGAAATTGATCTAGTTATAGACAGGTGAATTTGATCACCAGGAGGGGCGAATTTTCTTAGTATAAGGGCGAACCTACTTTCTAGAATGGGTGAATTTGCCTCATACAAAGGAAAATTTAAGGTAAATCTAAGACCTTGATTTCTAGATTTTGGCTTCCATTTGGTTTTGGTTTTAGGTACTAATCAACTAACTCGCCTATTTGTGTGTGTGCCTCATTTTTTCTAATGGTTTGTGCAGCTATTTCTCACTCATCCAAGATTAGTGGTTGCAAACTACTAACACTTTTCCTATAGAAAAATCAGTCCCAACCCTTTTAGATCAATCTATTTGTTTTTTTTCATACTAGCTAGGCACGCGTAGATTTAATTAGATGGTCAATTAACATTTTTGTCATGTTTGGGAGTGATTTTTGACATATCCAATCTCCTTGCACCATTTGGTGATCCTGGGTGATGAGAAATCATAGTTTACTCTAGTCCAGTTGAGTCTACCTAAGAGGTGCTAGTGTGTCTAAGCTCTCCCCTTGTGCTATGTGTGAACCTGGGGACCAACCGAAAACATCTAGTATCTTCATCCTTTAGCAGGACCTACCTAGGATTTCATCACTCAGGGGATGATTCCAACCATGTGTTACCGATGGGGTATATAAAGGGGGGAGAGCTAATGTTGTACCCCAATCAAGTCACATCTGGTGGAGTGTCAAAGCTAGGGTGATACCTAGATAAGACATGAAGAGTTGGTATAAGTTTTCAATACCTTGTTGGGGCTCCTAACTCATGCTTTTGATGGGTTGGTTTTCATGGTTGTGCCCCACATACCATGTGTATATCGGGGACTCATGAGATAGCCTTTTTTAGCCTAGATAGAGACCCATGTTTTAGCCATGACTTCATGTAGTCTAGGAGATGCACACAGTACCCCAAAGTTACTCACCACATACTCCCTTGGGTTGAGATAGAAATCCTCATGGTGGAAAGTGATAGTCCTTGAGTGAGAGTGTGAAGATGAGTCGGTGGTGTCTATTGATAACCCTATGCTAATGGAATGCTAGCTATGTGATCGATTTTAGATTGTATCAAATAAATAACAAATGTAAATTAAAATAAATCAAACACACTGATAGAACATTAAATCAGAACAAAAAATTAAAATAAAAAAAATGCAAACTTCATATTTTGTAGTTGATGTTGTCTTATCATCCTCTATCTCCAGTGTTTTTGTTGATTCCAGCTTGCTCTCAGATCGTGCGCTAAGCTCAAAAAAAAGTCTTCCTAGAGAATGAGATTGAATATGAATTCATGCAACGCTAAGATATGATTAAAATGATATGGATATTAAAATGAAATATTACGAAATCACAAAAGCTAAGAATGATAATGATAATGCTAAAACTGCTAGAATGCTAGAATGCAAGTAAGCTCTAATGTACATGTGTTGTGTGTAACCAATGTTTGGATTCACAGGGATATTTATAGAGTTTTTGAAAGATTATGATTGGCTAATGTGATCAACAACTCTAAAAATTCCTTGCAGATCAAATGGTCGAAGATGGATAAGACTGGAGAGAAAAATAGAAGAAAACCAAAAAGTAAGATTTGTTTCCTTTTCCATGGAAGAGATAAGATGAGATGATAAAAAATTATCTTTTTGTGAGATTATGGAAATTTTTTGAAGATAAATAATGAATTATAAAATTCAATTATTTATTTATGGGTGACATGGAGATTTTTCTTAATTAAATTAATCATTTACTTAATATTTGAAAAGTGACATGTGGAAATATGATAAAGATGAATTGTAAAAATCATTTTTTTGTGAGATTGAGAAAAGATTTTGAAGATAAATAATGAATTTATTAAATTCATTATTCATTTATTGGTGACATGGAAGATTTTCTTAAAATTGAATATTTAATTAAGATTTGGAAAGTAACATATAGAATTAATTAAATAAGAATATTTAATTAATATTTGATTTAGAAGAAAGGGAATTAAATTCAATTAAATCAAAGATTTAATTAAACTTAAATGTGATAATTAATTTAAATAAACAATGATATCTATTTAATTAATTAAGTGGACTTAAGAAAGTGGTAATTAAATCAAATGAATTTATTTAATTAAAGTGGAAGAATAAAGTAGGTGAACGATATAAATAAATAAATTAAATTTATTTGTATATAGAGGAATTAAGAAAAAATTTAATTAAATAATAAATATTTAATTAAATGTCAGGATTAAATAATATGACCATTTTTATGCATATACATTTTTCCCCTCTTTGAAGTGATGTGTGAAAACAGATTGCTTCAAAGAAAATATTCCTGCTTTTGAAATTTGCTTCGTTTGATTTTGCCCCTTGATTGAAAAATGTGCTTGATATGCCTTTTGATTTGAATTTGATATGTGGTTGATACTGATTAGGCCCCCTCAAGAGGTAAATCACTAATGATGAGAAAAATGTTGAGTTGATGATGAAAGCTCAGATGGTGAGAGGGATGTAGTGATTTAGCTCCTGATAATTGATTAAAAGTTGCCCAATTGAAAATGACACCCCTTTTGATGGAAATGATGAAATGATGATGATGTATATTGCTTCTTTGGTCAATAGATAGATAAATTGTCTTATCATCATGTTGATATGGATAGAAATGATAGAAAATGTGATAAATGATGAATTGATAACTTTGCTTCTGAGAATAGAAAACAAAGAGTAGATAGCTGATAACTTTGTTTCCAAAGAGTAGATGATTGATATGACTTCTGATAAATTTTGTTTCTACAATAGAAAACAAATAGCAGATGATTGATAGGACATATGATAAATTTGTTGTCTGCAATAGAAAAAAAATAATAGATGATGTGATTAAAAACATATTTGCATTCGTAACTAAAGTACAAATAGGAAGATGATTTGATTATTGATAAATTCATCATGATGAAGATAGATAGTAAAGATTTCATTTGATGTTTGATAAATCCATCTTGATGGAGATAGATAGTAAAGATTTCATTTGATGTCTGATAAGTCCATCTTGATGAAGATAGATAGTAAATATTTGATTTGATGTCTAATAAATCCATCTTGATGAAGATAGATAGTAAAGATTTGATTTGATGTTTGATAAATCCATCTTGATGAAGATACATAGTAAAGATTTGATTTGATGTCTGATAAATCCATCTTAATGAAGATAGAAAGTAAAGATTTGATTTGATGTCTAATAAATTTTCTTTCACTGAAAAACAAAAACAAATAGTAAATGAGGATTGATAGATTGATTTGAGATTCTGAAAGATAGAGGGCATGATTACATGATATGAAGCATTGATAGATAAATCACATGATATGAGTCATTTGTTAGATAGAGAGATTCTGATTGACCTTTACACAGTTGAGGTCTGTCAGGACCATGTAGAAATCCTAGGGCATGAGGTGCAGGACATGGTGGACTTCCACCACAAAGGCCAGCTCCATCAGGGGGCACTAGCAGTTAGAGTTATGAGACTCATTATTGATTCATTCACACATCGTGATGTATATTATTTTTGGAGCGTGTATGTTATTTTGGTCAGATCTCCTATATCTCTCTTTGGACTTTTTTGCTTCATTGGAAATTGGAAATTTGTATTATTTTTTATGTGTGATGATATGTAGCGACGATGATTTTTGATGACGTGATGTGCATTTATGAGATGATGATGTGATATGCATGTATTTCTACATGATGTGATATGGATTTTGATATGCATTTTAATGATTTGATGTTTATATGATGATGATGAAAAATGATTTATGATGTGTACTAATGATGTCATACAAGTGGATGATGATGATAAAAATGCAACGTGTCGAAATGATATGATATATGATATGAAATGTTATGAAAATGTATTTTTTTTAAATGATGTGGAAATGTAATGTATGTATGAAATTTTTGTTTTTGCATGTTTCAAATGCAATAAACAATGATGATGTGATGGAAAATGGATGTTGTGTTTATGAAATGCATCATGAATGTGTAGTATGTATATGAATTAGGAAAATATTTGAAATGATATGTGAGATGGGTCAAATGTTATGTGAAAAATGGCATGATATATAAATAACATGAAAATGATAGATGGGTAAAGATATGATATGAATGTAATGTGACAAATGATGAATGATATGAATAATTATATGAAGTGAATGATTAATAATAATGAGATGCATGATAAGATGATAAATGATACGTAATCAAATGAGATGAAATGGATGAAATGATAATGCTAAATGAAATGAAAAAGATTATGAAATGATGACACAGAGATAAAATATGATAATGAAATGGTAATAAAGATGATAAATTGTATGCAACTGTGTAGAATGAAAATGAAATGGATATGAAAATGATAAGTAATATGTTAATGATATGAAGACGATAGATAATATGAAAATAGAAATTATATGAAATACCTAATGGATAAATGAATGATATGAAATGATAAAAGATCTAAATGATATGAAAATGAATGATATGAAGATGATATAAAATGAGAATGATCAATGAATTGGAATGAAATTATATTATATGAAAAATGAAAAATGAAATGATAATGCATAATGATGGATAACTAAATGATAAAGTATCTAAATGATATGAAAATGAATGATAAACTATATGATATGTACAAGACCTAGATGAAATTATAATGATTAATGAAATGAGGATGAAGATGAAAGATGATAATGAAAAAAATGCCTGAATGTCCTCCACAAATAGTTCAAAGAGACATGAAAACCGTTGATATTTTTGTTCAGCCTTTTTAAAACTTTGATGCAAATCGAGTAGTAGATATGTACAATGATCTAAACAAAATGCAACTAAATGAAACCAACTATTTGTTGAGCCTTTTGTTAGCTTTCTTGAATAATCATAGAGTGTTTTAAAAGGGTATGTGCAAGATCATGATGGGTCAAAAAGTGGCAATATGATGAGTATTTGTAGGCTATGTGGCTGACGACTTTTTTTTACCTAAAATTGATGAAATGAAAAGGGCTTTTAAAGGATATTCTCATCTTTCCACCAATATAAATTATTCTTTACTTTTAATTTAATAAATAATTATTATTCATTTTCTATTTGAATTATGAGTAAAGTCCTAGCGATAGGATGATTGAAAAACATCTATAGCTTTCAAACGATATCAAATATTTGGAATCCAAAACATGCATCACATTCTATGCTTCACATACTATAGGATTAAAAAAATAAAAAATTGAATTTCATGAAGTTTTGACCAAGTTAAGGTGGTCAGACATACGATTTTTTTATATTTTTTAAAATTTGTAATAAAAAATTCATAATTAACTATTTACATGGAAAAAAATTACAATAAAGTATGCATCACATCTGGACATGAGTCCTCTACTTATGTCTAAAATCTTATATAAAATATTATCATTTTATTGTGGTTAGGGTGGTCAGATAGACACCTACTTCTTATTTTTCCCCTGAAATTTAAGTACTACTACATTGAAATTTCAAATTTTCACCAAATGGATTTTTATTTTCTTAAAATAAACCTAGTAGTTTAGAAACTACATTCAATTTGCTACATATTCTATTCTTAAATATTTTTGAAATAATATAGATAACTTATTCAAATTTTTACATCAAGTTGCCTAGCTCTGATTTTTCCATGATGATCCTACACATACCCAAAATGTTGGAAGTGTGTACAAGTATCAAAGGGGAAATTAGCCCCAATGATGACTTGAGTAAAACTTTCATATTTTTGATATAGCAAGTGAACACAAGCATCGAGGTATAATTGAACCGAGATGACCTAAGCATTTCTTGCATAAATAGACAAAAATTAACCAAATTTTGATGCAAATTTGGAACTTTCATCAATGAAACATATTAAAAATTATGTCTCATGACATATTTGCAACAAATTGATAGTTAACCTCAAGACAACAGATAAAGAAAAATCATCCTCTTTCCTCGCCACTCTAGTTCAGAACATCATCAAGTGTGCTCCAGAGGGATGATATCAAAAAAGTCAAACAACCATTGTTTAAAATATAAAACTGATATTCCAATCATTATTAATATTTTAGATCATCTAGATATGTGCCATGATATGAATTTTACTAAAAAAAATTGTGATATGGATGAATGATTGGATAGTTGGTCATAGGATTTGATTGTTTGTGTGCATGATTAGATTCTATGTCATTGTCTAGTTGTTTTGGTAGAACCTAAAATTTGATTGCCCCTAGCATTATCAACGGTTGCCCCCAGTATTGACACAACTTGCTAAAATAGATATGTACAATGATCAAGCCATGGTAAGTTTTTATCACTCTAGTAAAATGATGGTAGTATGATGTTGATACAGTTCTAAGATGATGTTGAAAAGATGCATGAAATGAAGGATAAGAAGCTAAGTGTAGAACATGAACTAATAGATGGAGGGCTACAAATAGCATTTGTTTGCCACATTTTCACTATCAGTCTTTATTGCATTTTTCTAATTTCTTTTTTCTTTTTTGTATTTTCCTTGTCAATAGACTGCCTATTGTCAGGGTTTCACCCTATGACGATTGTTTTGATTTTTTATATTATTTTTTATTTTTTATTTTTTTCAAGACATTTTCTACTGTTTTTTATGATTTTTAAGGGATTTTTTTGGGATTTTTTCAATTTCTTCAGGACTTTTTCTACTATTTTTATGAATTTTTTTCAAGACTTTTATGGATGATGATAACCACTTCAGACATAATACTTCTTCAGGTGCATGTAGTTGATGGGTTCATCAAACAAGTCCCCTTTTGGCATTGATAGCTTGTATGCTCCTAAACCATATACTGCTATGATCACGTAAGGACCCAACTAATTTGGTTCAAACTTTCCTTTCTTCTCTCTATCTTACTGATTGTGTGGGATCTCCTTCAAAACAAGATCACCAACTTGAAAGGTAGATGGCTTGACTCTATGATTATAGCTGGGAGAAATCATCTGTTGATATGCTTTCAAATGATCAGTTTCTCACTAGCTCTTTTCATCAAGGAGTTTCAGCTCTTGTAGTCAAGAAACTTTGCATTCATCATTAGTGATTAGACCTTTTAGAGATACTCTGAGTGATGGAATCTCAACCTCTAGAGGTAATATGGCTTCTACTCCATAGAAAAGAGCATACGGTGTTGATCCTATTGGAATTTGAATGCTAGTTCTATAGGCCCATAATGCAGGATTGAGTTGAATGTGTCAATCTATCCCTACATCATTCACAGTCTTCTTCGAGATTTTGAATATTGTTTTGTTTGAGGCCTTTGCTTGGCCATTCCCTTGTGGATAATAGGGTGTTGAATATATGTGTTGAATATGGAATCTCTCACAAAGTTCATCAACATCCTGATTCTTGAATGGTTGTCCATTATCTGTGATGATGGAGTTGGGAATATCATACCGACAAATGAGATAGTTGAGTATGAACAATGAGATTTGTTTGTTGGTAACATTAGTGAGAGGTACTTCCTCAATCCATTTGGTAAAGTACTATATCACTATAATGATGAACTTGTGCTCATTCGATGATGAAGGATGAATCTTGCCAACTATATCTAACCCCCATTCAGAGAATGGCCAAGTCAGTGTGAACGGTTGTAGTTCTTATGTAGGAGCATGGATGAGATTCCCACAAATCTATCATTTAGAGCACTTCTTAACAAAAGTGAATGATTCTGATAGGGATTAGGGTTAGAGGAACCAATCACTGGTTCCTGCTCTAGGCCTTTCCTTATAAGACCTCCTTGGTGTTTGGCTTCACCAATCTAACCTATAGGCCCCTACTCATGACTAGGTGCCCCTGGCTTATCTCACCAACCCCTCTCCTATCAACTTACTGTCCTACCAAGACAACCTTGGTGCTGCCATAACTCTTCCATTGGCCCTTACTCTTCTTTAAAGACCAAACTATCCTTCACCTTCTTCTAGATTCTTCCAGGGGGTGAGAGGTGTTGTAAGGCTTCAAAATGATCAAACTAGGGTTCTTAAACAACCCAAGTTCCCAACTTACTATCGCTTTCACAAGGTTCCTTTCTTAGGGTTTGAAAGGCTAGTAGCCTTGAGCCCTAATTAGGCCTATCAATAGAGTCAAACTGAACTTCTCTTCAAAACCCACTAAAGGACCAAGGTAATTTGTTTAGGTATGGTGTTTCTCATGCCTATACCTTCAAGATTTCTAGGGTTTTAGCCCTATATAGGGTGTACTCTGTCCACATTCAAAACTGACCCAAAAGCTAGGGTTTTCAAACTTTACAAAGTTGTTTCTAGATTTTCAAAAAGTTCTCATACCAAATGAATTGGAAGGACCTCCTCCTAACTACCATACATTTCTAGGACCCCCAACTAAATCCAGAAAAAATAATTTCTTTAAAATCTCAACTCCCCTACAAGTTATGATTCTTTTTCTCCAAGTCTGCCCCAACTGGACCTGCTCTGGCTCGCCTAGGGCATCATCTTGCTAGTGTTTCCTGCACTGCCACAAACCCTAATAGCTAACATATTTATAGTAAGGGATCCTAGACACAAATCCCAAAAGGCCGTATAAATTGTATAGTGGGGAAGTGTACTAGGACTCCATTCTTCCAAACTATCTGTTACAGGCCTGAAAATAATAGTTAACAAACTATATACAGATAAAAGATGAAAAATGATTTACAAAACAAAAAGATTGATGCACTAAGCTCTCACAAGTCCACACTACATTCTACAAACATAATCACAATAAATTTACTCCATAAAAGCTTAATTTGAATGCAAGAACATAGGAAACTGTCTTCCAAACGCTGTTTCTTTCAACTCTACAAAAATGTCACTTAACAATATTCCCTCCAACTCCAACATTTTGTTGAAGCATGCCTTAAATAGGCCTCCAAAACAAATTATAAGCTTGGGTCAAGCCCATAGAAGACCTAAAGATGCACTTTATAAAACCCAATGTGTTTTCAAACACTTGACTAGGTTGGTAACCAAGACCACTTAGAGCTTCAAAACCCATTCAAGATTTGCACCACCCAATCCATTGATCATAGGAGATCAAGTTTTATTCAAAACAAAAAAGCTAGATACTAAATGGCCAACATGACCACAAGAGAACACAACAAAATTTGAACTCCCTTCTAGACTTCAGGAAAGCCCAAGTTTCCCAGGTGCTCCTGCACCATTCTCCCCCTCTCAGCACAAACAACTAAGGAACTTTAGGAGAGATCAGAGACATATCAATGCCCTACTTCTTAAATTATGCTTCTTCTACCCAAGTAGCTTCTGATTCATGCTTATCCTTCCATTTGACAAGATGCTCCATGTACACCTTGTGCCTTGTAGTCTTCTTCACCCTTGACTCCAAGATCTTCTCTACTTGTAGCTTGTCTAGAATTGGTATGGAAATGTTGCTGATGTCCTTGAAGACCTCCTTATTGTCTTGATCCAAATCCTTGACTGTCCCTTTATATTTGAGCAAATCAGCAACATTGAACACCGGTGAGATTCCTAGATTAGTAGGCAACTCCACCTCGTAGGTATTCTTGCCATACTTGGCCAATATCTTGCAGGGACCCACTCTCTTCATCTACAACTTGGTTGACATTCCCTTCTACAACCTTGACTTGTTAAGGTGGAACATAACATAGTCCCCTACTTGAAACTGCACATCTTTCCTTGTCATATCTTCCTTCTCCTTCACTTTTTATGTAGCCTTAGTAACTGTCTTCTTGACCTACTCCTGAATCTCTTTCATGGTCTGAGTGAAGTCCTCTGCATGTACACTCCTATTCTCCATAGATTCAAGGTCTCTGAGTTCACAAATGCCTCTTGGGTGCATCCCATACACAACCTCAAAAGGACTTTTCCCTGTAGTTCTATTGAAACTGTCATTATAAGCATACTCAGCTTGAGAAATCACCATATCCCAGGTCTATCCATATTCCTTGGTTAGACACCTTAAAAGATTACCCAACACTTTGTTAACCACCTCTGTTTGACCATCGGTCTGAGGATGGTAAGCTGATCCAAATGACAGATTTGTATCCAATCTACTCCATAGAGTCTTCCAAAAGTGACTCATGAACTTCACATCTCTATCTGAAACAATGCTTACAGGTAGCCCATGGATCCTAACAAATTTCTTGAAGAAAAGATGAGCTATGTAGCTTGCATCATGAGTAGTTTTTTAGGGAATAAAATGACTCATCTTGCTAAATCTGTCTACCACCACATAAACACTGTCAAAACCAGTCTTGGTCTTAGCAAGACCTACCACAAAATCCATGCTCACACACTCCCATGCTCTGTTAGGAATGGGCAGGGGTTGATATAAACCAACATTGCTAGCTCCTCCCTTAGCTTTCATGCATACAACACACTGTTCCACATACCTTCTAACATCTCTTGCTAACTTAGGCCAGTAATAGAACCGTTGCACTAGTTCTAGAGTCTTATTGATACAAAAATGCCCACTAAGGCTGCCATTATGCTTTTCTTGAATCAGATTTTCCCTCATTGACCCTCTTGGAACACATAACTAATTACCCTTAAATAACAGTCCATTTTGCAATGTATACTCAGAATACTGGCTATGAAAATGATTCTCAAAATTAGAGCATACCTTGTAAGCTTTGGAGAAGTCTTCATCTTCACCATAGAGGTATTTAAAACTCTCTAATCCAATGCTCTTTAGCTGTATTTCTTGCACTGTCAACAACCTTCTACTTAATGCATCTGCCACCTTGTTCATTTGTCCTTTCTTGTGCTTGATAGTGAATGTGAAGGCTTGGATGTATTCCATCCATTTCAAATGTCTATTACTTAACTTCTCTTGGGTGTTGATATAACTAAGGGCCTGATTATTAGTAAAAACCACAAACTCCTTGGGTAATAAATAATGCCTCCACTTCCTAAAGGACTGCACTAAAGCATATAACTCTAGATCATAGGTAGAGTACTTTTGCTTGGCTTCATTGAGCTTTTCACTAAAGAAGGCCACAGGCCTACCTTCTTGACTAAGTACTCCTCCTACTACTACTCCACTTGCATCACACTCAACTGTGAACAACTTGTCAAAACTAGGTAATAATAGAATTGGTTGAGTTGCCGCTTCTTGTTTCAGTTTTTCAAACCCTTTATCAGCCTCTTGAGTCCACTTAAACTTGGTTTTCATACCACTTTTGATAGTATCTAGGACTAGTGCACATATACCACTAAAATTCCTTATGATTTTTCTATAGAATTGAGCCAAACCATGAAAACTCCTTACCTTTGTTGTTGTGGTTGGTGTAGGCCAATTTAGGATGGCTTCCACCTTGCTTGGATCCATCTTCAACGTTCCTTTGGATACTACAAAGCCTACATACACAATCTCTTGCTTGAAGAACTCACACTTCTCAAGGTTGATGGCCAACTTCTCCTCTTGCAACCTTTTAAGAACCATCTCCACAGGCTTGAGGTGTTCTTCTATTGTCTTACTGAAAATTAGTATGTCATCAAGATATACTACCACAAATATCCCTATGAAATCCTTAAGCACTTCATTCATTAGTCTCATGAACGTGCTAGGGGCATTTGAGAGGCCAAATGGCATCACTTTCCACTCATATAACCCATCATTTTTCTTAAAAGCTGTCTTCCACCCATCACCATACTTAATTCTGATCTGATGGTATCCACTCTTGAGATCCAACTTTGTGAAGAACTAAGCACCTCCAAGACAATCCATCAAGTCTTTAATTCTAGGAATAGGAAACCTATACCTAATGGTGATCCTATTTATTGCCCTAGAATCAGTACAAGGTATCCACTTACCTCCTTTCTTGGTTGCTAAAACCACTAGCACTACACAAGGGCTAATGCTCTTTTGAATCAATCCTTGATCCAATAATTCTTGCACTTGCCTAGCTACCTCTAGGTTTTGCTCAGGTGTAAGCTTGTATGCTACTTTGTTAGGTAATGAGGCTCCAAGTATGAAGTCAATTTGATGACTTATTGCTCTCTTTGGAGGTAAAGTTGTAGGTGTACCATCACTCACTATGCTCTTGTACTTATCAAGTAACCTTTGGACTGCTTCTAGTAAGACTGTCCTTTTAGCCTTGGCTTCTTCTTTAGGCTGCAACACAACCACATATCCTTCATTTCCTTGGTGTAGGTCCTTAAGGAACTCCTTGCCACTGCTCAACATGATGTTTGGTGCCTTTGACTGTCCCTCATATTCTTTTGACAGTGACTGCAGCTTGAAGGTTCTTCCATCCTTCTTGAATGAGATGTTCTCTTTCCCATCATAAATGGCACTTATGTCATATTTCCATGGTCTACCCAGTAGTAGATGGCATGCATCCATGGGTAATACATCACAAACCGGCTTGTCTTTATAGCCTCCAATTGAAAATTCCACTGTTACTTGCTCATTAACTAAAACGCTGTGCCCTTTGTTTAGCCATGTGACCTTGTAGGGGTTATTGTGGGGTACCTTCTCCAATTTTAGCTTTGCTACTACCTCCTCTAAGATTATATTGTCTATTGAGCTTGAGTCCACTATAACCTTGCACACTTTACTAATTATCTTGCACCTTACTCTGAAAAGAGCTCTTCTTTGCTTAGGTTCCTCTTTGACTGGCTACCTAATTAGAACTCTGTTAAACATCAAATTCTCCCCTACCTCAGATTCTATGTGACTGATTCCAGATGCCTTAGGACTCATAGTGTCCTATTGTGCATAAGCCACTCTCTTTTCATTGCTTGATGATGATGTTTTCTCTGGGAACCTATAAGCAGGGTGACCTAGTTGGCTACAATGATAACACTTCATGTTTGAAAAATATGAATTGCTCCTACCTGCTCCTCTTCCTCTATTTGAACCTCCTTGAGGTCCTCTTCCTCTGTTAAATCCTCCTCTTGAAGATGGTTCACCTCCATGCTTAGTGAGTTTAGATTCTCCTTGATTTCTTTGGTCACTACCTCTACCTTGGTAGCCACCACGCTGTCCTCTTTGATCTCTACCTTTGCCTCTTCCCTTGGAAGTCTAATCTTGCTTCCTCTTGTTCCTTTCCTCAAACTTTACGGCCAATTGATAACATTGGGGGACTATCTTGGGACTTAGTAAAGCCATCACCTCCTGAATGTTCCACTTTAAGCCATTAAGGTACCTTTCCAATTTTAGACTCTCATACTTTGTCACATTAGACCTCATACAAAGCTTTTGGAACTCTTTAGTATAGGTGTTTACATCTTGGTCTTTCTGCTTTAGACTTTGCCTCTTCTTGTGAAGTTGGATCTCATAGTCATCTGGCATATAGGCTTCTTTTACCTTAGCAACCATTCCTTTCCAAGTTGATATGGGTTGTTTTCCTTTTTTTTCCCTTTTAGTCTGAATGAACTTCCACCATGTCAAGTCTGATCCTCTCAATCTTGACTTAGCAACCTTCACCTTCTAAGCTTTAGTGACTCCATCACACTCAAAGTGATTCTCCATGCCTTTTATCCAGTCCATAACCAAATCAGGTTCCATTTCTCCACTAAACAGTGGTATGCCGTCAAATCATTTTCCACTCAAGGCTTTCAATGCCTTCAAGAAAGGCTCCTCCTCCAAAATAGGGTTAGGTTTAGGGACCTTGTCTTCCTCTACAACCTCTTCTTCCTTTGGTACCTTTCCTTCCAACCTCGCATTATTCAATGCTTTCTCAAGTTGCTCTATTCTTTCTTTTAACTTGTCCTCCTCTTGTCCTTCAACCATCTTGGCTAATTGTGCATTTATCACCATGATGGGTGATTCACTTGACTCAAATTTTAACATATAAGATGCTCCCCAAATCTTTAACTAGCTCTGATACCAATCTGATAGGGATTGGGGTTGGAGGAACCAATCACTGGTTCCTACTCTAGGCCTTTCCTTATAAGACCTCATTGGTGTTTGGATTCACCAATCTAACCTATAGGCCCCTACTCATGACTAGGTGCCCCTGGCTTATCTGACCAACCCATCTCCTATCAACTTGTTGTCCTTCTACCAAGACAACCTTGGTGCTGCCACAGCTCTTCCATTGGCCCTTACTCTTCTTTAAAGACCAAACTATCCTCAACCTTCTTCTAGATTCTTGCAAGGGGTGAGTAGTGTTGTAAGGCTTCAAAATGATCAAACTAGGGTTCTTAAACAATCGAAGTTCCCAACTTACTATCACTTTCACAAGGTTCCTTTCCTAGGGTTTGAAAGGCTAGTAGCCTTGAGCCCCAATTAGGCCTGTCAACAGAGTCAAACTGCACTTCTCTTCAAAACCCACTAAAGGACCAAGGTACTTTGTTTAGGTATGGTGTTTCTCATGCCTAAACCTTCAAGATTTCTAGGGTTTTAGCCCTGTATAGGCTGTACTCTGTCCACATTCAAAACTGACCCAAAAGCTAGGGTTTTCAATCTTTGCAAAGCTATTTCTAGACTATCAGAAATTTCTAATACCAAATGAATTGGAAGGTCCTCCTCCTGAATACCATGCATTGCCAAGACCCCTAACTAAATTCACAAAAAATAATTTCTTTAAAATCTCAACTCCCCTGCAAGTTATGCTTCTTTTTCTCCAAGTCTGCCCCAACTGGACCTGCTCTGGCTCGCTTAGGGCATCATCTTGCTAGCATTTCCTACACTGACACAAACCCTAATAGCTAACATATTTACACTAAGGGATCCTAGACACAAATCCCAAAAGGCCATACAAATTGTATGATGGGGAAGTGTACTAGGACTCCATTCTTCCAAACTACCTGTTATAGGCCTAAAAATAACAATTAACAAACTATATACAGATAAAAGATGAAAAATGATTTACAAAACAAAAAGATTGATGTAATAAGCTCTCAAAAGTCCACACTACATTCTAAAAACACAATCACAGTAAATTTACTCCATAAAAGCTTAATTTGAATGCAAGAACACATGAAACTGTCTTCCAAATGTTGTTTCTTTCAACTCTACAGAAATGTCACTTAACAATAATCCCTCCAACCCCAACATTTGGTCGAAGCATGCCTTAAATAGGCCTCCAAAACAAATTAGAAGCTTGGGTTGAGCCCATAGAAGACCTAAAGATGCACTTTATAAAACCCAATGTGTTTTCAAACACTTGACTAGGTTGGTAACCAAGACCACTTAGAGCTTCAAAACCCATTCAAGATTTCCACCACCCAATCCATTGATCATAGGAGATCAATTTTTATTCAAAACAACAAAAATAGCTACTAAATGGCCAACATGACCACAAGAGAACACAACAAAATTTGAACTTCCTTCTAGACTTCAGGAAAGCCCATGTTTTCAAGGTGCTCCTACACCAGATTCCCTCTCCATTGTAGGCCAGTAGTAACCCATTCTAATCAATTACTTGGATAAAGTTATTCCACTTGAATGAGTACCACAAATACCACCATGAAATTCTTGTAAAGCCTTGTCAGATTCTTCAAGTTCAAGACATCAAAGCAAAGTATGATCAAGACCATGGTGATAGAGAGTGTCAGTGATAAGGGTATAGTGAGAGGCTTGGCTGATAAAGTTGCACTTTTGGTTACAAGATGATTCATGTGGTAAGATGTCTTTTAGGTAGGAATAAATCTTCCCATACCAAAGTTAATCGGATCCTACTAAGTGGAAAATGATTTGGCTTTTAGGTGTGTCATAGGCAGATGTAAATGATTGTTCCACTAAAAATTCATAGTGAACATGATTTTTTGGGAGTTGCAACAATGATGCAATCATGGCCATGATGTCAGCTAATTTTTTGTAAGTCTTGGAATATGTATGAATATTATATCTATGAAGTACTTCTCAAAATCATCAACCATTTTCTTGTATGATAACAATTTGTCATCTTTGGTCTGATAATCATCTTTGGTCTAATAATCATCATTGATTTGATTAATGACTAACTATGAGTCACCATAGACTTCTAGTTCTATGATCCTCCATTCCAAAGTGATCTTGAGTCCAGTTATTAAAGCTTCATATTCAGCTATGTTATTGGTGCATGGAAACATTAGTCAATATGATAGAGGAATGGTATTTCCTTAAGGGGTGAAAAAGATTATGCCTACCCTTGATCTGTATTGAGTAAAAGAACCATCAAAGTATAATGACCAATTTTGTTTAGATTTTGTAGTGAAGACATTAGCATCTAGAAATTCAATGTGCATAGGATGCTCTACTTGTAGTGGTGCTTCAACCAGTTGATCGGTGATAATCTATCCTTTGATTTCTTTATGATCAACATAATGGATGTCAAACTCACTTAAGATCATGACCCATTTTTCTATCCTTCCTTTCAATGTCACTTTGCTTAATAGATACTTAAGTGGATCAGTCTTTGCAACAAGATTGATTGTATGAGTTAACATGTAGTGTCAAAACTTTTGTGAGGAAAAAACTACTACTAGGCAAGCCTTTTGGATAAAAGTGTAGTTTAGTTCATGAACTATTAGTGTCTAGCTGATGTAATAAATTATAGAGTCCTCTTGTGCTAATAATTCCCCCAAAGACATCTATGTTGTAGCAATGTATAAGATTAGTGGTTTATCTAGATTTGGCGGTACTAGAACTAGTGGGTTCATTAAGTACTACTTGATTTTTTGAAAGGCTATCTCACACTTATCATCCCATTTGAAGGGAACATTCTTATGCAATAGATGTGTGAAAGGTATACTCTTATCTACAAACTATGCAATGAACCTTCGTATAGATTGAAGTTGTCCCTATAATGACCTTAACTGACTGATATTCCTTGGTGGGGACATTTCCATGATTGCTTGCACCTTAGTAGGATCTACTTCAATTCCTTTTCCTGATACTATGAACCCTAAGAGTTTTCCAAATGTGACCCCAAAAACACATTTCTTGGGATTGAGACAAATTTTCAACTTTTCTAACCTTGCAAATATTTTAGACAACACTTTGAGATGTCCTTCTCATGTATGATTTGGCCAATATGTCATCTACATAATCTTCCATGAATTTTTGCATCATGTCATGAAAGATTATAGTCATAGCTCTTTGATAAGTAGTCCCAGTGTTGTTTAGACTGAAAGGAAAGATGTTCCAATAGTAAGTCCCTCATGGACATGTAAACGTTGTTTTGTCTTGGTCTTTAGGTGCAATATTGATTTGGTTATAACTAGAAAAACCATCCATTAGTGAATACATGGCATGGCCAGCTATTAGATCAACTATATTATCGATGCTTGGAAGCAAGAAGTCATCCTTAGGAAATTCCTTATTTAGATCTCTAAAATTTGTGCATACTTTGACACTTTTTTTGGGCTTGGACATAGGAACGATGTTGGAGATCCATTTTGTATAGTCAATCGATCTTATAAATCCCACATCAAGGAGTTTTATGAGCTCTTCTTTAACCAGTAGTGCAACATGAGGATGCATCTTTTTGATTTTTTTTCACAGGTTTA
Source organism: Sequoia sempervirens (assembly GCA_007258455.2). Taxonomy (NCBI): domain Eukaryota; kingdom Viridiplantae; phylum Streptophyta; class Pinopsida; order Cupressales; family Cupressaceae; genus Sequoia; species Sequoia sempervirens. The sequence continues at coordinate 414,419,629 of VDFB02105785.1, forward strand.
ACTCCTGGTTTGATGGACAAGTGATGCATTATAAGATCAGGATCAAGACTTGGGATGTCTACATAAGACTAGAAAAATTTGACTTGATTTGCTATGAGAAAATCCATGAACTCATGTACTTCATCTGTCATTGATGCAACTAACTGTAAGATCTTTGGTTTTTCTAGTGTTTCAATATTAACTACTTTTGTAGGCTCAATCAAGATAGGTGATCACTCATGATAGTGCTCTAGGAGAGTGTCAAGTATCCCATCATCTGGTGGCTTAAAAAGGTTTTCACCATCTGGTACACTCTTTGTTTTATCTTTTTTTTGATCTAATACTACCAGATGTTGGCTTTCACCATTAGATCTTTCTTTTTGACTTTTATTTTTGTAGCTAGGAGACTTGACACTCTCTTTATTAAAGAATCTATGATGAAAATCTCCAATGGAACAATCATTTGTGTTGTCTATAGAAAGGAAGTTCACAATAGATTCATCACTTGAAAACATAGGTATATCAATAGGTTTGAATAGATCCCAATTAATGAGATTAGAATGAATCAAAGGGATCAAGTCATTGAGTTTCATGAAATTGACTATGGTTATGGTCATAATGGAATTGTTGGTAAGATATGAGGTATGAGGTAGATCAATGATGGTACTATTCTCACGATAGTCTTGTTCGATTAAATCTGACTTGGTATCACTAAGATCATAGTTTCCTTGTAGTTTAGATTCTTGTGGTTGGGACTCTAGCCCTTCACCCTCGATTAGAGTTGGGGTGTACTTATGTACCACATCAACCTTTTTGTCCCTCTAGAATTCATCATTGTAGATGGTGTCCCATTTGTATTCACCAGAATCTATGTTGGAGTTATTATCCATGAAATTTTGAATTGTTGTCAAATGTGCCTCTCTTCTATCAGAAACTTCTTGTAATGTGAGGATAGTATTATGCAACTATTTAGATGTTATTTTTTTGAGTTAGTATCATAGCCTAGTCTTGTTTTATATTTTGCAGCAAGTCTTGGAAGATGAATAGGTTCAACTACTCCTTCTTTTCTCTTTCCAATAGGACCATTGCCATCATAGCCCATCTTTTGCATGATTGAATATCCTTTACCATATTGGTCAATTGGTCGTTTGACATTGAGAACTATTTCATCTTCATCTTTATAGAGCCAATTGAGAACTTCTCTATCCTTAGAATCTTCCATGGGGAATTTTTCTTTGATAAATCATCAATTAAACTTTGTACTTGGTTTTGTTGGCAGTTGCATTGATGTTGATGCTACAGATATCTTTTGTTGTGTGATAGAAGGTTGTCCATGTGACCGAGGCAACATAGGAAAATTAGCATGACAAAGAGAATACTCCCCTACTTCACTATCCTTGAACTGTAATTGCTTGTCAAAGATTTTGGTTAACTGACTAATTTGTGTATCAAATTTGAGAAGTACTAGTAGGAGCTTCTCAATTGTTGGAAACCAAAGTTTCTTGAATAGCGTTGATGATGGCACAAGTCTGACTATTTGAATTATCAGCTGGTATTGTGATCTCCTATCCATCATAAGGAAACTTAAGACATTGATGATATGTGGATGGGATATCTTGCATTTTTTGGATCCAAGGACAACCCAATAAGATGTATGCAAGATCATGATTATTTAATACTTGGCATAAAGTATTCTTGATGACAAGTCCCACTCTGATTGGTATCATGATTAAACCTTGCACCAATGATAATCAAATTCTAAAGATTGACCCAATGGAGTAAAATTTCTTCTGCTAGAGAAGAATGAAGATCATTGTGGATTTGTGTTTGATGCATTACCTAAGGCATGGTTGTTATTATTGTTTCCATGGTAACCTTGATTGTTGGAATTCCCCTAATTGGGAGTAGAAGTTTGATTCATGTTAGCCCTCATAGGAGGATTATTTCCCTGATTTGTGACTGAGTTGAAATTGTTATAGTTATTGTTCCACAGAGCACTTGAAGCACTAAGAACAAATGGTTTGGTCGAGACATGATTTGCATCTACAACACCATCATTCACCATGTTTTTGTTGTGAGTCCAAAACTTAGATTTGTCATTGTGGTGATTTGATGAGCTAGGATTGTCCCTATCAATTTTATTATCCCTCTATGGACCAAGGTACTTTCAATGGTGATGGAATTTTCAATCAATTTTTGAAAAGAGGGAGGACAATGAAGATTAAGGTGATAGCTCATTTCTTGATCTAAGTTTTTTATGAAAGTGGTGATCTTTTCCTCTTCAAGAACATGACATGGGTATCTAGCAAATAATCTTCTCCATCTTTGAAGAAATGTAATGAAGGGTTCACCAAGTTTATATTTAGCCTTGCAGAGGTCAATCATGGTTATTTGATGTTGTATTTTGTAAGAATATTATGATATGAACTCATTAATCAATTCCTCAAATGTCTTGACAAGTGGTGTGATTTTTGATAGCCATTCCATAGATTGGCCTCCAAAACTTATGGGGAAAAAAATGCATCAAGTATGTATCCTCATGGGAAAATTCTAAAGTCATATTTTGGAAGTCTCTAATATGATCAATTGGATCCGATTTTCCATTGTAATGATCAAACTTTGGGATTTCACAATGTTTCGGAAATGGGATCATGTTGAGACGTAGATCAAAAGGATAAGGACAAATGTCATCGAGAGCTTGTGTTTTTGTTGTGGCCCCCTTGTAGATCTTTAATTTGTCCTTGTAGTGTTTTAACTTGTTGAGTCAAGGCACTAAGATCAGACAAGGGTGTTTCATCAGGATTACTCTTGATGTTCTTAGTATCAAAATCATGAGGCAATTTAGCTCCTTTGTCAGCTAGATATAGAAAATATTTTTATTTTTTATGCTCCAAAATATTTTCTAAGGCTTTGTGAAATTTGGGATCTTGCTTGGCCTCTCTAAGGCATTCTACATCTCGTTCATCATCACTATCTACAATATTTTTTCTCACATCCTTGTTAGAAGGGAAATGATTTTTTTCTCTTTCATCCATGTTGTTGTTTGAAAGGGGATTATGACTCACACTATAAAGGGGATTACTATTCTCACCTTCTTCTTGAGTTCTTTGGGTATGATCTTCTTGTTGAATATCCTCCTTCAGCTTATTGTATTGCAATTTTGTAAAGATAGGCATATGATTTTGAGATGTTCTTCTAGACTTAGATCATAGTTTGATAAGTGAAAAAATGATGATGTTTTGATCCAATAAGATGAAAATCTTATTATATTATCAAAAGACATTCCTAATTCTTGATTGTGGCTTCCAAGTATGAAGGATGTCAAAATCCTGTTGGGGAAGTTGAACCAACAATTAGAAGTTTGCATGAAAGGTGCACTTTTTGAGATTTGATCCTTGTTTTTGAAGAATGATAAGTATATCAAATAGCCTACTTAAATTCACTGAAGGATTTGACTGGGATGTGTTGGATATTAGATAGAAGGTTGTGGTAGATACTCGAAGTCAAGAGGTTGATTGTGATTGTGTCATTGTGATAGAGCTCTTCTCTGAGAATAAGCTCGTGAATATAAAGGCTCTACAGTGTACTCATCAATAAATCCCCTAGAAAAATCTTGGTACCTATGGATAAATTCACTGTAATGGAGCAAAATGTTTCAACTCTTATACAAAAATTTCCTTCATTGTAAGGTTTTCTTATAACCTAGATGTTTCTTAGGTTTCTTAATCCTACTGGCAATTGACTTCTTGAAATTTTTTGTTGATTTCCACTCTCTAAGCATGAGAAAAATGTCGATTATGCTACCAGACCAAAGATGTTATAAACTCATATCTTTAAAAAGCAAAAATTCTGGAAAAGTGACAAATGTGCTACTCTGTACCTTGTATGCACTACAGAAATAGGCATATACACTAGAGAAATAGTTAAATGCACTACTATAGACCTTGGATGTGTTATTTTATGTCTTATATGCGCTACAAAACAAGTTTGGGTAGTGACCAAAAAATATTTGCATAGGATATGCACTAAAATAATCAATGCATGAAAAAAGACTTTAAATGCACTACTCTAACCAGTAAATGTGCTAGAACAGATCTCATATGTGCTAAAATATACCCTATATGCACTAAAATAGTTTTGCAAAGTAGTTTTATGAATAGTTGTGAGCAGTTTCAGCTGAAATTTGGCATTTTCATTTTGGATGATCTTTTATCTGAATTAGTGTGATTGAAAGCACAACAAACACTCTAAAAATAGTTGTTCTTAAGCCCTATACTAAACATCAAGTGTATGCTCAAAAATGTTTTTCAAAAAGTGTTTTCACAGGTTTTACACATAACAGTCAATTTAGGAAGACTCACTCTTAGTACTCAAGTAGGTCATCATAATAACCACAACCCACATCTTAGAATTGTGTTGACTCACATAGTTATGTCACCCCGAAAGGGGCGCCTGTGTTTTTTTATTTTCTAGGCATGTACTCAGAGTGATGGAAGTGGATACTAGATCCCCTAAGAAAATAGTCCTTGGTAGTTATATGGTGAGTATCTTGGGGGAAGAATCTTCCCTTCCCTTGCACTGTGATTATCAAGATGTTCAAAAACTAACACATTTGGCTACTACACTAGGTTCATAGTAAGGGTTTCTGTTTGGTGCGATAATAATAAATTCCCTGAGGAGACCTCCCAACCTTTAGAACAAAGGATTTGGGGATGGTTATCTTGCACAGTACTGCGAAAAGTGGGTTACAGTACTGTGAAAAGTGGGTTTCCCCAGATTTGCTTTAAATTTTATAGTGGGGTGGAATGGCCTGGCTTTGGCATGAACTCGCTTGGGTCATTCCAATTGGGTGAGTACTTTTTCCCACAAGAGAAGACCATCTATAGGATGTAATAAAGCATTAGAAATTACAAAAATATAATAGTCAAGTCTGGTATTCTGATCACCTAGTTAAGGGGAGAGAATAGACCTATTGCCACAAACATAGTAGAAAGTTTTCTTTTTAGAGCCCAAATCACAATGATCTAAACTACATGAAGATGTTGCTTCATAAAAAGAAGTTATTCAATTTTAACTACAAAAATCATTATGTGATGACTATCCTAGATTGCTTCATTTTAAATCCATTTCTACCCTAGGGTTGCTTCTTTTTAAAAACCAGATGTGACTATCCTAGATTGGTTCTTTTTAAGCCATAAAAGGTCTGGTTTGCAGAAGGCATCAAACTCAGAACCTTGTTTAGTTACACCCTATTTGTGCTACAAGATCATATATATGTGCCACAAAATTAAGTAAATGTGCTAAAACAGATCCTATAAGCGCTGTAGAAAATCCTGGATGTGCTAAAAGAACTCTTAGTTGTGCTAAAAGAAAACACAACAATTTTTGTTTTACAAAATTTTCAATAAAATGAGCCGAGTATATGTGCCATTTTGTTCCTCATAAGTGCCATTCTATTTCCTAAATGCATCAAAATAGTTCCTGAATGCACCGAAAGACCTACAAAAGTGTTGAAAGAAACTCTGTATGTGCCACAGAAACCCACAGATGCACTAAAATGAGAATTTTTGTCAAAAATCCAAATGCCAGAATGTGAAAACTTGTTAGAAAACCTATGAGTAGATGTTAAAAATAGGGCAATGCCCCATGATGGGCACCAGAAATGTGTGATTGATTTTAGATTGTATCAAATAAATAACAAATGTAAATTAAAACAAATCAAACACACCAATAGAACATTAAATCACAATAGAAAATTAAATTAATAGAAATGCAAACTCTATATTTTGAAGTTGATGACATCCTATCGTCCTCTATCTCTAGTGTTTTTGTCGATTCCAGCTTGCTCTCAGATCGTGCGCCAGGCTCAACAAAAGGTCTTCCTCGAGAATGAGATTGAATATGAATTCATGCAATGCTAATATATTATTAACATGATATGGATGTTAAAATGAAAGATTAAGAAATTACAAAAGCTAGGAATGATAATGATAATACTAAAACTGCTAGAATGCTAGAATGCAAGTAAGCTCTAATGTACATGTGTTGTGTGTAACCGATGTTTGGATTCACAAGAATATCAATAGAGTTTTCAAAAGATTATGATTGGCTGATGTGATCAATGGCTATGAAAATTCCTGGTAGATCAAATGGTTGAAGATGGATAAGACTGGAGAGAAAAATACAAGAAAACCAGAAAGTAAGATTTGTTTCCTTTTCCGTGGAAGAGATAAGATGAGATGATAAAAAATCATCTTTTTGTGAGATTATGGAAAAATTTTGAAGATAAATAATGAATTATAAATTCAATTATTTATTTATGGGTGACATGGAGATTTTTCTTAATTAAATAAATCATTTAATTAAGATTTGAAAAGTGACATGTGGAAAGATGATAAAGATGAATTGTAAAAATTATCTTTTGTGAGATTGAGAAAAGATTTTGAAGATAAATATTATTCATTTATTGGTGACATGGAAGATTTTCTTAAAATAGAATATTTAATTAAGATTTGGAAAGTGACATGGGGAATTAATTAAATAAGAATATTTAATTAATATTTTATTTAGAAGAAAGGGAATTAAATTCAATTAAATCAAAGATTGAATTAAACTTAAATGTGATAATTAATTTAAATAAATAATGATATTTATTTAATTAATTAAGTGGACTTAAGAAAGTGGTAATTAAATAAAATGAATTTATTTAATTAAAGTGGAAGAATAAAGTAGGTGAATGGTAGAAATTAATTAAATAATGAATATTTAATTAAATGCTAGGATTAAATGATATGACCATTTTTATGCATTTACACTAGCTATTTGTCTTTGCAAGAAAGTGTGATCTAGTGAACCACACCGATATCATAGTGTATTAACCTTGGGTTGTCTGCTCAAAGTGGTGGGCCTAGATCAAGTTTATAAACCCATATCACTAATTCTAGCTTTGTGTTGCTTGGTATTTCTTCATTGTACGATACTAGTACTTTTATTTTCAATTGAGTTAGCCTATATTTTTGTTTGTACCTTTAGAGGTGAATTTTCCCCTTATAGAGGTAAATTTACATTGTAGATAGGTGATTTTTCCCTGCAAAAGGGCAATTCCACATTTGGTCTAGTCTAGCTCATTCGTTTGGGTGAATTTTCCTTTTTCAAAGGAAAATATTCCTATCGGTCACTTTTTAGGTGACCTTGTTTTCACCTATTTTCTAGAACAGGGGAATTTGTCTAGTCTTTAGGGGAGTCTATCAACCACTATCCATCGAATTTGCTTGTTTTCAAAGAATAGGTGAATTTTCTTCTATTTGGGGAAAACATGTTGTCCATAGGGGTGATCAGATTTTCCAGTCCAAGTCATTATGTTAATAATTTTCTATCAAATTCATTTGTTTTCCTAGAACAGGTGAATTTTCCCTTGTCAGGGGTAAACCTACTATCAGTTTGGGTTAGTCTATTGTTTGTTTGTTCATCAAATTTTCCCATTTCCTTAGGATAGGTGAATTTTAAATCACCTTGGGTGAATTTTCTCCTTGAAAGGGGTCATTTTGCTTCCCATCTGAGTCCCTGTCTGTCTAAGTCAAGTTTTAGGTGAACCCATTTGTCGAATAGGCAATCTCGTTTTAAGTGAATCTATTCCTTGTCTAGATCATTTAGAAAATAAATGAATTTGTTATCCATTTAGGCGAGTTTAAAAGTAAATTCTACTCATTTACCTCAATTTTAGGTGATATTTCTCTCACTTTGAGTGAATCTATCATGTTTTAGGAAAATTTGTCACTCTTTTGGGTGAATTTTCTTGAGTTTAGGTAAACATGCTTCTAAATATGTGAATTTTCTTTGCAAATTCACCTGTTTCTTGAGTCCCCCTAGATTTAGGAAAATATAATCTTCTAGAAAGGTGAATTTGATCATCAAATTCACTTAGTTGTTGTGTCCCCTTGAGATTTTGGTGAATTTGACCCCTTAAATAGGAGAATTTGCTAAATATAGAGGTGATTTTTCTCACTGTGGATAGGAGAACTTATGACATAAAGAGGTGAAGTTGCTATACACAGAGGTGCATCTACTTCTCATACAACTTCTAGAGAGTGAATCCTTTGGGCCACTAAAAGCTTATATTCTTTCAAGTCCTTTGCCATGATAAAAAAAAATTATCACCTTCCATTCACCCATAATCATCACTTTAGTCTATTTACATTTTCTAAAAGTCATCATTTCATCACCCAAATCATATAGCTACATCTTAGAACATCTCTAGATTGAATATCCATCATCGTTTTATTGATCCAAATCCCCTAAAATTTGTTTTAGATTTTATTATCCAAGTTGGCCTAGGTATTTGAATCCAATCATCATCATACATATTTGATTAGGATTTCCATTCATCTTGAGCCCGTCATCATTTTTGGCCCAATCAATCCACTTCCATCTTGAGGTGGATTCAATACCATAATCATCCATCTATCCTCCAATCTGATCAATCAACACCTTAAGTCACCTAGAGTGATTTCTAAACTTGGTTTAGAATCCCCTTTCATCATCCTATCTAATCAATCATCTAATTTTATCAATCATTTCATCTCACCAATAAATCTAATCCAATCTAATTATATCCCCTATCCAATAATCTAATCAATCTATCCTTCATCTAGTCTAATCAATCCTTTAATCATCACTTAGGTCATCCTTGTACTATATCTTAGAGTGTAGCCTCATCTTAGCTCATCTCGTAGTTTTAAACTTTCATGGACGTTCAAACTCCATCACAGACAAAGAAACTTATGGCAGACCAACAGGCCCAAGGTGCTTAGGCCAACAGTTCTCAAGATCCTAATAATAGTACCTCGTCACATCTAATACTGATGTCTAGAACACTTCACCACCTGCTGATGAGAACATGGTCATCTAGCCTAAAATTAGAGTCAATGAGTACCTTAGTAATCCCACAAATGCTCAGATGACAGATCACCTCCTCAACGACCGTGGGGACAAAATCCTTGCCGCATTACTTTTAAAAGGACTTAAACTACCACCTAACTTTGGCTTGTCCCAATATTCCAACACCTAGCCTCCTCTAGTGTCTCATGACTCCTACAATTCATAGAATATTATGGGAAATTTGTACATCCTCGAAGCTCCACCTATAGATAATTGATATCAACCTAGGCTTGGGAATGTTGTACTTTATCAAGTCAAAAATGTTCCTTGTATTCCAATTTCAATTGCAGAAGTACAACCTGATCCAAATGACCCCCATGCTTATGAAATGTTGTAGAATATTCCACCTCCATCACCTATCATTCCTATCTAGCAAAATCCAACCCCCTTACCATCTATGCCACCTCTCCCACCTAATCAGTCAGGTACACCACCCATCAACACTGGGGACAATCCTTTTCTTGCACTGCTACCACTTCCATGGCCTGCGCCCACTACTAACATATCATCGCCACCTTCCACATCTCAATAGCCACCCCAAATCAGCATTCTTGCATTCTAGTAGCTTCCTATTAATCCTCAATAGTCTAGTTCATCACAAGCACCACCACAACAAATGATCATCCCCTCTCAAGTATGACAACAAACCGCTTTTTCCATTCCATCTCAACCACCTCACCAACAACCTTCACAACAAAACATCCTAGTTCTAGAACAAAATATTCTAGTCCTATAGCAACATACTTCTTTTCCCATGCAACCCCCTCATTAAGTAATGCAGGCTAAATTGAAACCTCAACAACTGTCGTAAGGTACCTCAATGTCGATCCCTCAGCAACAACATATCCCATCTCATCCTCTTCTCTAACAACCACCCTAACATACTCAGATTCCCACAAAAATGCAACATAATCCCCCCACGCAATAACTTTATTACCCATAAAGCACATATTTTGTCTCTGGTAATCCATCAAATCCTAACCCCAATCTTGTTGGATTTTGTGGTTGTCATTGATGTCAACACTATTAGCATTAATGCATTTGAAGTTGTATATGTTGAGGATATTGAGAAAATTGTAAAGAAATAAGTTGCAGGTTGTCAGTTGTCAAGTGAAGTTCCATATGGTGGTATTTTTTGTACAATGAAGATTAGAGCTTGTAGACTAAAGGGTTTTTTACTAAGTGTATCTAGTTTATCCATATCAAGCTTCAGAGATCCACATGAAGATTTGATTGAGTTATGAAGATTTTCATTTAGATAGTTTTTCTGTTTCTTTAGTTAGTGTTCCTGATTGAAGATAAGTCCATTTCAGTGAGTTTAGTTGCTGTGAATGATTCTCTATTGGTTCATAATGTTTTTGGATGCTTCTAGATCATGTTCTACCTTTGTTACATAACTGCATTGATCATTGTGCTCATAGTTGGTGATTTTCTCTAGTGTGATCATGTTTCTCATGTTCTTGGTTGACATGGTGTTGAAGTGTGTTGTGGATCTTCGAGGAGAAATTAATTGAAGTGTTTTTGTGTTGGAGATGTTGATTTGGGTCCTCACTAAGTTGTGTCTAACTTTGGTTGATTCACATTAAATAATATTTATTGATTTGGGTGACAGTTATATTCATTTTATTATTTCTTTGTGGATGACTTGTAATGAAGAAATTTCTTGTTGTAGATTTATAAGAGCAGTTGTTTGTTCAAATTGATGGAATGCCAGAGATTTTGAATGTTTGTGTATGTGTGAATAATTTCCTAATCATTTGAATGCAGACCAGAGTGTGAAGAAAAGTGAAGAAGAGTGAGGAGTTGTTCATGCAGTTAACCAGAACTATGATAAGGAATTAGAAAATGTTATTTTATGAGTTCAATCCCTAGGGATGGCTATAATCTAAATATTTTTGTAAGACAGTGTGTCTTCCTTTGTAATTGAGCAGTGAGCTCTAGGAAGTGGACCTAAATGCAAGTGCATTCCCCATATTTCATTCTCTTTATACTTTTAGTAGGGTATAATCTTGTGGATTGACCTCCACCATGGTTTTTCCCTTAACAGAGTTTCCACATAAAAAATATTGGTGTTATGTGTTTTTTAATGTGTTGATATTCTCTGTTTTCATGCTTAATAATAAGATTTGAGAATAAAGTTGATAAGTTAAATAATTTTGAATTTTTGGGACAATTGATTCAACCCCCTCTCAGTTGTCTACCCTTGTATCTCCTAGAATTGGTATCAAAGATAAGTTCCTTAGAATAATTTTAACAACTTAAGGTGATCCGAGATGGCAAGTTACAAGAAGGATAGTTTGAGATTTGATGGAACGACTTAATCTTTGTGGAAGACTCAAATGGAGTGCCATCTAAGATGCATTGGTGAACCCTATTAGAGCATTACAAATAATGTGTATGTTATTCCACAGAATGGTCCTACTACTTTTGTTGAGATCAAAGATGTTGAGTATAATATCTAGGCTAGGAATGTTTTTGAGTGCTTTGACTAATTTTGAGTTGAAAAATGTTATGGAACTGAAGACTACTCATGAGATCTAGAAAAGGTTGGAAACCTTGTATGAAGGTGATGCTAATGTGAAGATTGCTAAGTTGCAGAGTTTGAAAGGGAAATATGAAAGACTAGGAACGGGTGATGATGACAATATTAATACTTTCATGCAAAGAGTGAATGAACTTGTGTGTGGTATTAGATGTGCTTGTGGACAGATAGAAGAATATGAGATTGTTGCTAAGGTGCTTAGATCCGTACCTGTTTCTTACCAATTCAAGGCTAGTACTAGTGAAGAACTCTAGACTATAACAAACATAACTAGAGATACATTGGTTGGTAAGTTGACTGCTTTTGAGTTGACTAAATTTGATGATGCCCTTCCTAAGGTTGAATCTGCATTAAAGGCTACTACTTCTTGAAGAGATAGACATAGATATGATCTGGGTGAGGATTTGTCTAGAAATACATTCAAGTATGAGGATGAAATCAAATAGATTGAAGATAAAAAAAGAGAGATGGAAGAGATGGAAGTACTTATTTTAAAAAAGGCATCAAGAGGAAATGGTAAGTATGAAGGAAAATTTCATCTTAAATTTTTTTTCTTGCAATAAGATAGGTCATTTTGAATCAAGGTGTTTGGAAGGAGCCCCTAAACCAAGACATAACAAGCCTATATTTCTGAAGAAATGTTACTATGTTATTGATGAAGGTGTAACAGATGATGAAATGATAAAGGTGATGATGAATGGCTATTTATTGCTGTTAGAGAAAATAATCTTGTATCTACTGAATCTACTAGTTGTACAAATGTGGAGAAAGCCCTAGCTACTCAATTTCAAGAAAAAGATGAATGGGTAATTGATAGTGGATGTTCACATCATAAGATAGGAGACAAAATTAAGTTTGTAAGATTTGAAAAATATGATGGTAGTGTTGTGAGATTTGGTGATAATATAGCTGGTGTGATCCATCGAAGAGGATGCATTTCTCTTGATGCTAAGCATAATACTAATGATGTTCTATACATGGAAGGATTGAAGCATAATATTTTGAGTGTTGGTCAAATGGTTGATAAGGGTTACAATCTTCATTTTAAGAATGGAACATGCAAAATATTGAGTTCCAGAAATGAAATTGCCTCAAGTACAAAACAAAAGGTAATATCTTTCACTTGAGTGTTGCTAGTAAAAGTTTTTTGATTTCTCAAGTTGATGAAAGTTGGCTATGGCATAGGAGATTGTGTCATGTTAACTTTAGAAACATTGTCAAGATAAGTTATACAAAGGTTTTGAGAGATCTACATAAGTTGGTGAAATCTACTAATGCAATATGCAAAGAATTTCAGTTGGGAAAGAAAACTAGGATTTCATTTTGGAGTAAGAAGAATTTTTAAAATGAATTGTTAGAGTTGGTGCATATTGATCTATGTGGTCCCTCTAAGGTTGTAAGTTTGCAAGGTTGCAGGTATTTCATGTTACTCATTGATGATTATTCTAGAATGGTATGGGTTACCTTCTTAAGAGAGAAATATGAAGCATTGGAAAAGTTCAAGATCTTTAAAGCTATGGTTGAGAATGAGATAATTTTGAAGATTAATTGTTTGAGATTAGATAGAGGTGGTCAATTCACTTCTGGTGAATTTAATTCTTTTTCTGAAGAACATGGAATAAAGAGATGATTGTCTGCACTATGGACCCCTCAACAAAATGGAGTTGTGGAAAGGAAGAATAGAATAGTTGAAGATGTTGCTAGAACAATGATGTTAGAAGGAAATTTCCCTCATATCTATTGGAGAGAAGCTGTGAGTACAACTTTGTGCACACCCAATCAAGTACAAATCAAAGGTGATATTGGTAAGACCCCTTTTTAGCTATAGACTGTTCAAAAGCCTATTGTTAAATACTTCAAGATATTTGGAAGTAGATGTTATATAATGAGAGATGAAGACAGGGAAGTTTGATGCTAGAAGTGATGAAGGTATCTTCCTAGGTTATTCTAGTAAGAGCAAGGCATATCCATGTTACAACAAGAGATTGAAGAAAATGGTTGAAAGTGCAAATGTTAAGGTTGATGAAGACTTAGGTACACTGTCATGAACCTATGGATATGACTCTGATGATTAGAATGATAGTACAAATCAAGCAAAGCAAGATCAGACTTCAAATCAAGTGCAAATCAATCCTATAAATCAAGAGAATGAAGAAGAAAGAGAAAATAGTAGAAATGAAAAAGAGAGATAAGAGGAACCTGAAGTTTAAGAACATCCTAAGAAAACTCTGAGGTATGCAAGATTGAATCATTCAGAATTTTAGATTATAGGTTACAAGAACAAATTTTTCCAGACTAGGAGAAAGATTACAGAAGAATCTTCCTTGATTTCAAAAATTGAGCCTACTAATGTCAATGAAGCATGTAAAGATGACCATTGAGTTGGAGCAATGAAAGAAGAGTTGAAACAAATTGAAAAGAATGATACACGGATTCTTGTTCCTAGTCCTAAGGATAAGAATGTTATTGGAACTAAATGGGTTTCCAAAAACAAATTGAATGAGCAAGGTGAAGTGATTAGAAATAAAGCAAGATTGGTATGTAAAGTATACTCACAAATGGAAGGAATTGATTTTGAAGAGACTTTTTCCCCTATTGCTAGAATTGAAGCTATAAGATTATGTCTTGCATATGCTGCTCATAAGAACTACAAAGTTTATTAGATGGATGTCAAATCAGATTTTCTAAATGGTGAATTGGAAGAAGTGTATGTTGAGAAACCTGGTGGATTCCAGTTGACTGATAAGGAAGATATGGTGTTTTAGTTGAAGAAAGCATTGTATGGAATCAAGAAAGCCCCTAGATAATGGTATGCAAGATTGGATAAGTATTTGTTGAAGCTTGGATTCAACAAAGGTACTATTGATAGTAATTTGTATTTCAAGAATGATGATGAACATATGATTGTTGAAGTCTTTGTTGATGACATTATTTTTGGACAAGATGATGGTTTGTGCATGAAGTTTGCTAGTAAAATGCAGAATGAATTTGAGATGTCTATGATTGGTGAGATGGAATTCTTTTTGGGATTACAAATCACTTCGTTAGATAAAGGTATTTTTATATCTCAGTCCAAGTATGTGAACGAATTTCTAAAGAAGTTTGGTATGGAAGATTCAAATCTAGTTGGTACACCCATGGTGACCAGATTCAAGTTGACTATAGAAGATGATTCTCTGAAATAAAATCAGACAAGATACAGATCAATGATTGGATTGTTGTACTTAACTAAAACCAAGCTTGATATCATGAATTTTGTATGTATTGTTGCAAGATTTCAAGTTGATTTGAAGGAATCTCATGCGACTAATGTAAAGAGAATTTTCACATATTTGAAGGGAACTGTTGATCTTGGCCTATGGTGTCCTAAAGATGATGATCTTATTTTGAGTACCTTTACTGATGTTGATTGGGCTAGAGATGTAAATGATAGGAAAATTACTAGTGGTGGATGATTTTTCTTGGGTAAAAAGCTAATTTAATGGTTAAGAAAAAAGTAGAATGCCATTTCCTTGTCTACTGCAGAGGCCAAATACATTGTTTTTGATAACAATTATACTCAAGTCATATGGATGACGCAAATGTTGAAGGATATCAGAGTTGTATATGATGAGCCTATTGCTATGTATTGTGATAATTCAAATGCTATTAACATTTCCAAGAATCTAGTGTTGCATTCAAAGAAAATACATATATCTATCAAGTTTCACTTTTTAAGGGAGAAGGTAAATGAGAAAGAAGTTGGGTATGTGCAAGATCATGATGGGCCAAAAAGTGGCAATATGATGGGTATGTGGCTGATAACTTTTTTCTTACCCAAAATTGATGAAACGAAAAGGGTTTTTAAAGGAGATTCACAACATTCCACCAATATAAATTATGCTTTACTTTGTATTTAATAAGTAATTATTATTCATTTTTAATTCAAATTATTACTAAAGTCCTGATTGATAGGATGATTGAAAAACATCTATAGCTTTCAAACAGTATCACATTTTTTGAATCCAAAACATGCATCACATTCTATGCTTTGCATACTATAGGATTAAAAAAATAAAAATTGAATTTCATGAATTTTTTACCAAGTCAAGGTGGTCAGACCTATGGGTTTTTTATATTTTTTAAAAGTTGTAATAAAAAAAAAATTAATTATTTACTTGGAAAAAATTACAAAAAAATATGCATCACATCGGGACATGAGTCCTCTACTTATATCTAAAATATTATAAAAGAATATTATCATTTTATTGTGGTTAGGGTGGTCAAACAAACACCTACTTATTTTTTCCCTGAAATTTAAGTACTCTGCATTGAAATTTCAAATTTTCACCAAATAGATTTTTTTTTTTAAAGAAACTTAGTAGTTCGAAAACTACATTCAATTTTCTATAGATTCTATTCTTACATATTTTTGAAATAATATAGATAACTTATTTAAATTTTTATGTCAAGTTGTCTAACTCTGATTTTTCTAAATTTTTTGCCACTTAAGGGCCTATTTTTTCCATGATGATCTTGCACATACCCAGTTAGATTGGAATATGTGCCTCCTAAGGAGAAAATTGCAAATATGTTTACAAAATCGTTTCCTAAGGATAATTTTGAGAATCTCAGAGGAAAGCTAGGGGTGATTACCCCTCCTAATCAGAAATGAGGATGCAATTACTTTGCATTAGTTTGTGCATTTCATAGTCAAATCTTATTTTAGATTGATGTTGTGGTGGCTGCTACTCAAGGGGAGTAGTCAGATAGTTTATAAATTCAGATATGTAGTTTAGAGCTTAGAGATTCTTTGTCATTGATGTCAAAGGGGGAGAAGAGTCATGTAAAAAACTAGTGAATATCTAGAGAGAAGAGTTATGTGAGAGAAGAGTCATGTGAAAAAGTTGAGGGGAAAATGAGTTAGAATGTAAGGGGGAGTAAGTGTCAAGAGTTAGCTACATTGATGGTGTTGTTCGCATCATGTGCTTCCATCAATGCCAAAGGGGGAGATTGTTGGATGGTGTGGTTGTGTTGCTAATATGTGGTTGTCATTGATGTCAACACTATTATCATGAATGCATTTGAAGCTATATATGTCAAGGATATTGAGAAAATTGTAAAGAAATAAGTTGTAGGTTATCAGTTGTCAAGTGAAGTTCAATATGGTGGTATTTTCTATATATTGAATATTAGAGGTTGTGGACTGAAGGGTTTGTTGTTGAGTGTATCTAGTTTATCCATGTTGAGTTTTAGAGATCTACATGAAGATTTTATTGAGTTATGAAGATTTTCATTCAAACAATTTTTTTGTTTCTTCAGTTAGTGTTCCTGATTGAAGATAAGGCTATTTCAATGAGTTCATTTGCTTCAGATGCTTCTCTATTGGTTTTTAATGTTTTTGGATGCTTCTAGATCATTCTCTATCTTTTTTTCACATCCAAATTGATTGTTGAGCTCGTGGTTGGCTATTTTCTCTAGTGTGTTCATGTTTCTCATGTTGCTGGCTGACATAGTATTGAAGCGTGTTGTGGATCTTGGAGGAGAAATCAATTGATTTTTTTTGTGTTGAAGATGTTGAATTGGGTCCTCACTAAGTTGTGTCTGCCTTTGGTTGATTTGCATTAAAGATTATTTATTGATTTAGGCTCACAGTTATATTCATTTTATTATTTCTTTGTGACTAACTTGTAGCGGTGAAATTTCTTGTTGTGGATATAATAAAAGTGGTTTTTTTTTCAAATTGATGGAATTCTAGAGAGAATGAATGTGTGTGTATGTGTGAATAATGTCCCAATCATTCAAAGGTAGAGTAGAGTGTGAATAAAATTGAAGAAGAGTGAAGAGTTGTTCATGCGCTTAACTAGACCTATGATAAGGAATTAGCATATGCTATTTTATTAGTTCAATCCTTGTGGATGTCTATAATCTGAATATTTTTGTAAGAAAGTGTTCCTTCCTTTGTAATTGAGCAATGAACTCTAGGTAGTGCACCTAAATGCAAGTGTATTCCCCATATTTCATTCTCTATACTTTTAACAAGGTATAATATTGTGAATTGACCTCCACCATGGTTTTTCCCATAATAGGGTTTCCACATAAAAAGGATTGGTGTTATTTGTGTTTCTGATGTGTTGATGGTCTCTATTTTTATGATTAATAGTTAGATCTAAGAATAAATTTGATAAGTTAAATAAGTTTGAATTTTTGGGACAACTAATTCACCCCCCTCTTAGTTGTCTTACATTGTATTTCCCACAAATCTTATTCATCATAACCCTCAACAATCCCATTCAAATCCTTACTATCAAATATCTAATCTATAAGCACCTCCATACACCACACAATAGTCAAATGTTGTGTATAATTACCAATCCAATCCATATTACACCTAACAACACCCACCCTATCAACAGGGTGCTCCCTCCACTTCCTATTATCAGAAACCACCATCATATCAGTAAGGTGCTTCCACCTCATCATACTACCAAGCTCCCCCATAATACTAATAAGGTACTTCCTCTACCTCATATTACCAATAGCAACCACCATATCAACAAGTGGCCCCCACTTCATATTACCAAAATCCATCATCTCACTATTAGTCTTACACCAATCTGTAACCACAATCCACCTATACGAATCAATATCACCAAAACCCTTCGTATACACCTTCACCAACATATGATCAAATCAATGTAGCCCCATCTTCATCCTACCAACAATATGCTCCTTACAATCAATCAAATCCATCTAATCCAAATCCCTTAGCACCTACTAATAAAGAGTGGGAAGAAGTCAAAGTTGCATTAAAAGACTTGCAAGCAAGGACTAGCAAACAATCTTTAAATTTTGAAGACATTTGTCCCTATCCATTCGATCCCTCAATCTCATTAGTTCTTTTCCCAAAGCATTTTGAGATGCCAAAATTTGATAAGTACAAAGGAACTAAAGATCCCAAGACTCATCTTCAGGAGTTTTATTCCCATTTTCAATAATTTCAACACAATGACAATTATCTCCTATGATTATTTCCAAGGAGTCTAATTGGAATAGCTCTAGAGTGGTTTATGGGTCTCTAGAAGGGATCCATCAAGTCTTTTGTAGATATTCTAGAAAATTTTGTCTCCCACTTATCCTTTAATTTGTAGAAGGATTTTGATAATTTGGATCTCATGAAAGAGAAAAAATGTGAGGGATACTTTTGCAAGCTACCTCCAAAGGTGGTGTGCTTTGTCGGTTAGATGAAATCCCCACTCAGAGAAAAAGACATGGTCACCCCTTTTGTAGAAAACTCTCATCAAGATATGGTGCATAATTTTAAACTCAAGTATGTCACAACCTTTGTTGAGATAGTGGAGAAGGGTCACATCCTTGAGAGAGCACTTATTGCAAAAGGGTTAATCAAAAAATTTAATTTTAATAAGAAAAAGTTGTTTAGGGATAAACCTCATTACTGGAACAAGAATAAGAATTTTTTCAATGATGGTGTCACTGACACCAAGAATGTTTAAGTATCCCATGCTTCCCATAAGCTACAATATGTCTCTCTTCAACCATTAATTCCTAATGCCATATCAATGCCATAGGGGGTACCTCATCCTCCTCGGCAATCCAATCCGAATAATCAAGGAAACAAAAAAATTCAATTCACTCAACTAAGAGAACCCTTAAGCATCATTTTCAATAAGCTTCTTCAAGCTAGTTAACCAATCACATATCCTATGACTAAGCCTTTTGATGAGTCCAAACCCAAGCCAGCCTGGTACAAAGAGAATGAGTATTATGGCTTCCACAAGATCAAATGGTACTCCACAAAAAAATTTCAAGGCTTAAAAACCTACGTCCAGGATCTTATAGATCAAGGCGATATACACATGGATTCCAACCAAGAACCTTCATCCAATGCTCAACTTTAAATATATCAAAACACTTTCCCTAAGCATAACCAAGGTGCTATTACATCAAATGTAAATCTTGGGTCTAGTAGTAATAATAATTAGGGTAACAATACAAATAACAATAGCTACATGAATGTGCCATTAGATTATTATGGCATCATCATGCACATTAAGTAGGCAGAACCACGTGTGTCTATGATACACATGAAATGAAAAGATCCACAGTGTGCCATTATAGCCTACCACACTCGTATCATAGTCCCTAGAACCTCTATGTCAACCTAGACACCACCTGTAAGCTCCCAATATAATATTCTTGATCACCTAGGAAAAACCCTTGCCTAGATATCCATTTTGGATTTGCTTAAGTCTTCTCCTGTGCACCAAGAAATCTTGACCAAAGCTTTATAGGATACTCACGTCCCCAACGACATAGATCCTACACAATTCCAAGCATTAGTAGGACATCTCTCAGCCACATATCAGCTAGGATTTCATTAGAATTACATGCCTTGTATTGATTCCAACCATAACCACCCTCTCCATATTGAAGTTCTCATAGCCTACCACAAAGTTAAAAAGGTCTTGGTATATAATGGCTCTACCCTAAATATTTGAACATTAAAGTTCATAAAATAGGTTGGATACACCCACACTGACTTAAATAATCAAGTCATCACTATCAAGGCATATGATAATGTAGAACATGATTCTGAAGGGACAATTTGTCTTCCAATTTAGGTTGGACTTATTATACAGTACACAACATATCATGTCCTTGATCTAGACCTCTCCTACAATCTTCTTCGTGGTTTTCCATGTATCCATGCCATGTAAGATGTTCCATCCACATACCACTAGTATCTAAAGTTCTCATTTAATGGGATGTAAGTTACAATACATGCGGACCCTCAACCATTTGAGTATTGTCACGCACTAGAAGCTTTCTTCCCCCATTCTCATTACTATCTAGGAGTAGAAATGGGGCCACCTAAGACATCATCATCTCACCCATCCTCTAACATGCTATCCACCACTTCATCCACTCCATCATCCAAATTTGTTTCCACCATTACCAAGGTCCAGATTATTGAAAAAGGGTGTGGTGAATACGAACTGAATATGGCTTTGAATGTGGCAATCATGCCACCCTCACCACATACATATTGCCAAACTTCGTAGTCTATGACACAACAAAAAGAGAAGACAATCACCTTGAGCTCTAAGAATGTGGGATCCAACACTTTTTACTCCCCTATATTAAGACAAGATACACCAAAGGATTACATTAGCAAATGGGTATATCATGAGGAGCCTAAACCTTCTCCCCCTCTAAAGGATTATTTCCAAGTGATGTATCCTTATTCCACAAAGTTAGCAGAAAAATATAATTATCAAGGGGGAGGCCTTTGCATAGAAGAGCAAGGAAGGAAGCAAACTATTGAGACCTCAATGCAACCAAGATACTCAGGTTTAGGCCATGACACCAAACAAAAGGGTCCCATACCATCAACCAGTGCTTCTAACAATGTTAGTATGGAAAGAATTCTCGTAGAAGACATACCTAAAGAAGAATCCATCATACCTATGTACAATGGCATGGATGACATAAACCTTTCCTCCATGTTTGATTGCCTATCCATTTTCTCCATCATCCTATCCCTTTACCATCTTGAGATCATTGACTAGGACCTACATGGTAGCGCACCTGTTGAAACATTTCCCTCAGTGGATATGTACATGAATCTTATGGGATTGGTGGAAAATGATTTCCCTAACCTCAAAAATAAGAAGAAAAAAAATTAAAAAGGGTCATCTAGTGAAAACCTCCCTGAGGCATTTCTTGACTCAAAAAAAGTAAAAATAAAGGGTGTATCTAACAATGAAAACCTTGATGAGGCACTACAATATGAGGGCGTTCATCTTCCCCTTGTGGGAACTCAATTGTCTAAATGATCATCTATTTTTATTGAAGAAACATAGGAAGTAAAATTGGGAACTGAAGAAGATCCAAAAATCACATATGTTGCCAAGTCTTTATTAGAAGAAGAGTACTCCACCATTATCCAGCTTCTCAAAGAAGGTATCATCAATTTTGCATGGAGATATTTAGATATGCTAGGTCTTGATCTCACTTTAGTCATACATCATTTGGACATCCATCTAGATGCAAAACCCATCAAGCAGAAACTCAAGAAAATGCATCCTCAAGTAGCTTTGTTGATCAAGAAAGAGTTGAAAAAACTACTAGAAGTTGGATTCATAAGGCCCATTGACTACTCTGATTGGATCTCCAACATAGTGTCAATGGCTAAACCAAATGGGAATATCATGATTTGTATAGATTTCTAAGACCAAAAAAAATCATATCCTAAAGATGATTTCCCCCTACCAAACATCAACATGTTGGTTGACTTAATGGTGCAACATGATATGCTATCCCTCATGGATGGATTCTCTAGTTATAATCAGATAATAATTGCACCCAGGATCAGCATAAAACAACCTTCACCACACCTTGGACTAAATTTTGTTACAATTTAATACCCTTTGGCCTCAATAATGCAGTGGAAACTTATCAACATGCCATGACAGTAATCTTCCACGACCTTATACACATCATAATAGAGGATTATGTTGATGATCTATTGGGAAAATCTAGAACAAGCAAATAATGCCTGGTAATCCTAAAGAAGATTTTTGAGTAGCTAGAACATTACAAATTGCATATGAACCTAAAGACAAGTGTATTTTGGGTCACATTAGGAAAGCTTTTTGGCTTCATTGTCTCCAAAAGGGGAATAAAGGTTGATCTAGCTAAAGTCAAGGTAATCATGGAAATTCCCCCACTACACAATCTAAAATAGTTGAGGATCCTTCAAGGAAAGCTACAATCCATCAGAGAGTTTATAGCTCAATTAGCTAAAAAATGCCAATCATTCACTCATCTCCTAAGAAAAGATACCACCTTCAAGTCAGATCAACAATGTCAGCTCAGTTTCAACAAAATCAAAGAGTACTTTCCTTAGCCGCCCATCCTTATGACTCCAATTCTAGGTAAACCACTTCTATTGTATATCTCAACTACTTTCATTGCACTGGGGGCACTACTAGCACATCATGATGAGTCATCCAAGGAACATGAAATTTACTACATCAGTTGGACCCTAGTAGGATACAAGTTCAGTTATTCCCCGATGGAGAAAGCTTTCTTAGTTGTAGTCTTCAGTTCTCAAAAGCTTCACCACTAT
The DNA here is from genome assembly GCA_007258455.2 of Sequoia sempervirens. NCBI lineage: Eukaryota > Viridiplantae > Streptophyta > Pinopsida > Cupressales > Cupressaceae > Sequoia > Sequoia sempervirens. Next base: position 414,442,218 of record VDFB02105785.1, read on the forward strand.
ATGCTCAGTCATCCAGTGAAGCTGATATCCAATGTTGATCCGCTCAATTATTTTTTATCTAGGACATCTTTGAATGGTGGCATGGTTATGTGGGTCATGCTATTAAGTAAATTTGATATATAGTATGTGGATTGAAAGACTATTAAAGGGAAAGTAATCATAGATCAGTTAGCATACGCTCCTTTGGTGGATTGCTATCCCTTAGTTATAGAGTTTCCTGATGAGGAGGTCTTCACAGTCTTAAAAGTGGCCACATGGAAACTTTGCTTTGATGGGTATTACATGCATAATGGGGCTGGGGCATGTATCTTATTTTTCATCCCACAAGGTGATTATATTTTGAAGTCATTCAGGTTAGCTTTCCCATGCATGAAAAACATAGTGGAATATGAAGCTCTTCTCATTGGTCTCAAGATCACTATTCAATGGAACATCACTCACTTAAGAGTCTTTGGTGATTCATAGTTGATCATCAAATAGGTTAATGATGATTTCATGAAAAGAGATGACAAGTTGTTACCTTATAAGTTCATGGTGTATGATTTCAAAAAGTACTTCACCTCTATCTAGTTCGAGCAAATCCCTAGAATCTAGAATAAAGTAGTTGATGCAATGGCTGCTATTGGTTCCCTAATGGACATGGAAAAAGATCAAACTAACTGCAATTTCCTAGTTGAATAACTTTTAATCCCTGCTTATGACATCCCTGGGAGTGAAATGGTGTGCGATGTAGTAGGTCCTACATCACCATGGTATCACGACATCTACACCTAACTTCTTGATAACATCTTACCCCCTAACCTTACAAGAAACCAGCATAAATATTTTATCCAATGCACCTCCTACTACACTATAGTGGGTGATACTCTTTATGTTCATGGGTATGATGGAACCATTCTTAAGTGTCTAAATGAGACTAAAGCTCACACTACATTAATTGAGCTACATAGTGGTGTTTGTTGGGATCATTCAAATGGCATGGCCTTAGCCAAGAGAATTCTCAAAGCTAGATACTATTGGCCTACACTAGAGCATGAATCTTGTGAGTTAATGAAGAAAATTATGCCTTTCCAACAACATGTTGATCTAATACATGCTCTTGCTCAAAATTTGCAACCTCTCATAGCACCATGGGCCTTCTCTCAGTGGGGTTGACTTAATAAGCAAGATATACCCTCCATCTTCTAATGACCATACTTTCATTATCATTGCCACTGAGTACTTCACCAAGTGGGTGGAAGCAATGCCACTCTCCCAAATTATGGGCACTTAGATATCCAAAATCATTCTTTTCATATTCTCTGCAGATATGGAATTCCATCCACCATCATCAATGATAATGGGAAGCCATTCAAAAATGAGACCATGAAACACCTATGTGACACCTTTCACATTCAACATCATTGGTCCACCCCCTATTACCCTCAAGGTAATGGTCAAGTGGAGGCTACTAAAAAAACCTTGGTCAAGATCCTTAAAAAGGTGGTTAATAATATTGGTAGAGATTGGTATCTCCATCTCCATCTCACCCTTTGTTCCTACCATAGTTCCATCTGCACTCCTACTGTCATCATTCCATATTCTCTCATTTATGGCATCTATTCCATCTTGTTGATTGAGGTCAAGATCTCATCATCAAGAATATCTTTGAAGAACCTCATCAGTCATGAAGATACTTGGGTTGCACAACTCAGTCAGATAGAACTCCTAGATGAAAAATGGATCAAATCATGCAATCATCTTCAAGCATACTAGAACCATCTCAGGAGAAGCTACAAAAGGAAGGTCCATCCTTGCCAAATCAATATTGGTGATCTAGTCCTTAAAGAGAATCAATGTACCTAGTAAGACTAGGACAAGAAAGGCAATTTTGAGGAAAACTGGCTGGGTCCCTATGTTATCACTACTAAATATGGATCTGAGAAATATAGACTTGCTACACTTGAAGGAGAGCCCATAAAGGAGCCCATCAACATCATGCACCTAAAAAGGTTTTACACCTAAGTCAGTTGGGTTATCCTCTCCTACAAAAATTAAAAAAAAGTAAAAAATTGTCAAAAATACAAAAAAAAAAAGAAGTAAAAAATATACAAAAATAGTAAAGAGAAATAATTCCTCCTATGGTGAAAACCACCCTGTGTGGCACCTTAGATAAGTATGTTTGGTGAAAACCTAGCAATAGGTGCCATTCGTAAAGGGATTAATCATTATCTACCTTGTGTCCTAGTTACTTTATGCTTTCATCCATCCTATCCTCACATCCAACCCTAGCATCCTCTCCATCTAGTCCTTTCATATGCATCCCCCTAACCTGTTGCTTAGTATATTTTGGTTGAGAATTGGATGATATTCATCTGATATCTATTATTTTGAGCTTTCATCCTAATCTGAGCTTGTGCCATCTGTCTTTGTTATTAGTTAGTCTCCTGCCTCCATCTAGGTTCCTTCATCGTGTCAGTCCTCATTAGGTCTCATCCTATCTTCCATTTGTTGTCCATAACATGATAGGAAGTTATTCAAATTTAAGAGTGACGTTAATTTGGAATATTATGGTCTATAGATTGATTTTGGATTTGCAAGAATTAAATAAATTCCTGTCATGGCGATCATCATCCTTTGTCTGATTAGTCTCATCTTTGGTTGTTGGTATTTTTCAAACTATGTTGCCCTTGTGATTTCACGTAGGCAAGGTCGAACATTTGATCTACCCCCGAGTCTTTTGTTTGTCCAGTCTTTGTCCTCCATTACTAATCTCCATTGTCCTTTTTTCAATTTTATTCATGGTCTTTTATCAAATTATGAGGGCTCTACAATTTCACATAGGCAAGGCTAATCTTTGATCGGCCCCCAAGCCCCTAGGTATTTAGGGTGTGCTATTCTTAAGTCTTGTCTCTTATTTCTTGTGTTGTGTCATAAAGGTATGTCCTTATCTAGCTAGCTATTTAGAAACGCGATCCACTAGTATCATAAGATTCAACCGGTTTTGAGTACCATGCATCATGTCGATCTCTTATTTTAATATCCATCTTTAGTCTTAATAGGATGCATCTTTCTTCATTAAACCACATCAATCCCATCCACCTTTTGATCTTGTGGTAAAGGAAATTTGAAATTGATTACTTTCTTTTGATGTTTTTGTCATTTTATTTATCATTTGAGCTTCCTATCATATCTTGTTAGGGTTTCTATGATCCCTCATATCATGGTGTGATTTGACTAGTAAACATAGGGGCATATCTTGATTTTTTGTTTGTTGATGTCTACTTGGTTGTCCCACCTAGTACCCACAAAGATCCATGTGGTCTTGTATTATGTTGGGGCATCCTTTGTGCTTGTGGTTATCATAATTCCTAGCCTGACCAAATTCATCATGACTTTGGGGTGTTGAAATAACCTTCTTATTTGTTGTGTTTGTTTCATGCATTAGAAACTAATCTACCTTGGTTCCTCATACCTTGGTGTATAGTGTCTTATGATATAGCAAAAATCAGTGCTCCAAAAATAGAAAATAGTATTAGGATTGCATTTATCCTCCATCCATTCTATCCCTAACCTATGACTTGTTATTTAGGTTGTGCAAACATTCATCTTCCATCTTCATTTCTCCTCAAGATACCTATGGTTCTTGACAGGTGTAGTTTCACACCTATCCTCGCTTAATTTTATAATGATTATAGGTAAAGTTCTTGCCAATAAGCTAAAGCAATTATGATACACAAATAAAGTCAGCCTACCATCAACTTCCATCACTATGCAAGAACTTATTTACACTCATGTCCATGCTACATTTCATTTAGCTATTAATGTTTGAAAGGATTTTAATTTCATCCTATCTATTATCGTATGTTCATGGAATTTCATTTCAACCCATGTGTATTGTCATATCATATCCATTTTAAGTTGTTTAAAATTAATCTTAATTGGTTATTCTAAGAATCTGAAGATCATTTTATTACCAATTCATTTTCATATTAGTCCATCTCATTGATACATTACATACATCTCCACCTGCATCACAAATCATTAGACTCATATCAATAGTGTATAACATTATAAATCATTCATCACATCCTACATCATAAATGTTAGGCATCATAAATCTCATCCATGTCATACACATATGCATATGTCACATCATTATCATAATCATCCATAATAAAATAATACACATACACATGTGCATAAATAAAAAATCCATCACATAAAAAAAAAATAGTGTCAATAAGGGTTGTCACATATCATATAAGTATCAAAATATAATGTCCATCATATGGTCTATAATAAATTCCATCATATCATCAAAATACATGTCCATCATATACATCAATAATCATCAAGTAAAATACAAGTACAAGGCTCTAAATCAAATCTGATATATGTTCCTCTATACTACACATCCACCCTACATCTGTCAAAAATCTATATCTTGTCCTTTGTCCTTTGTCATCTCTACCCTGAGCTACCCTCATATGACCTCTATGGTGAATCCAACACTGGCCCTCTATGTGGGGGAGTCTCTTGATAGCTACTATATCCCCGTGTATGTGTCCCTAGTGACCATGATGGTGTTGACATCTATGGCACCGCTCGCGCGTAGGTTCATACATTTTGTGAAGCATCTGGGACCTCTTTGATATTCCCCCATATAATAGTTGGACTCCCTCATATACTCATCCCTCTCCATTTCATGTATCTTGGTCACATCTTGCTCCATCCTATACCTATCTTGTGACCCAGTTAGTTGTCTTCTCTCCTACTCCTAGGCATCCTATGCTAGCATCAGCTGGTCTATCTGCGCTTGCATCCATGCCATCTGATCTACCACTATGTCTCTCTCACTTTGTAGAGCCTATACCTATGCCTATGCCTCTACTACATCCCTCTCTAACTACAATTTCCACATCTACTCTACTATCACATCCCTCTCATCCTATAGGGCATGTACCTGTGTTTTTTTTGTACTCTTATCCTATAAAGTCTACATCTATGCCATCACTACCTCTGATCTCCCAACACTAACCCTATGTCCCCAGCTATCTACTCTACCACCTATGCTCTATCTCAGAGATCATCTCACTCCCTCCTTAGCTCAATCCTATCCCACTGCAACTCTCCTACCTATCTCACCAGTTCCTCCCTCTCCCTCTTGGCATCATGTACTTGTATGGATACAGAGTCTACTAACTCCCCATAATCCCTCTCTCCCTCATCATACACCCTATCCACTTCAACCTATAGTCTCTTCCTATCTGCCTCTAATTCCATAAGTTTGTGCTCTGCGATCTGCAACCTTGCTAGATCCCCTATTAGTAGTA
>VDFB02105785.1:414447632-414628508 GCA_007258455.2 Sequoia sempervirens
GAATCAATTTTCAAAGATAGAAGTTCATCATTTTCAATCTCTATCATTCTAAGTTCTCTTGTTTTTCAATCTTCTCCAAGATTGGGAATTTTCCGTCAACTTCTTCAACTTCCATACCTATGGTTTCTTACATGTTCAAGCAAACTTAATCTTTTCATAGATTTGACATGTTGGGTTCATTCAACACAAGATTGACCACAAAACCCACATGCTAGAATTTTCAAGAAAATTTTCCCTATTGCCTCCAATTTTTAGGCATTCTAATTTGTTTATTTTTTCAGAAAATAGAAAAACTAGGTCGCATTAGCATTCAGACACCTACAAAGCCCATGTCACAAATTTTCCTAAGGAAAAATTCCCTCACTACTACCTCTGAGGGATTATTTCATGTCCATGAAAAAATTAGTTTTTCAAAAAACAAATGATTTGGGTCTATTTAGCATGGCATTCTCTAGAAAACCCATATCTAAGTTTTTTTATCCAAAATCTACCTTTTTCTAAAGAAGATTTAGTGAAGCTATTTTTAGCTGTTAGGTTGAAATTTTCTAAACATATCCATGTTCACAATCAAACTTCACATTTCATCATGCAATACTCTTCCATTGAGAAAAATAAAGAAAAGCATCAAAAGCATAAAGTTGTAGAAGAAATAAAGGTCATCACTCCAATTACAGAGTCAACAAAGTTACCAATCAGTCAAATATCAATTGAAGCATGTAGATATTTCTAGAAATAGAATTCAAGTGATGAAAATAGTTAACTCGAGACCTTTTCCAAGTTTAATTTGAAACCATCTAATTTTCATGCATGTTTATCTTTGGAGAGACCTATTGTATAGTGGAGCTTTCTTTAGTTTTGGAATTAGTTAACTAATGTAGTCTTTCCAATTAACTATTAGTTTAATTTTTTTAGACATAGGAATAAATCTTGCAGATTGGTAAGACTGATTGTTAAATTAAGGAGATTTAAGGACCTTCCCTACTCCTTGAGTGTATATAAATAAGAGCAGCCTTTGCTCATTATTTCTTAACCATGATTATGATAACAAAACATAGCCTTAGTTCCTTCAACTTTGTTATTAGGTATATTTTCATGAACCATTATTGCTATAACAAAAATTTTGAGCCTTTGTGCCTTCAAGCTTTGCTAGTCAATATATGTTCACTTTTTTTAGTGTAATTTGGTTTATCATTGATTGTGTGTTTGTCTTCTTAACACAATTGGCTATCGGAAATGTTTAATTACTGATTGAATTTGAGGAAATAAAATATTAAGCTGATAATGCTTTGATCGAAAGTCTCAAGATCTTTTTTCGTATTTTTATTTTTATAATCCTTATTTCAGTCTACACCTCAAAAGTACAATGAGATTTTGAGGAAATTTTGAGATCAAGTTTATCGTTTCATGCATTTTTCATAATATTTATTTCAGCCTACACCTCAAATGTACAATGAGTCTTTTATGGAATTTTGAGATCAACTTTATCATTTGATGTTTTACTTTTATAATATTTGTTTTAGCTTTCATTTGAAAGTACAATGAGCCTTAAGATGCATTCTAGAAATAATTTTGTTTAAGGTTTGTGTTTACATAATCATTCCTTGTTTACTTCTAAATCCTCTTGATGTGAATTTACTTGAGGAGATAGAAGCATTATAATTTTAGGCCTACTTGTATTTGAAGTTACAAAACCAGAGAAAACCTCAGCTACAATGCAAAGAGTTTTATAACCTTGTTCTCTCAGCTAAGATAAAAAAATTGGAATTTAGTTTTCTTTTTCTTTTCATGCATAATGATCAAAAGAGGGAGTTCCCCCTCCTAATTTGAAGAGCAATATAACTATGCATAGTTGTCTATTTCCAATACACACACAAAAGGTGTGAATTGAAATACCAACAAGTTTAATCCCCATTTTTCAAATGGTGTTATTGCTAGTTGTGGCTGCAATGGTATTTCATTTTTTTTTTGGCCTTCCCATTCATTGGCATCTATCACAACCCCTAGTATACTTTACTGCATCCTTATGAAGATTTGGCCAATAGTAGATAGTGTTGAAAATCTTAATATTTTTCCTCTTTGTTGCAAAGTGTCCCCCACATAGTTCATCATGGCATTCTTTGAGGATATCATATACTTCATCTCCTCTAATGCATCTCCTCATTGTGTTGTCTAGGCTTGTGTAGAATAAGTATCTAGCTATACATGAGTAGGGAAATATATTGTGAACCAATTCCTATTTTCTTTGCGTGAGAAATGGGGTGGTGTCTTTCATACTACAAGATAGTTTGCAATATTTGCATACCAAGGTGTATGTAGAGATAAAGCAAATAAATGATCATATAGGAATTAATCATCAATAAAATCTTCATATGATTTAGTTGGTAGTATAGATATAAAATATTCCACTACATTTTCTTTACCTGGCATATCCACACTGATAATGTAAAATTCGGGAAGTAACAATAAGCACTTGAAAAGCCTACCACAAACTACTAGTTTGTTCATTAGATACCTAATTGTTGTATGTTTAGTGTGTATGAATACTTGATATCATATAATATAATGTTTGAATTTGTTCATTGCATATACTATTGCCAACATCTACTTATGTCACTGTATAATTGAGTTTTTCCCCTTGTAGGTTTTTGTTGATGCAAAATATGGCATACTCTTTGTTGCATTTCTTTCTTTCCAAGCACAACTCCTATAGAAAAATCAGAAGCATATGTATGGATATGGAAAGGTAAGGTCTAGTTTAGTCCTCTCAAGATACAGGTTTTGGTTAAAGCTACCTTGATTTCTTTAAAGGAGTTCTAAAAAAGTAGTTTTCCATTGAAATTCTACCTAAAAAATATTGGATGGATCTTGTTAGGTCTCAAAAATGTAGGTTTGAACCATGAGAGGTTGTAAAGCTCTCACAATGTTTTTGGATAATGTAGAAGGTGAAATGATGAATTTGAACCTTCTACTCTTTAGGTTCTGTAAGACCTAGGTAGGTGGACCTATGTGAATGAGCAAATTTGAACTGTGTTTATTCCCTAATCAATCTATCCACAATGGAAATTTTAGAAGTGGAGAGATGCACACTTATTTGGTATGAATTGTAAAGGAAATATGTTCATCTAATAGATGTAGAAACTAAACTGGATGAAACTAAAGATGGAGTGTATAAGGCCAATGCCTAGCTAGGTAAAACAAAGTCAAGTGAAAGTTTGATATGAGTGACTTCTATCTTGTAGAAATTTTAATTGTTTAGAATATATAATAGTTTATAACTTGTATAAACATGCAAGAATGTAATTACCAAGTTCTACTTTAATAATCCAAATGATACTTCTAAATTACTATGACAGAGTTGGAGGATTTAATCTCCAATTGGAAGAACCAACTTATCATACTACACAAATGCAACAACTGTGCATTGAAAAATTGAGTATATACTTGATATGTCAATTTGAATAACAAAGAAATAACAATATTGGAGACAACTAGATAATGTCTTAAATTAATTTAAGAAAACAACTGATACCAGAAATATGCTAGAAAATCAGGCAACTTCCATTGATTCCTCCATAATTCTATACATGCATCGTAGTCTATTTGAATGTAAACGTCATGAAAATTTCCTACTGTATATTTTTTTCCTATTCGCCTATATCTATTTTGAAATTATAAAACAGATATAAATATGTCAAAATTATGAAAGGACACATCCCTTCAGAAATATTTATGCTTAACAACAATAATAAAACTAGAGATTAGGATCTATTTAGTCATAAATGGACTTTATAAAAATGATCAAAGTAATCATGTCATTCATGTGTGTTAGCATCTTCTAGTGCATTATGTATTGCTATTTCCATTATCACCATCCTTTTGTTCTACTCACAAGCCTCGCCTAGTGTTGAATTGTTTCTTGTAGTCATCTACAGGTGTAATGCCCCATCTTAATAACCTAAGAATGTTGCAATTGTGTATAAAGGTGTAATAATTTTTTTTTTAAAGAATAATTATTAAGTTAATTAGTTGCATACATTCATTAAGCTATGCGACGTTACACTACTTTGAGTTTCCATAGACGACTTAGTATTCCGCATTGCACACATTAATTAATAACATAAACATTAAAGATAAACATTGCATTTCATTTAATACTCCATTCAAGATAACATAAATTACAAAATTGTTTCCTTACATTGCATTTGATAAAATATACAATACTCATCCATCTGATGAGGTAGTTCAATAATAATTACAATTACAAGTGTTCACCTCACAACATTTGAGGGATGTTTTCAAATACAAGAATTACAAATTACAATGAAGAAAGTACATTTAAGTTTCCAAATGCGAGCTCTCCATCCATGAAGCTCTCAATGCCATAATCATAAATTGGGGACCCAACGGAGTAAGGTGCACATTCCACCCAACCATGTGGTACCCGTAGGTCCACCCCCTATGCTAGGAGATAGTAATATGGTTACCTAGACTTAATCTACTAACCCTAGACACTAGTACATAACAAACTATTGGTTACATTGCTTCTAGATTTAGACAATTGATGTACTACATACACAAGGTTAACTATTATTTTAGGTGGAGTTTCATCACAATATTGCAAAGGTTACCCTGGTGTTTCTTCCTAGGTTCCGGCCCCCAACCTTGGGTTACCCTGGTAACCTCTTACGAAACCCGGCCCCAATGCTAATCATTGTGGAATCGAATGTCTAGATTAAAGAAACAAGACACTGATTTGCCATTCCAGGCCTTCTCATCTTATACTCAAGACTAAACTAGCTCAAGAGTCATAAGCGAGGCATAACATATGGTTAAGAGTTTTAATCTAACTATTGTGTTCTTTAGTTATCACTGATTTACTAACTCCTTGTAAGTTACCCTGACACCACTTTGTGTGTTGGCCCTTACAAAAAGCCACTCCCCTAAACATAACAAAGGATTCTATATTCTCCGACTAAGGTTTACAAGGTGTATAACATACATCAAACAATTTCAACACCATTCATAATGAACATCAATGTCTATGTTCACAAAAATCAGGTATCTAAGTACCAACTAATATCATGTATACAATTTAGCCAACATATGTTTTCAATTTAACAAACAGAATCCCCATGGTAATAAGTTGGTCTAGAAGACTTGTTGATTTAATACTTTCCCAATATTCCAAACGAGGAAACACAAATTTAAAACAAATTGATAATTAAAAACCTACATTAGGATATACTAAATCCAATCAATCAAAATATGTGATACACAAAATCAATCATTTAAAGTATCATTTGTTTTCCATTCTATACCATAAATGAAATCTATTCATAAACATTTATTGCAATGAAATTTATGATTACTTCAAAATAATAGTTCATTCTAAGCTCAAATAACATAATCAAAATAAATCAATTGTCATAATATCTATTTCTAGATATTTAATAAATTATTCTTTCAAGTATTTCATTTATACATAATAACTCTTCCAAAAAAATATTTTTAAACATTTAAATAAATACAAATCATTATAAATATAATGTATACATATTATATATACATATAATATATATTATGGTATTAATATACATTATATATATATAATATATATATACATAATAAATATAATATAAATTCATATTATAAATACCAAATCGTAGATTTAAAAGGTGCATTGAAATCATATTATACAATAGAAGTTAGGGCCAAAAGCCCTAACCCGCGCACAGTGCGGTGCACAGTGGGGAAGGGCTACCTTCGTAGCCCGCCCCACAGGCTCAGCCGCGGTGGCTGAGTCGTGCGCTACCCGCATGGGCGACGTTGGCTCGGCCCTTGCTGCCGTGCCCCTACGGGGATGGCTACGGGTAGCCCCCGCCCACACAGAGCTTCGGCTCTTTCGATTTTTTTAACAAATTTTATTTAAATACATTCACTATTAAAAACAATGAATTTCATAGAATTTTGACTGTGGATTTTCGCCCGTACAATGATTCTAATTTATCAATTCACTATTATTTGAAACAAATAATTTTATATATGTATTTGTATATGTATGTATATATATCTGTTACAGATATATATACATATATAAATACATATATAAAATTCATAAAAACAAACAATTAAATACTGAAACTGGGCAATAACTTTCAACGGGAAATTCAAAAAGAATTTTCAATCCCTTAAAGACTTTAACAATTTTCCTCTGTAAATATCTACTATTATATAAAACCCTATTTTGCTCCTTTTATTTCTCTATATTCCCTTGTTTTCACAATTTCCTAGAGATTCAAAAATAAAACAACAGAGAATTTTCTTTTCTTTCTCAATTAAAATCCTTCATAGATCTTTCCTACTATTTAAATAAAAATTTTACCAAATTCCCGAGAACACAGGAAATACAAAACAAATCTTTTCGCCAACTTTTAAAGAAAAGAAATAAAATAAACAAGAAAAGTACCTGTAGTATGAAAGCTTCCTGTAGGAGAAATCCTCTTGCCTATAGCATACAATTTTCCCAAAAGCTTCTCCAACCAGCACAAAAGAACTTCCCTCCAAAGGGATCTTCCATAAATATACAAAGTTACCAATTTAACACAATATAGAAAGTTTTTACAGAGCACCAGAATATTTTTTTTCCATGAAGAAAATTCAATTCCTCTGTGATATCCCAGATTCAATTTTACCTCCGTAAACAAATTTCCTCAACAATAATCAATTAATACACTGGCACACATGTCGAGAAGTGGTTGCAAAATATCTTCTCCACCACTTCTCGGCAATCTTGCCAATTTCTTTTAATTTAATTTAAATTTTCAATTTTCAAATGCAAATTTACTTATTAATAAAAATTGCCATTTCCACAAATTAATTTAATTTCAAATAAAGCTATTCACACACTTAAATAATTTAATTTAATTAATTAATTAATTTAATTAAATAAGTTTAATCTTTTAAGATCAAACCATTTAACCAAATAAGCTAATTAATTAATTAAATAACATGCAACAAATTTCTTCAACATTTAAAAATTAATTTAAATAACAATAATTTAAAACATAATAACTATTATTAAAATCAACATTTTTCCTTTTAAACAATTAAACCAAAAAGGAAAATACAAGACAAACTTATGACTCTGAACTAAAACTGACAATGTACTAAGACCGAGATTATAGACTAGACTAGGGTGAAGCAAACTACTACCTCTCAATCAACATTTCCGTTGAGTCTTGACATGCTCAGACCTGAGTACCCAGGTGGAGTCAGTGTCATGTACCTGCAATTCCTGCAACCAAACAATAACATGCATATGTATATAAATAAACCATTGAATAGGAACACCGTACAGAGAAAATTACGGATATCATAGGGCACTCGCAAGCGAGTGATGCGATTCCGTTCTCCACACCAGTACACTTCACATCATACTGATGAAATAAATAACTGTTAGTCCATCATAAACATGTACATAGCAATAATCATCTGAAAGTAAACATCTAGGCTACCTCAAAACATACCAGAAAACAGTAATCCATACAATGTATCATCATGTCATAGAATAAATCCACTGTCACTCAAAAACTAGCAATCAAAACATCCAAAACAAGTATCATAATCTAATAGTGTGAAAACATAACAGCAGAGAACATAAGCATAAATGGAGGGGTACTACACCAGAATCCTTTGTAGCATTGACTCACATTATTTAATCCACCTGTCCTTCTCTTTTAATTTTCCTTCACATTTAAATAGCATGGGTATCCCCTTCTTTGTGGCATCATTTAGTCCTTGTCCATCCCCCTGCAACTCTTCGTGGAAGTCTTTGTGTTTTCTTATGAAATGATTGACAATATCAATAGCTACAATGTCAGGAGCATCCCTTCTATTTATCTCTTGGAACTTCTCATGAATTCTACTATCAATCCTCTGATTTTCTTTCTCTACAATATAGCTTTTTGAATGTGTTCCCCAAAGTTTTCTCAACCAAGTCATCAAGTTGGTTTGCCTCATTTTGATCACTGCAACAATTGCATCATGCTTACCCTGAGAATATGTATTTTATCCTTCCCTCTGGTCTCTTGCATGAGAACTCTCACCATGAGTCAACTACTTAGTGGATCCTAAGGTAATTCCCATCATATCTTTTAAGTGATCATTTTCTCTAAGTAATCTTTCATTATTAGCCTTCTACATTTCTTCTTCCTTAATCAACATCTAGATTTGGCCCTTATTCAACTTGGTAGCATTGGTGCCAATCTCTATCATAGTTATGGGATCAACTTCTCCAAATTTTAATGTCATTACATGCCTAAAAGCTTTCTAAGTATCAATTACAATAGATTTCTTGTGTGGTGGATATAGGGCCCATATCATGAGTGATACTTCATATGGATTATACTTGGATCCTGCGTATATCTTTGTTACACCCTTAGTGCTAAGCTTGTGTGTGGTGTTATTATTCTTCAAGAAGCTATAAAAAATTAAAGCATAATTTAAATATAACCCAAAGAAAATCATAACACCTACATCCTCCAAAAAATTTCTTCCCTTCTTAGGGGTCATGTCTTCCATTTCTTTTAATACACTTAATTTTAAACTTCTCAATATTTTCCTTTCATTATGTGGCGTTATATTTTCCACTTACTCCCTTATTGATTTCCCCTTTTGCTTGTACAAAAAGGCTTTAAATTTTGGAGTTTCAAAAAATTCATTATCAACTACAAATGACATGTATGCCATTTGCCTTGCATCTACCTCTGAACTCTCTTCAACATCTAATTTCCTATGAGGACATTTGTAATCTTGGGTTCTCAACCTAGAAATTTTATTTACTATGCTATGAGGCCTATCCTCACTAGATGTTTCTTCCCCAAAAGACAACAATTCTACATTTGGAAATCCTCTCTTATATTCTTCAACAACCCTTTATGCTTCTTCTTCCTCCATATTCCTGATTAGATCATCATATTGATAGGGTATATGATTATACCTACCCAAGTTTATTTTATTTCTAGAAAAGTTGATGTACCCCTCTAGATCAAATCCCTTTCATGGTGGACCTTTCTCCATATTGTATTTCAAAAGTTTATTTAGAACCATATCATATCCATCCCTTGATAACACAGTGTAATCACCAAAGCATAATGTTTTGGGCATAAATTCCTATTTTCCAAAAGAACTTAGGTTCATAACATCTGAATAATCCAATTGTCTAGCAATCTCCAAATGAGCAATCCTATTAGGCACCGTTTTGGGCAGAATAAAAGGTGCATCTTCAAGTCCATATACTTTGATCATAGTTGCACCTTCTAGGCAATACCAGTCTCCCCAATTGTGATTAAATGGCCCATTGAAGTCCTTGGGTCTAAGAAACCTTTATATCTCATTAGAAAGTGAATAATCACAAGGCTGGTTATATAATTTATATAGTTCTTTCACAAAATACTCTTCAAAGTGTATATAACAGGAATTGGCAAATCTACAATCCCAGATGGCAATCCAGAGTTGCACTAGTAATAATCTTCCTTATTGAATTGTGAAATTCTTAAATTTTTAGGCCACAACGCCAATTCCTATCCATAGTACAATATCATATGCATAAAGATTGAATAGGGATTCAAATGCAAAATAAGAGATTCGTTCTTTATTGATATTAATCTTGCATCAAGTTCTTTGGTAATATATGAAGCATAATCAAATGGTCTAGAATTATGGCATTGAACATTTGTTGCCACTACCATTGACACAATTGACATGTACTTAGGGGCCTCCATCCCTAACACCTGGCATGTTGAAAAATATGTATACTTCAAGTATGGTTCAAACAAATACACATGAAATGGAGGGCTATCACTATCTTCCAATGGAATTGATTTTCCATCCTTTTTGAGTCTATACAATGGTACCCTCCAACCCTTGTATATGGTATCCATTCTCCAAAACTCTCTTTCAAGATCCTCATTTCCAATTTTTTCATGACATATCCCCTCTAGGTTAAACACTTCATTGATTGTAGCCTTCGATATGTGTATAAATGGTTTTACCAATGGGTCACAAATAGCTCTGAGCTTTAGGTCATAGTGAGTAGCTAACATTTTAACCAATTCTACATCTACAAAGACATTTAGGCAGACTAATTTCCCTAGGTTGAATTTCTAAGGATTACACACTGGTTCATATTGATTCCTTCAGTGGTAATGAAAAATGAACAAATCATATCCCCTAATCAGAGTCTAGATATCACCTATGTGCTTGCATTTATCTTCCAATTTTTCTACTTCTTCCCTAAGTTGTGTGGAGCACTTAGCCTTAGGTCCTGAGCCAAGAAAGTAATCGATAAGGTCCTAGTTCAGTTTCCTCTCCACTAGCCCTGGCTCATTTTCAGTTTCAATTTTTTTCTTTTTCCCTTTAGGGAAACTACTCTCACCCTATCTCTTGCCTTTTGTTTTCCCCGAGCTCATACTTTCCATTATATCTCCTTACAATCACAGAATTGAAAAATAAAATTGCAGAGAACTTACAAGACTTGTTTGAAATCCTCTAGTCTGCACAGTTCTCTAGATTTTCATCTGCTTTCCGACTTCTCTTACTGCCAGTTCTACAAAAATCTCCTTCAATTATTTCTCTTCAATTCAAGAAACTATCTACTTCATTATGTGTTCGTGCCTCCATTAATTTTTCAGCTCCAAGCATGAGTTCATAATTTATTTGAAATTCTCACTATCACATCAAATGCTTTCCATCGGCAAGATATTTCAAAAGCTCTGAGCGATCCTTTTTACTTAGGTTAAGCCAACATTCACTAAACATCCTGTTGGTTAGTAAGACATTATATCCTTTTCACTGATATCACACAACTTATCCTTCTAATCCATTCCACACATATATTGCCAGGTATTACCCTGATGAACCTTTTTGATTTACTTGTGTCTTTAATGACAAGATATCATGTATCGTTGAAACATATAACAGTTTCCCTGATGTTATGAGTCTTCCTAAAGTTCATTCCTTCAATCTTAAGTATATCACCAAGACTCTTTCCGATGTAATCTTATTGGCATGACATGGAGAATCAAGGGGACATTTCAAACTTACCTTGATATCTTTTGTCTTTCCAATATAATTCTTTATGCTTTATTAGTGAGACATGACAAATCTCATGCCAATGGTATTTCATCGGTAAGACATATATGTTCAGTATGACGTACTAATCTCTCCCCAATGATGCTTGTCTTTTCTATGAATCTTTTCATCAATGAGATCATGAATTGTATCCTCCCGATGCACATCTTCTTACAAAATCCAATCAGTGTGACATTCCCGACCTCTCACTGATATGTTGAAAACACCTACATAGGAATGTAATGTCTTATGGATTGAAGAGACCTTCACCAACTCTCATCAATATGATTATTTATTCACATACTTTTTATTAGAAGGATTTCAAGATATCAAAGGGTAAAAAAAATGTGATCATTGGTGATTGTGATATGTGGAGAAAATTATATCAATTTTATACTTAAGATATGGACTTCTTTGGGAAACTTATGACTATAAACCACTATAAAATTTTCAAAATTGTATAGTTCCAATAGTGGCTTTGTCTGGGGATGAATGATTGTGAGATCATTGCAAGGATTTAGATCTTTGGAAGATCAAACCAGACTATAGGGGTTATGAAAATGGATTTGTGAAGGGGATGGAATGATAAATGGATATGGAAAAGGAAAGGATCCTATACTACTGTACATGGAAATATTGTTTTGTTTTTAAATGAAGGAATTCTAGGATTGTCCATGTACTAGAAATTCCTATTCCTTTTGATTCCCTAAACTACTGAGCATGGAGAAAATTTGTTTTAAGAGGTTTTCCAAGATTTTTCCATGTACTGGCAACCCTTAATCCTCTATTTTTTCATAAGAAAATGTTTTAGGAACTTCCCATGTATAGGAAACTCTTGTTCTTCACCAAACATATTCTACAAGTACTATGAGGCTTCTCCTCCTTTTCCAGTGACAAAAAAGGGTCCTAAACACAATGCTTCAAATTTTCCATGCTTTCCCTTCTCCTGACACCTAGAATTCCACATTAGCACCAAATCATTCTCCTCAAATTTTCTATCTTTAGATTTCCTATCAAATAGATATTTCATCTGTGACTATAACTTCACATTTTGGTTTTGAGCCAATCTCCTTATGTCATCAAGCTCTACAAGCTACTCCATTCTTTCCTCCATTGGTTCTAGAATGTCTATATCTTCCTAAAGGATAAATTTGTAAACTGGTAACAAGTTTTGTAATGGCATCCTAGCTTGTATTCCATACACTAGTTCAAATTGATACTTTCCAATTGCCTTCTTCATAGTGATCCTATTTTCCCACACAACCATTCTCAACTTTGAATCCCACACCTTTTTATTTCCATGCAACATCCTCCTTATGATCTTCAAAAGACTTTTATTACTAGAATCTACTTGACCAATTTCTTGTGGGTGGTAAGGGGCTGCATAAGAGATATTAATGCTATGCGTACTACAAAAACTTATAAACTCATCAGATATAAAACACATCCCATTTTCTGTAATCAATCTTACTAGTGTACCAAATCTGGTAAGAATATTCTCCATTATGAAATTTATTACCACCTTGCTTGTGGCTTGTTTAGTTGGGATGGCCTCTACCCACTTAGTGAAAGAATCAATAACTACCAATATCCAATTATTTCCACCACTTGACTTCTCATGTATTTCTCCAATAAAATTGATTCCCCGTTGATGGAAGGGGGCTTCTACTTCTAAGGTCCTTAGTGGAAAAGCTCCCTAATATTTCATCTTCCTTGAAAACTTTTGGCAAGCTTCACATTTTCTTACATATGAAAAAGAATCATTAAATACCTTAGGCCAATAGTATCCTACCCTAAGAATATTTTGTGCAGTTGTTTTGGTAGATTAGTGTCCTTCACACACTCCTTCATGTATCTCCCTCAAGACATGTTTAGCTTGTGATTCATCTAGACATAGCAATAACATCCCATCACTATTTTTCTAGAACAAATCACCCTCTATGAACACATATTTAGATGCTTGCAACTTCAAAGTTCTCCTCTGGTTATTGTTCAATCCTTCAGGGCACTTCATATGTCTAAGATAATACACAATATTTGTGTACCAAGAAGTATGTTCAATGCTTGCAATGGCATCCTGCTCACTCTTTGTATCACGAATTTGATTTGATTCAATGTTCATCTTTATCATCAGCTTGGCCAAACCTTGCCCCCTTACCATCTTGGTAATTTGAATTTCCATATCAAATTCTTGGATTTTATTAATCCATTTACATATCTTCCCTATTACCTCTAACTGTGTGAGAATATCCTTCACAAGTGCATGTGGGACATAGGTAATTACTTTGGCTCCAACAAGATATGGTTTGAAAGATTTTGTTGCTTTGACCAATGCAAAAGCTTGTTTTTCCATAATGTCATATTTCAACTCTAACCCCTACAGTGACTTGTTGAAAAAGGATATAGGTTGCTCATGAACCTCATCATTATTTTGTAACATAACAATAGCTATAGTATGGAATGAGGCAAATGAAAATATTTGAAAAGGTTTTGAAAAATTAGGGGACTTAAGAATAGGGGTTTCTTTGATGACTTTTTTGATGGATATAAAGGCTTCTAAGGCTTGTACAATCTAGTCTATCTTTTCTCCCTTTTTTAACATTTTGAAGATGGGTTTAACAATCCCAGCAAAGTTGGACACAAATCTCCTAACAAAGTTAATTTTCCCAAAAAATTATTGAATTGCCTTAACAGTCTTAGGGATGGGGATCTTATCTATGGTTTCTACCATTTTAGGATCTATTCTAATTCCCTCTTTTGATACAATATTCCATAAAATTTTACCTTCTGTAACAACAAAATGACATTTTTTAGGATTAAGACTGATACCATATTCCAAAGCTTTGATGAATATCTTCTCCAGGTGCTACACATGATCTTCAACCTTCTTTAAACAAGTAGTGAGGTCGTCTTTCTACACTACCATTATAGCATTGATTAAATATACAATTTCCACATCCATGGCCCTTTGAAAGGTTTCCCCTACATTTGTGAGACCGAATGGCATTCTCACATAAACATATGTCCCCCAAGGGGTGGTAAAATCTGTCTTGTACTGCTCAAATTCCTTAACTTTGACTTGATTGTAGCTAGAAAATCCATCCATCATTGATAACAACTCACACCCTATCACCTTATGTAGTATAACTTCCATATTAGGAAGAGGGTAATTGTCTTTGAGAGAATTAACATTCAAATTCCTAAATTCTACAAATAGTATGATATCCCCGTTCTTCTTTCTTACTGGAACCAAGTTTGAAACCCATGTTGAGTGTCTAATGGGCTTGATAATGCCTCTATCTCTGAGCTTTTCCAATTCCTGCTACATCTTTGGTTCTAGAGTTGGGTTAATAGGCCTTTGCTTCTGTCTAAATGGTTTTGCATCTAGTTTTAATGGGATCTAATGTTGAAATAAATCCTCCCTATATTCCTTGAGATCCTCATAGGACCATGCAAACACATGCTTGTACTTCCTCAACAATGTAATCAACATTCTTCTAATTGTTGGACTTATTTTCATGCCAATATACACCTTTTTTGGTACTAGCTCAGTCCCCAAATTGTTTTCTTTAATATCTTCCCTTTTGATTGGTGTTTGCTTCATGAGAGATCAATCATTTCCATCATATACTCTTTCCAATTCTACTATCCATTTGGGAAGCTTATTAGTTTTAAGTTGCAAAACCTCTTTCCCAAATACAATCTGCTTTCCATCTATTTCTTCCATAAAAGCATTGAAGTCAATCTCCTGAGTCTCATATTAGTCTATGCAATGAAGAAATTTTAGGAGGTTAATATCATCATTGAAGACTTTCTAGCTATATATATTGCCAGGGATAGCAAGCCTTGTTTTGAATTCAATTTGAGATACTCCAGCCAGTGTAATATCATCTCTTCTCAATGCTACATTAGCTAAAAAATCTGCCATTATATTTTTTGACCTGTCTATCCACTCAATGGAGAAAGCATCAAATAACTCATTTGTATCCCATACAAAATTTATATATTGCTTCATTCTTTTGTGTTTTGTAGAATATTTTGACTTAACTTGTGAGACAACTAGCTCAAAATCCCCTAAAATAGCTAGCATTTTAATCTTATGTTTAACAGCCATATTTAAACTAGTTAGCAGAGCTTCATACTCTGCTATATTGTTTGTACATTCAAATGCTAGAAAGAATGAGTATTTAAATGTAGTCATTTCAGGGGAAATAAAAACTATCCCTACTCCATTACCCTCTTGGCTACATGCTCCATTGAAATACATTTTCCATACACCATCATGATTTTTAGAAACATGTTTATCAATTGGATCAGCATTAATTAATTTAGGTTGAGCTAGTTCCACCCTGAAACTCCCCAAATCTACATCACAAAATAAATTTAATTGATTTTGAGGCACACAGTCTATAATCTAATTCATCCTTGGCTCCCTATATAACTTGACATCTTGACCATTCACTGGTATTGTTGCATAAGATAGGTCAAATTGCACATTCCCTCCAATTGCTACCATCCATTGTCTTGATAAAATAATTCCAAACTAAGGAGGAGTATCAATCACAGTTATATCTATATAATAGGTTGCTTGAGGATAAGTATCCAATTTTACTTCAGCATCCTTCATAACACATACTATTGGAACAACCCTATTGTCCATTGCATAGCATTTTCCACCATTAGTACCTACCCACATGCCAAGTTTTCTCATAACTCCTAATGGCATAATATTGATGGAAACACTAGATTCTATCATACATTTCCTCACCAACTTGTTATTTATAAGTAATATAGTGAAAAAAGGATCAAATTGTGGGGTATTTATCAATGCATCACCTAGGCATACCTTAAGGACATCTACCTTTTCTTGCTTATTAACAATCTTAGTGCCTAACTTATTCTTAGAATTTGTTTTTTATCATTCCCATTATATATCAATTGGATAGAAATATCTTAATACTCCTTAATTTTCATCATTTCAAGCAATGGGACAAACATTTTTACCTTAGATAAAGCCTAAGTGAAATCAAAAGTAGATCCTTTTCTTTTGATCAATTTCTTTTGCTCCAATGTTTCTCCTTTGTTTTCCTCCTTTTTCTTTTTATTTGTTTGACCAATCTTTTTTTTTTCTTTGTGTAGTTCTTTACTTTCTTCCTTTTGGACAAGTTTTTGTTCCTTCTTATCATGTTGTTTGTTTTCTATCTTCTACAAAGCTCCTTGTGTTATTTCTTTATCTTTCATGAATATTCCTCTTGGGACACCTTCCTTTTCATTCATTGTTCTATCTCTTATCCAATACTTGCTTTTTTCTTGTTCAACTCCAACAATGGTTAACCTTTTAATTTACTCTTTAGTTGGTCTTCTTATATTACACTAAGTAGGTGTATCAGTAGGATGTTTTTCTTCATTATTTTCTTTGGAATCAAAAAAACCCTGCTATTATGCCATGTGAATGTTGTATTTCTGGTGATTCACATCATACTCATGTCCTTATTCCAAAGATGAATATTTATCCTCAATAGGATGAAAGGTATTGGAAGTTAAATGTATTGTATGATCTTCATCGTTATCTACTAGCATTTCTTATTCTTGTATTTTCTAAGCTATGACACAGTGATCCAAGGAATGTGGTCCATCATGAATTTCACACCAAAGACTATTGTTTCCCATACATGCTCATCTCTTCTTAAAAGGGTCAGGAGTTTCTTTGTTTCTAGGTGTATCCATTATAGGTTTTCCATCTTTCCAGTTTGTATTATAAGGCATGTCATGTAGCCTTGTGGTTTCATTTCTATATATGTTCTCCTACCTGTACTGAGGATTATTGATTTGTTGATGATCCCTAGGATTGTCTCTCTTACTAACCATTCTAGTAGATTTTCTATTATTTTCAATGGTCAATGATATTTTCTAAGCTTTAGCTAAATCTCTGGGAAACCTATTCCTTAGTTCATATCCTATTTTTGGATCAAATGTTTTTAGATAAATACTCAATGCTGCGGGGTCTACTGATTTTGATCCAAGTGGTATCTTATTTTGAAATTTGTTGAAACTTTAGTTAAATTCATAAATTGACTCATTATAATTCTTTTGGATACCCACTAATTCATGGAAATCAAAGTCTGGTGCACATTGGTTCCCATACTGTTCAGGAAATTGATCCTAAAATTCTTGGATAGAATCAATAGAGGCTGTTGGTAAACTTTTAAACCAATCCCTAGCTTCTTCAATTAGTGACATCATAAATAGCCTCGTATGCATATCTTCATATTGCATATCCAAATCCTAAATAAAAGAATTAAAACACCTCAAATGTTCCTTAGTAGTAATTGCAATACTCCCTATGAATTTTAGGACAAGACATCTCCAACTACTATCCATAGGGTAAAGATTTAATTGAAATCCCTTTAAATAAAATTGTTTGATCATGGTTGTATATTGGTGAGGGGGTGAGTTATGAGGATGTTGATATTGGTACAATGAATTATTGTATTGTGTATGGGGAGGTGGCACATATTGTTGACCATGAGGTGGTTGGGCATTTGAGTGTTGTGATGGGTTGTGTAGTAGAAGATTTGGCTGTTTGAATTCATTTCCTATTTGATTCTAAGGAGATTTTGGTGGATTTGAAGGTCCTGCATTATTGTTTCCTTGCCTATGAGGTGGTATATATTTGGAAACATTAGTGGCATGAGCATTAATTTGAGATTTTTGTAATTTTAATTCTTAGAGTTCCTTTATCATTTGGAGCATCTTTTGTTCTTGTTTTTCTTTTGCTCTCTCCACTTCTTGTCTCTCAAATTCCAAGTGTGCCTCTAGTTCTTCCTGAGTTAAGAACTCATAACTTTCTTGAGGGGCTACATTATCAGTGGGATCATTTTGGTTACCTTCCATTCTTTGATCATATTCCTACCGATTCTTGACTCTTTCAGCCTCAAGTTTAGGATCGAATTCTGCTTGTTTTTTAGGATTATAAAAAGGATTTCTTCTTTCTTCAAGAGTAGAAGGTTCTTCACCTGAACTATTTATCCATCTATCATAGTGATCATATGTATCACAGTGCAATTTTGATGCTTTATCCCTATTCATTATGCACCTGTCATCAGATACTTTCTTACCCTTATCATCCTTATGTGGTCATTTACTATTGCCAGTAGGACCTCCTTTGTATTGGAACCTTCTACCATTCATGTTGAATTGATGTGATGTTCTAATGTATACTTTGTTTTATTAGAGTCACCACCCACTTTCTTAAAAGTGAGAAAGGTTGTTACTCCTTATTCCTAGTGGAGTCTATATATGATTTTTGACTCTATGACTAAGGTCTCGAATTTGTGTTTACTCCCCAATGGAGTCGCCAAACTGTTAGGTCTCAAAAATACAAGTTTGAACCATGAGATGTTGCCAAGCTCTCACAGTGTTTTTGGCTAATGTACAAGGCCAAATGATGAATTGGAACCTTCTACTCTTTAGGTTTTGTCAAACCTAGGTAGGTGGACCTATGTGAAAGAGAAGATTTGAACTATGTTTATTCCCTAAGAAATTTGTCCGCAATGGAAACTTTGGAAGAGGGGAGATGTAGACTTATTTGGTATGAATTGTAAAATCAATATGTTTAGCTAATAGATGTAGAAACTAAAATGGATGAAACCAAGGATAGAATTTATAAGACCAGTGCCTTGTTGGGTAAAACAAAGTCAAGTGAAATTTTGATATAAGTGACTTCTATCTGGCAAAAATTCTAATTGCTTACCATATATAATAGATTATAACTTGTATAAACATGCAAGAATGTAATTACCAAGTTCTACTTTAATAATCCAAATGATACTTCTAAATTACTATTATAGGCTTGAAGGATTTAATCTCCACTTGGAAGAACCAAACTTATCACACCACACAAATGCAACAACTATGCATTGACAAATTGAGTATATACTTGATATGTGAATTTCAATAACAAAGAAATAACAATATTGGAGACAACCAGATAATATCTTCAATTAATTTAACAAACAACTGATACCAAAGATATGCCACAAAATTAGATAACTTCCATTTATTACTCCATAATTCTATACATGCATCATAGTCTGTTTGAATGTAAACGTCATGAAAATTTCCTACTATATACTTTGACTATTATCCTATATATATATATATATTTACATTATAAAACAGAATATAAATACATCCAAATTGTGAAAGGACACATCCCTTCACAAATGATTATGCTTAACAATAATAATAAAACTAGAGATTAGGCTCTATTTAGCAATAAATGGAATTTAGAAAAATGATCCAAGTAATCATGTCATTCATGTGTGTTAGCATTTCCTAGTGCATTTTGGATTTATATTTCCATTATCACCATCCTTTTGTTCTACTCACAAGCCTCATCTAGTGTTGAATTGTTTCCTGTAGTTGTCTCTAGAATCCTTTGTAGCATCGACTCACATTTATTTAATCCACTTGTCCTTCTCTTTTACTTTTCCTTCACCTTCGAATAGCATGGGTATCCCCTTCTTTGTGGCATCAATCAATTCCTATCCATCCCCTTACAACTCTTTGTGGAATTCGATGTGTTTTCTTATCAAATGATTGGTAGTATCAATAGCTACATTGTCAAGAGCATCCCTTCTATTTATCTCTTGGAACTTCTCATGAATTCTATTGTTTATCCTCTGATGTTCTTTCTCTGAAATATAGTTTTTTTAATGTGTCCCCCAAAGTTTTCTCAACCAAGTCATCAGGATGGCTTTCCTCTTTCTGATCACTAAAGAAATTGCATCATGCTTACCCTAGGAATATGTATTCGATCTTTCCCTTTGGTCTCTTCTATGAGAACTCTCACCATGAGTCAATTGCTTAGTGGAACCTAAGGTACAATTCCCATCACATCTTTTAAGTGATCATTTTCTTTGAGTAATCTTTCATTATTATCCTTGTACATTTCCTTCTCCTTAATCAACATTTGGATCTCGAACTTATTCAACTTGCCAACATTGATACCAATCTCTATCGTAGTTATGGGATCAACTTCTCCAACTTTTAATGTCATTTCATTCCCAAAAGATTTCTCAGTATCAATTAAAATAGAATTCTTGTGTGGTGGATACAGGGACCATATCATGAGCAATCCTTCATTTGGATTATACTTAGATCCTACATATATCTCTATTACCCCCTCAGGGTTAAGCTTGTGTGTGGTGTTATTATTCTTCAAGAAGGTATCAAAAACCAAAGTAGAAATTAAATCCAACCTAGAGAAAATCATAACACCTGCATCGTCCAAAAGTTTTCTTCCTTTCTCAGGGGTCATGTCTTCCATTTCTTTTTCTACACTTAATTTTCAACTACTCAATGTTGTCCCTTCATTATGTGGTGTTATATTTTCCACTAAATCTGTTATTGATTTCCCCTTTTTCTTGTACAAAAAAGCTTTAAATTTTGGAGTTTTGAAAAAATTCATTATTAGCTAGAAATGAATTGTATGCCATCTACCTTGTATCTGCCTCTCAACTCTCTTCAACATCTAATTCCCTACTAGGACATTTGTAATCTTGGGTTCTGAATGCAAAATTGTGATGAATAACTTTCATAGAGATTCTAGATGGTATGCATGCAATAGATTTGGGTATATTTCTAATCAATGTAGATCAAGTCAAATCCAATGGAACATTTGTCTTGGATAGAGAAGTGTTGTGTGTTATAATTGCAACAAATTTGGCCACATCGTTAGATTTTCTTGGAATAGAAGAGGTGTGGTAAAATATAACATGCAATAGGATTTTAAAGGGAAAGGAAAAGTTACTATTGATGTGATCAAAAAGAAAATGCAAAAGAAATGGGTGAAGAAGAATCCCTCTATAGAAGGAAATGTGCTAGCACCAAAAGTAACTTCTGGTAATTCCTCAGGGAATTAATTTTAGGTCTCTATCATAGGGGGAGCTATCAAGAAAAAATTTTAAACCCCCTCTTCCAGGTGATTGGTACTAGAATTTGGATGAGTCCAGTATGAGAGTTGATAATTTTCAAATGTTGTTCAACCAGTTAGGAGCATCAGTGAAGCATATTGGAAATCCACATAAGAATCATCTTCCCCAGAACATGAAATACAATAAACCAGATCAGTTAGGGTGAGGGAATTTATTGCAAAATAAAGGAGTTAGGTATGTGGAAAATAAAAGGAATGGCTTCAACTCTCATTTTTCATATTACATTTGGAGAAAAGAAATTTGGAGAGCTCTGAAGTGATCGTTGTGAATTTTTGGAGAGACTCAAGCATCAAGGAGAATCTGCAATCAAATTCCATTTTCATCCTTGAAAGGCATTTATTGAAAACCTATAAATTTTTGTGATTGCAATCATGTCTACTCTTTTGGTAGTCAAAGTTAAGGATAGGTTACATCCAAAGTTCAAATGGCATTTGTATAAGTCCGTAGATACAAAGCCCTTAGGTGCATTTTCATCAGTGTCATATGGAGTCCTAAATATTGAGGATATTAGGGCTTATGTGCATGAAAAATTTGAAGATTTGGGAACCTATGATTTGATGGATTTGTACTATCATCATATAATTCAAGAAGACTATATTGTGAAACCAAAATTTAAAACCCTAAAAGATAAGAAATTTATGCAATTTGCAAAATTTACCATATTTGAAGAAGATGAATGGGTTCAATATATGTTGAGTTGCGTCCATAATGAATTCATGTGGTTGGATGTGCCATTTAAAATCACAATAGAAGCTATATGTTCAATTATAGGACTAAATTCCACTGGTAGACTTCCAATTTTGAAGTCTATGAAAAATTATAAGGTTACTAATGTGATAGGCTTGCAATGGGATAGAAGAGCAATGAAAATAGACGGTATTGCCATAGTGGATGTAAAATTTTCATCAATGGTTATTGGCTATAAGATTTATCACTCAAGCTAGGAGAATTCAGTATCCAACACAACTATCTTCACAGCATATGAAATGGTCTAATAGATTGCAGACTATGATTTGTGTGAATTGCTCAGAAGCTAGTTATTGGAAAATTTGGGAAAGATCAAGAAGGATAAGAAGACCATATTCAAATACAGTAACCTACTAATCTATCTATTTTTCTACTTCTCAGGTGAGGTACTGGGAGTTGGCAAAGTTCAATGGCATAATGTTGAACTAGTAGCTATTCAGACATGGAATATGTTTTGTGGACTAGGTGATGGATAGACCTACAATACAATCATATGGGGATACATTAAAAGCTTTCAAAATTTGATGCATTCCAGAGAAAGAATTCTTGCCACAATACTGGAATAGTACAAAGAAACTATTTGCTTCATGGTAGACATTGACCAATACCATATGGAAGCTGTAGATCCTAGAATAGTTTGGATCATGCCTGTGGGTTATAAAGTAGATAAAAAATTATGAGGATGTATGCAGAACACAAGCTGACTTCTCCATTGGATCAGGGAGAAGATAATTTTGGTACTCATGTAGAGAAAATATTGTAGGGTCATTTAGAATTGAAGAAGCCCATGATAGTCAAAAGGGTAAGAAAAGAGACAAAAGCTTTTGTAGAGAGTGTGGGAATTCCTATGCAGAAACTAAAAGAAGTGAGAAGGAAAAGAGATGAAGCTAAAGTAGCTAAGAAGAAAGAAAAGGCAGAATCAGCTGGTCTGAGAACATCTCCTGCTCACACTAGAAGTTCCCCTGTAGCTCAGTTGAATCAAGCTGAGGCTTCCAGAAAAAGGAAGAATAATAAAAGCACAAGATCTTACAAAGCTGTATCTATAGATGAAGAGGAAGAAACTAATTTAGAAGAAGTAATAAGAGAGATAAAGGCTACTAGTACACAAGCAGTCAAATTGAATAAGATAAAATCTTCTAGAAAAGAAGAGGAAGCAAAGAAAAAGGCCAAAGTAGACAAGCCCAGTATGAATGTTAAGGAAGTTGAGAATGAAATGGTGAAAGATGGAAATCTCAAGCCACTCTGTGATTGGTATGAGACCTTTGATGAATCCGGTAAGAGAATTCTTGAAGAAGCAACAATAAAGCATATGAATTTTTTTAATAAAGTCCTTGTTGAAATCATGTTTGGATTTCCTACAAGTCTGTATGATGCTTTGGAGTCTAGGAGGTTGAGTGCTAGATCAGAAGAAGAAAATTTGAGAAAGAGAGTTCTTGCCGATTTGTGCCCATAAATGACAATTGAAGAAATGGATTTATTCCTTGAAAAAGTTAAAAAAGAATTTACACTATTGTCAATAAAACTAAGGAAATTCTAGAAGAAATTAAAAAATAATTTACACTGTTGTCAATAAAACTAAGGAAATTCTAGGGTAAATAAACTCATGATTGGTGAAATTGACACTGTTGTCAATAAAACTAAGGAAATTCTAGAAGAATTTTTGTCAAGGGATAAGATTAACATTGAGGAAATCAATATTGAAAATGTTCAAGGAAATGAGAAAGTGAATGTGGAGGTAAATGAATTAGAAGAAGAGAATGTGAATGAGGAGAACATAAATGTATCTGATCCTCCAAAATTTGAGGATATTCTAACTTCTCCTAATGAGGAAAATATAGAGACACCTATGGTAACTAAGGTCCCTATTGAGGTGTTAGTTGAGGAAAAGGAGGTGCATATTGAAGAAGTTGAAATGCCTAAAGTCAATCCTGAATCAAAATCCAAGGTTGAAAAAGAAAAGGATCAAGAAATCATAATAGAGGAAGTGAAGGAATCTCTATTGGAGAAAAAATAAGAGTCAGATCTGGAGTTGGATGAATGCTCAATTAACCTATCTACTCTATCTCCATTTTAGATGATGAAGGTCACTAAAATTGCTCAAGCCAAAGCAAATGAGAAGATACTAAAATCTCACATCGAGGATAGCAAACTGCTAAAGCTTGCATTTGGAGTTTTATAGAAATGAATGCCTGCTTATGTTATGGACTCGTTAGGTTCCTCCTTTGATGAATTAAAGAACCTAATAAATTCTATAGATTCTCATTTTGAATCTTTTGAGAAATCTACTTTGGTTAAAGTGAAAAAGGAGTTCAAGGAGAAGAGAGTTGGTAGCCTAAGTGAATTGATTGCCAAAGAAAAAGCTTTGTTAAACACTTGCATGAAAAATATTCAAGGTACTATGTATGAAGGAGTAAAAGTGTACAAATATTTCTTGGTCTTGTCAAAATTTATAGAAGAAAATGAGAAGGTGAAATACATTGAACAATAGTTGGTCACTATTTCCAATACTTTTGACCCATTAGTCGATAGTGTTTGTGAACAAGAAAGTCAGGTAATGTCCTTGATCAACCAAATAGAGAGTCTGAAACTTGAAAATGAAAGGATTATTGACAAAGTAAATGAAATTAGAGGACTAATAAGTCCAAATATTGAGATAATGGTGAATGCTCTAAAAGAATCTAAAGATGTTGCAATCGCTCCTGATCTGGTAAGTCTCGAAGTAGCAGAAACTTTGTCATATCTACTTTGTGTTCATATAACCATTTTGGAGAGTTTGAGAAGTGTTTGGGACTCAAAATTAAGTGGAATAAAGAATAACTCTACAAACTTCTCCAAATATTTGAAGTCTCAATAGTTTTGCAATTTTTGATTCCCCAATTTTCTCATTGATTTCAAAGGGGGAGAGAGTACAGTGAAAAATTCCTTGAAATTCTTAGGGGGATCAATATTATAAATTTTGGTAGAGTACTTACCAGTTTCAACACTTAGTCATTTTTCACTAAGTGTTGCCATCAATGCCAAAGGGGGAGATTTTTGGCATATGGCTTCTAGTGTTGTCATTGATGGCAACTGAAGTCATCTCCATGGTTTGCAAATTAGTGTCTAGTCATATTAGAAGATAAAATAAAGTATTGTGTGTTACTGGTAGAATACTTGAAGAACAAGGTATCCGGTTAGTTAGTTAATCTGTCTACTTCACCAAATCATCATTTTGAGTTGTGGATCCCTGTGATAGCTTGTTGAGCATGTATGTTATCCTATTACTAAATTTTATGGTGTTGGATAAATTGTTGTATGAGATTGGAGGTTCGGTAGGATGTTTTCTATCTATTTGATGATTATAGCTGACTCAGTGAATGTGACACATTGTGGATGTGCAAAGTGAAATTATTTAAATTATTCTTATGATAAAATATTTAATTATGGGTCCCAGCTATAGTATAGCTAATGGTGTTAGATCCACATTGAAAATTTAATTGTAAACTTGGGCTAGAAGTTGATAATATTTCCAAGTTTTATTAAGACCGACCTATAGTGATTTTATTTCTAGATGCAGATATATATAAGAGATTCAATATATCATTTGGGGTGTGAAAAATAAATGTGGTGGTGTGTTTCAATCACCAGGAAGAGCGATTAGGTGATTATGTAAAGTTTCACTTGTGCATTAATATTTTTGCAATAGGAGTTGTACATAGCAGAGCATAATTTTTGAATTAGTCAGAAGGAAAACAAATTATCTACAAAGCTTAATTGGAACTGTAATTAGGAATTGTGGATTATATTGCATCAATTCACTCTTTTGGATCTATTCCAAATCATTGTAGGGTAGTGATCCAATCCATTGTGAGTAGTGAGCTCTAGGCAATGAGCCTGAATGCAAGTGCATTCCCATTTTGTACTTTTCACTTTGGGTATACTTATATTATATTATGGATTGGCCATCCACTATGGTTTTTCCCCTAACAAGGTTTCCACATAAAAAATTTGGTGTTATGTTGTTGTGATTATTTTCTTTCTATTAATACATGTTTCTCTTGTCTAATGGTTATGTAAGTTAAATGACAAAATAATAAAGTTAAATTTTTGCACAACACTGATTCACCCCCCCTCTCAATGTCACTTGTTTCCAACACACCCATTCTCAACTTTTCATATTTCCCTTTCAGGCTCTGCAACTTAGCAATCACATTAGCATCTCCTTCATACAAGGTTTCCAAATTTTTCCATATCTCATAAGTAGTCTTTAGATCCATAACATTTGTCATCTCAGAATCAGTCAAAGTACTCAACAATGCTTCCTTAGCCCTGATATTATAATCAACATCTCTAATCTCAATAGTAGTAGTAGGACCATTCTGAGGAATAACATACATATTACATGTAATCTTCTAGAAGGGTTCACCAATGCATCTCAAATGATACTCCATTTGAGTCTTCCATAGAGAATAATTTGTTCCATCAAATCTCAGACTATCCTTCTTGTAAGATTCCATCCTCAATCACCTCAAGTTGTTAAAATTCTTCCAAGGAAATTTCTTTGATACCTATTGTTGGAAACATAAGGGTAGACAACTGAAAGGGGGGTGAATTAGTTATCCCAAAAATTTAAAAATTATTCAACTTATTAGCCTTATTCTTAGATATGATTAATAAAACTGAAAGCATAAATCATCAACACATCAAAGACACACATAACACCAATATTTTTTATGTGAAAACCCTATTAGGGGAAAAACCATGGTGGAGGTTACTCCACAAGATTATACCCTATTAAAAGTATAAAGAATGAAATATGGGGAATGCACATTGATTTAGGCACATTTCCTAGAGCTCATGCTCAATTACAACAAGGCTAACTGCCCAAAGGAAGACACATTGTTTTATAGAAAGATTAAAATTACATTCACATGGATTTGAATTGACAAAATAACATCTACTAATCCCTGATCACAGTTTCGGTTAAGCACATGAACACTTCTTCACTCTTATTCACACCCTAATCTTCCTTCAAATGATTAGGACTTTATTTACACATACACACACATAAGCATACTTGAGCATTCATCCAAATTGAAGAAACAATCACTTATATATATCTATAACAAGAGATTTCATCGCTACATGTCAGCTTCAAAAAAATTGAATACAAACTATCAACCCAAAACAATAACAATTAACAATGTGAATCAACCAAGGTCAACCAAAACCTAGTGAAGACCCAAATCAACATTTCCAGCACAAAAACACTTCAATTAATTACTCGAAGATCCACAACACACTACAAACACCATGTCATCCAAGAACATGAAGAACATGAACATGCAAGAGAAAATCGTCAAACACAAGCACAACGATCAATGCAGATGTGGAACAAAGATAGAGCATGATCTAGAAACATCCACAAACATTATGAATCACAAGAGAAGCATCTGCAACAACTAAACTAACTAAAATCACATTATCTTCAATCAAGAACACCAATTGAAGAAACAAAAAAATATCAAAATATAAATCTTCATAACTCGATCAAAACTTCAAGTGGATCTCTAAAACTTGACATGGAAAAACTACATACACTCATAAACAAACCCTTTAGTCCACAACATTTGATCATCAACGTGTTGAACTCACCAAAAGATTGAGATTCACTTCACCACTGACAACTTACAACTCATTTCATTACAATTTTCTCAATATCCTTGACATATACAACTTCTAATGAATCAATGGTAATAGTGTTGAAATTAATGACAACTAGATATTAGCAACACAACTATAACTACAACATCCAACACTTAAAATTACCAATTTTATGGATTTAGGGGAGATTCTATTTTGATTGAATTTATTGAGGTAAAACTAAAACCTATCATCATAATCTTCCAATGGTTCATCCTCTCTCTGTGACATCTTGAACATGTCATATCTCTTTCTCTTTGTACATTTATAGTAGTCTTGAGATTTTCCAAGAATTTTGTTTCCATAGAATCCCAATTGGGAACAACATTCCTTCCCAACCCCATGAACCAATGCAAAGCAACATATTTTAGCATGGCTGGAAATAATTTAAGATGGTGAGCATGTATAGTGTCGTGATATCTATGGAATAACACATCAAACTTGAAGAGAAAGGTTTTTGGATCCTCTATAGCCATCCCATACAATTTTCAAGGAGATATATTTTTCAGTGCAGCAATCCTTTCTTGGTTAGTTATAGGGAATTCAAATGTCACTTGTTCTCCATGGTTATCCATGGATTCCTCAAGCATGATAACAAATTGTATCCTAGAAGATTCCTCTATATTTGGTGTAGGCACTGGTGTGAGGAATAATTGTTCCTCATTTATTCCCTTAATAACCTCACTTTGTCCACCAACATCTTCTAATGATTTATGTTCTAGGGGGAGGAATCTTCCCAAATCATCTCATTGCCTCATTTAATGGTTGTGACTCTTGAGATCACTAATTCCTACACATTGTTAGTGATTCATATTGTTGTTGATGGTTAAGATACGTATTTACTATAGTCTAATTCAAACTTTGTATAATATGAAAGCTTGAAAGGGATTGAAAAAAACACAGAAGAATCCTAAACTTAGCACCATCCCTAGAAATAGGGGAAAAATGTGGAGCCACTCTAATGTCTAAGAAAATTGGTGATACAAATTATGAACACATCTTAGAGGACCTGAGGATCCTTAACTAAATATTCCATTATTCATAAGAGGGTTATATTAAATTATCAACTTGGGAGTCGTTAAACTTTAGATAGTGTTGGAAAATATATATGCATTAATAGATTCTAAACACATCCTACATGAATGGAGTATAGGAAAATACACATGTACAAATACAGTAAAAGATTGAAATTGAAATAAATTTGCTAATTCATAAAATAGGGGAAATGAATGTAAACAACTACCTTGTGTTGTGGGTACCTAATGCTTAAGACTGTAATTGTCAATTCTTAAAATTGTAGTGTCCTAACCTAGCTAATTCCTCTAGAGTGTGAAACCAAATGTTAAACTTCAAAATTTGATTCACAAATTAAAACAAATGCATTTATAAATTTTATTTCTTTAATTTTTCACTACTTAAACACAATACAAATCATTTTTCATTGCAATACAACACAATTTAAATATGATGAGAAAACTTATTTTTGCATTTGAAGGCATTAAGTTTATGATGCCTCCTATGTGCTCTGCACGTAGCGTTAGACAATGATGGATATAATTAAGACTAAAGATAAATCTAATTTTGTCTTCATCTATGAAGACAATTATTTAAACTAGGTGACTAAATGAGGCATATAAAGAGTTTTTCTTATATGAAAAAAATATTTAATTAAAGGAAATTAAATTCTAAGGAACAAACAATAAATCTAGAGTTATATTTCACAAGTGCAATATTACACCTTAATTTATCTTTTCAATTTGAACAAATTATATGTTTTGTAATTTGATATTTCTCTATGATTATTTCTAACTTAATCAACAATGTTTAATTTCAACGTACACATCTTCAATTAATAATTTAATAATTACTAAGTTAATAACCAAGAAATTCTTAGTCGCAAGGGATCTAAGGAAATAATTACATTCATGAGTATATGTAAAGACAATTTAAATCAAACCTAAAGTATACTATTATTTTTATGGGTGACAAAGAATTTAATGTTAACAATCGTATTATTCAATTTGATCCATAATCTTGAAAAACTAGATTAGTATAGAGCTAATCTCTTAGGAATGCCAATATTATTTAACAATTGTAAAAATTTAGATGTGTCTATTAAATATGAGTGAATAAATCACTATTTAATCCATAAATTAAATCTTAATTGATAGTTTTTTATTTCTATTATTCTCACTTATCCATGTATATATGTAAAAATTTGTACTAATTCTATGGTTTAGTTTGAACAATATATATGTTCTATACATTTATTTTAATTCCACCAAGACATAACAAGAAAATATGTCATTCACAATTGTGATGTGATCAAGTTAACAATTCCATAATAATAATTTTGCACAATGAATGAGAGTGGAATGGTGACAAACTAGTCAAGGGTTAACTTTAGTATCACCTTTAACTAAGGGGAACTATTTAGTCTAAAAGAAAGAAATATTAGAGGGTCAATAAATATGTTCATGAAGTCATTTTATGTTTTATCATAGAGTACAACTAGCATACTATCACTAAGACTAAAGAAATGAATTTATTGAATAACCATAAATGTATAACTTATATTAATTCAAAAACAAATTGAACTAGTTACTATCCAAAACTCTTTTTGATGTACATGTAAAAATTCTCCAAAACTTAAATATCTAAGTAATGTTAAATCTAAGTATCTCTACTTATTTAATTATTTATGTACAATATTTAGTTTCATAACCTGAGAAGACAACATCAACATAGTGATCCTAATATCATACTTCATTTTCTATATTTGACTATGCCATTAATTGTTAAATTCAAAAGTTATACCAATTATAATATTTAATTTGAACAATTTATTATCATCCCAACTGTTGACATTTTTCATATCAAAACATGTCCAAACAATTTTGAATCAAAGTATAATTCATCTCATGATAATTTTAAAATGAATAATTAGGTCATCAAACTCATAATTTGATCTCATTAGTACTACCTTACTTTACAATTTTGATTTGAACATTAAGACTCAATGTTTATTTTTAATTCATAAAATTTATTAAGTATTCTTGAATTAACATTTGAGAAGGAGAGATGAACTATAAAACTAAAGGGAACAAAAAAAATTGAAAAATTATATCTAAACACTAATTAACCAAGTAATTAATAAAAAACTAAAAACTAATTTCAAACTAACTTATGATACCTTAAATATGAGTCCCCTCAACTATTTTCCATTTTGTCTTTGAATATTTTTTTCACATATTATTTCTTGATTTCCTCCATTTGATTGTTATTTTCAAGAGAAAAATTGTTGTAAAATTTATGTTGTAGGTTAACAAGAGGAAGAAAATGAAAGAAACATATTTCAACTCTCTTATCTTCATGTGGTTTCATGAAATTCTAACTTGGTTCTAATCAATTTGTTTTTCAAGTTGTTGTTTTAGTATTAAAGTAGAGGATAGTAATATTTTACTCATAACTTTTATTTGGTTTACTGGGTTGATCTGATTTTTGGATGTCCTACAAATCTCTAATTTGTAGAAACCTTTAAAATTTTATCTTCTAATTCTTTATCTATCATTCTGTGTCATCATATATGCATGACTATTTTATGACTTATTATTATTATGAAAAAATGATGTCAATTTTTTCTTAATATATAATAATTGGTGATATGGGTTAGTACAATTTTTGAATATGTTTTTTCTAAGATTAGCAATTGAAAACCTATTAAATTTTATCTTTCAATATCATCTGTATCAGTTTTTATGATCAAATATTTGAAACAGTTTATTCTTTGGCATAGGGGAAACAACGTTGTAACCCCAACAATTGATTAATCAAATTTTAATTGAATTTACAAGAAAAATATGCATTATTATGTTCTAAGATCATTAAAATTTTCTTAAAAATGAATTTTAAGAAAAAATGTGTATTTCTTTCTTTTTCTAAAATAAATAATTTTACACTTATAAATAAAAGTATTTTCTACCTAATTTACTTGCATATTTACAAATGTGCTTAAATATTTCACAAGAGAAATGTAAAATCATCCTTAATCATTCATCACAATTTGTAAGCCCTAATAAAAAACCAACAAAATAATAAGAGAGAAAAATGTTAAGCCCAATGAGCTCTCCACCCAACCATATAGGGTTAAAAATCAAGCCACCTCCAAGCTAGGGTCATGCAACTATCACAAGAACTAACACACACACATTTCACAACTAACCCAATAATTATCACATGAAAAATATTCAACAATAACCACCATATAAGTTTCACATTCCTATCCTTTGTACATTATGATAATTACATTCACACCCTACTATTCCTTCACCTACAAACACATATATGGTATATTCAATTCTAGACAAGATGTGTGCTTGTTATGATTTAGGTGTCATCAACCTTGTAAATCCTTTAATTTATTATTCTCCTAAAGTGTTTTGTACATTTACCCATGAGAGGTGAAACTGTTTGACCAACAGTGGTGAAAGAGACAATGTAAATGCAATGTTACAGTTACCATTTGTCATTTTTGGAAAAGGACAAAATAGCTAGGCATCCCACCTTGGAATCTTCTAAAATAAGGTTTTTGGGTCAAAATAGGGTGTTGTAAGAGCATCTATGACATGCATGACAATTTTCATAAGATGCTATGACAGTATGACAGATTCCCTATGACAGAATATGCTATTTTTAGACCCCAGGCACCCATGCATGAAAGATGCCTTATGACAGTTGTAAGAGCATCTGTAAGAGGCTATTTTTGGTATTTTTTTACAATTTCAAGGAGGGAGGTGTGGGTTTTTCTAGGTGGTATTGATTCCTATTGTTTGGTGAAACCATGGTGGTTTTCATCCTCACAAATCTCTATATATTGGGGCCTTGAGCTAGAGTTATTCAATTCAGTTTTGCAGGGTAACAGGGTGCTGCTGGATTTTACAAGGATTGATAAGAGAAGTATATTGCTGCATGTAATATTTCAGATTATTAGTAATATACTTGCCTCTCTTTCGGTGGTGGAGTTTTTTTCCTTCGGGGTTTCTCTACGTAAATCTATTGTTGCATGTGTTATGTTTTTCTATCTCTCTCTCATTATTTCTTCACAATAAGGTTAAAGGTTAGTCTGCATATTTCAGATTTGCATTCACAAATTTAAGTTCATATTGCAAGCTTTCTTCACCTTGATTATCAATAGTACTCATACTCAAGAATAAACACAAACATAATTCATAGAAAAAAGACATAAATAATTGTTGTAGGGGAAATATGAAAGCATGAATGAAAGCATAATTGAAACAATTAGAGTCTAAAAATAGTAAGAACTTATAAAATTGAGATCATACAAACCCATAATCAATGAAATTAACTTGCAAAGACATAAAATACTTATTTCAAAAGAAATGAATATAAATTCAAAACAATTAATCAAAAGAGAGTGCAAACCTTCAATACCATTGTGAATTGATGCAAATTTGTGATGTGGATTGCTCAAATTATGCATAATCCATGATTGCAAAAGCTTGATGAGACATGTGATTCACAAAAATATGTGTTCTAAAATACTCAATATTGGCTAAAGAATTCTAGAGAGTTCCTTTTCTCATGAGGATTGTGAATGAATTTCACATTTCAAAGACTTGTTTTATAGATTTTAGGAATTCTAATCAATGATGAAGATTTGATATAAGGATCAATGGATGAGAGGAAATCAAAGAGATGAGGGAGGATCAAAGATGACCAATGGTTGAGGATTCATGAGAGCCCAAAATATCCTTATTTTCATGGAAAATAGGTTCAAGATATTGTGAATTGGAGGGAAGAAGATAGTTGAATTTGAATTGGGAATATTCTCTTTTTGAAAAAGGAATATTCTTTGTGCAAGTTGGAGAGTTGGAGGAAATTAATCAATTAAATAATTAAGAAAATAGTTTTAATTATGAGGATGAGAGGAATTAAAATTTTTAATTAAATAATTGGAAATTATTTAATCATGATGAAAATTAGTATGAAAATGATGAATTAATCAAATAGCCTTAATTATTCAATTAATAGACGAATAAAGTGAATTTAATAAAAAATTGTAAATTATTTAACTAAATGGAGGAATTAGGTGATAATGAGGAAAATGATGTTAGTAAGTGAAATCAAGATGTGTGATACATTCAAGAAACTTTTAGGCATCTACAAATACTAATGACAATAAAAAGGGGTCGATTAG
Source organism: Sequoia sempervirens (assembly GCA_007258455.2). Lineage (NCBI taxonomy): Eukaryota > Viridiplantae > Streptophyta > Pinopsida > Cupressales > Cupressaceae > Sequoia > Sequoia sempervirens. The sequence continues at coordinate 414,481,407 of VDFB02105785.1, forward strand.
GTGGTTGAAGATATTTTATGCATGTATGTCATAGATAACCTATCTACTGAGAATATTATCTTCATTTTTTGAGTTTTCCTATAATAATCGATATCACTCTTCAATTAAATGATGGCCTTTAATAATTCTATGAAAAATTAGAACACCACTTGTTTGGGATGGAGAATAGAATTTCTATTGGGCTTAAAGTACTTTAAGAATATGATGAACAATTTTAGATAATAAGTTAGCATTTAAAAGAGACCTCAAACAATAAAAAAAATTAGACATATTTGAAAAGATTACCTCACATTTTTTACTAGAAGATTAAGCTTTTACTACAAATCTATGTGAGGGGGAAAATCATAGATGCAAAGTGAGAGAGAAATGCAAATGATAAAGAACCAAATCTATAATCAAGACCCCTAATCTAAGATCTATTCCTACACTCATGAAATAACCTCCTAATGTATTTGAAAACATAATTGAAATCCTATGATTATCCAAATGAATTCAAAACACTAGAAGTTACCATCCCATGTTAGATTGTGTTCGCATGATGTTGGGTTCATATCACTGCAAATCCTCCATTGTTGTGTCATGAAAATCTTGGATGAATGATTGATGTTGGTTGATCGAAAAAGGTTGAAGCTCTACCAATGGTGATTGTAACAACATTTTGTTGCATAAAGTAAGTTGATTCTTTGATCCTTATTTTTGAGGAGAGATGTTTATTATATAGAAAAAGAGATTTTGAATTGACAATCATGATCGCATTGGAGAATATCCATATCAACATTCAAAAGGTGTTGAGAGGATTTATACATGAGAAGATTGTGCAAAGTTGATTGCACAATTTGTGTGATTGAAGAATATATTGGATAGTCAGGGAATAGATTAATTAGTTAGAAATTGATTCACCAATTAGCAATTGATTGATTTTATTAGGAAATAGATTGACCAATTAGTAAATTAGATTGCTTAGTTAGCAATTTAGATTGCTCAGTTAGGAACATGTGATTTTATCAATTAGAAAGTGGGTGAGGAATATGAATTAATTGATTTAATTAATTAATTCCTTTTTGGAGTTGAACGTGAAAATGAAGTTTGACTTTTTTCAAATAGATGCATTAGTTTGATTTGATTTTTGATAATTGATTTGAATAGTTTGATTTAATTATTCAAATTTTAGAGGGAAAGTGAGTTAATTAAATTATTATGATTTAATAATTTAATCAACTTAGGGGAATAAGATGATTTAGTGATGTAATTAAATAATTATCATTATTTAATTAATCATGATGAAATAAGATTAGATTTAGACTTTATTAAATAAATAAAATTATTTAATTGGTTGAAATGATGAAAAAGTGAATTAGTTAAGGGCATGTGTAGGATCATGATGGGCCAAAAAGTGGCGATATGATGGTTTTTTGTAGGGTATGTGGCTGGCGACTTTTTTTTAAACCCAAAATTGATGAAATGAAAAGGGTTTTTAAAGGAGATTCTTAGCTTTCCACCAATATAAATTGTGCTTTACTTTGAATTTAATAAATAATTATTATTCATTTTCTAATTGAATTACAACTAAATTCCTAATTGATAGGTTGATTGAAAAAAATTTATAGCTTTCAAATGGTATCACATTTTTGGAATCCAAAACATGCATCACATTCTATGCTTCACATACTATAGGATTAGAAAAGGAAATTTTGAATTTCATGAAGTTTTGACCAAGTTAAGGTGGTCAGACATACAAGTTTTTATATTTTTTAAAAAGTTGTGATAAAAAATTAATAATTAATTATTTACTTGGAAAAAAATATAAAAAAATATGCATCAGATCTGGGCATGAGTCTTCTACTTATATCTAAAATCTTAGAAAAAAATATTATCATTTTATTGTGGTTAGGGTGGTCAGATAGACACCTACTTATTTTTTCCCTAAAATTTAAGTACTACTAAATTGAAATTTTAAATTTTCACATAATAGATTTGTTTTGTTAAAAAAATAAACCTAGTACTTTAGAAACTGCATTCAATTTTCTACAGATTCTATTCTTAAATTTTTTTGAAATAATATAGATAACTTATTCAAACTTTTACGTCAAGTTGTCTAACTCTAATTTTTTTGAATTTTTTGCCACTTAAGGGCCCTTTTTTTCCATTATGATCCTGCACATAACCTAAATAGTGTTGTTTTATTTAATTAATAGAGGAAATAGGTTTTTCATGACTTTATTAAATAAATGAAATTTATTTAATTTCTCAAGAATGATGAAAAAGTGAATTAATTAAATAATGTTGTATTATTCAATTAATAGAGGAAATATGGTTCCATATGCTATTGATGTGAAATGCAATGTTGTTGTGTGATGTTGTGTGATGATTTCAAGATGTTGTAGGGTATTGCGAGATGATTTTGAGAAGTTTCAAGACATTCTAGGTTGATTCAGATATGTTTTGAGACATTCTAGGTTGATTATGAGGTGTTTCAAGACATTATAGGTTGCTTCTGAAATGTTTCAAGATGTTTTGGGTTGATTCTGAGATGTTTCAAGACATTACAGGTTGATTCTGAGATGTTTCGAGACATTACAGGTTGTTTTCGAGATGTTTTGAGATGTTCTGAGTTGATTTTGAGATGTTCCAATATGTTATGGGATGTTATGGGATGTTGTTTGGTGATGTTCGATGTTGTTTGATGTTGTTTAGGGCATGTGATAGGTGTTAGGCCATTTTTACATGTCTACATTTTTCCCCACTTTGATACAAAGTATTGGTTGCTTTTTTACAAAGATTCTATTTTTAAGATCAAGTTTTTTTTTGAAAAAATTTTATGCCTCGCTATGCCCTGGTGTTTAGTGGAATCATGGTAGGAATCAGTGTTGTCCCCTTGAGAGGTTGGCTGAAAAAATGTTAGTTTTTAGGGAAAGCTCACAACACTGTCTTATTTTAGTTCAGATGTGTTGAGAGTGAAAAATTAGATCTATAGGTATTTCATTTCTTTTTTTGATGTTTATGTGAACTTCTAATTTGAAAGTAGGAAGGTTCCCTAAGTAGAAATTAGGGTTTCCTAGGTGAAATTAGGGTTTCTTGTGGCTTTATATAGGTAAGTTGGCTTCAAATTGGCTCATTTGTGCTTGGTCTCTATAGCTAATTCTTTTCTTTAGTTTTCCCATTTTGTTAGTTTTCGAGGAGCAATGCTAAGATTTGAGGGTTCCCTGCATTGTTCCAATCTTATTCAAGAGTTTGGATGGAATTCAGGCATTGGTGGCTTGGTATGTACCTTCTCACTTTTCACTTTTTCCTCATTTTGTTCTTGTTATGTGTGTAAAAAGATTCTTGAGTTAATAGAAAAGTCTTTGTGATTTCCTCGCACTTGCATTGGGTTCCTCACATTTGACTAGGTCAGAATCTCACACCTAACACTTAAAGCCTCAGTTGACTTTTCCTTTTGTATTTGCTTTTATCATTTGCTCTAAAATCTCACCCTTGACCTAAAACTTCACTTTTTCTTGCTCTAGAGTGTAAAACCTTGTAGCTGACCTAAAAGTTCACACTAGACTAAAAATCTCACCCTTATTTCCTTGCCCTTGATGTAAATGTTCGCACTTACCTAAAAGCTCACTTTTGTTTGGTGTTTTTTTGAGAATTTTCTCTAAAACCTTGCATTTGATTTTTCCTTCTAGGTTTTCTTTTAACATTTTCTTTAGACCTTATCATGTTGTTGTTTAAAGTTTTCTTTGTGCAATTTTATCTTGCCTTATATGTCTTAAAGATGAAAACCTAATATCCTGGTTTACAATGATTGCAGGTGGTTCTCAAATCACTGCAGTTGAGGGAGAGATGTCCCTGACATATGTTTGATCCTATTGCCCATTTTGGTGTGTTGGAGTGAGAATTCATTGATGTTGTTGGAATATGTTATATTTGCTACTGTAATGTCATAGAATTGCACCTAGGGGTAATTCCACATTCTTGCATTTTTCCCTAGAATTTATGACACCTTGGAACATTAATGACAAAATCCCATGAGTCAGAATTTCATGATTTTGACTCCATGTAGACTTGTGGTAGAGCAATAGAAGCTTGACAACACATTTCCTAAAAACCTAAGCTCTGGATGCCTATGCAACGTGCTAGTGTCTTGGCAGTTTTCCAAGTTTGAAATAGGGAACCTAGAATCCTAACCCTTTTGACACGTGTCCTAGCGGTTAGAATTTAGAAGTAATGACTCTTTTCCACCCTTTCAAGCATTAAAAACACCTTTCTTGTTCTCATTTGGGGTTGGAAGTCATTCATTCAAGCTCTCTTATTACTTGCTCTAGCTTTGAGTTCTCATCATCTTTGATAGAAACACTCTCACATGTGAAGCCATGCCAAACTAAGGTCCTCCAACAAAAAATATCAAGCAAGCAATCAATGGTGTGTTTGTGTGCTCTAGAGAGGGTCTTGGCTCATGGGTAATGTGTTCTCTTTCTCTCTCTCTCTCTCTCTCTCTCTCTCTCTCTCTCTCTCTCTCTCTCTCTCTCTCTCTCTCTCTCTCTCTCTCTCTCTCTCTCTCTTTTACTTTCCTTCCCTTTTTATTCACTATCTTGTGGTGCAAGTTCTACTCCTAAGTGGCTTTTTCTTTCACCACATGCTTTGTTTACAATCCTTTTCAACTTGGTTGTTCATGGAGGTGGGAACACCAAAAAAAATTTCTAACTAAGGTAGGCCTCTATATATCCCTAACCTTTTCCCCTTGATCTTCTTTGCGTAGGTACGAAGTGGAGCTTGGAGTGAAAGGTCAAACATCTAGCAATAGGTGAACCCTCTCCAAGTCCCCTTGTGTTTGTTATAATTTTTGGCATCCTGTTCATTTTTTTTGCTTAGTGCAATCTAAACCTGAGCTTAGAAGTGAAACCTAGTCTCGTTTGCTTGATCTCCTAAGCCCTTTGTTTCTTAGGATGCCAGTGCACTGCACTGGCATCCTAAAACTATGATGCTGTCCTTTTTCTAAGAGCTCACTCATCTGTGGAAAAAATCTTGGGGTTTCACTCTCTCAGGATCTAAGGGAACTTTCTCTGAAACAAAATTTGAAGTATACATTTATGCATTTTCATTGGCTCACTTAATTTGAGGTGTATAAGGGTAGTTCATTCCCTGGTGATCTCTTGAGAATAAAGAGACCCATGTGCAGTGAATCCCTCTTATACCACATTTTTTTGAACCTGACGTGAATGTATTGGATCTATTTTCATAATGTTGCATGTTTGTAATCCCATTTCCAAAGAATATTTTGATATGTTGGAAGATGTTGTAGATGACTTCTTACAATTGCTTCCTGCTATTGAAAATATTTTGAACCAATTTCCTCTTTACAAGTTGAGTAGTCGATAAATGTGTTGGTGGTCTTTGTCACTCCTCTGAGCCCTAATATTGTTGAGTACGAAGCTCTTATTGTTGGCTTACATGTTGATATTGTGCTAAAAATCAAACATCATATTCTAGGTGATTTTGAACTTATTGTGAACCAGATCACGAGAACCTATCAAGCCAAGCAAAGTAAGTTTTCTCGATTTCAAGACCTTGCCTTGTCTTCACTTAAGAAATTCTCCTCTTTCACAATAGACAGTGTCCCTAGGAGAGAAAATAGACATGTTGATGCCATGGAAAACACTACTTCCTTGGTACCTTTAAAAGAAGATACAAAAGAATACCACTTTGTGGTTTAGGTCCCATGAACCCCTATGGTTTCCAACCAACTCAAAGTCGAATCACTTATGTGTTCGCATGTGGACTCTAGTGAATGGTTTCTAGTATCTATAATTACCTAAAGAATGGAAACTTTCTCGATGATGTGACAAAAAATGATCACACTTGTATATGAAAGCTTTCAACATGTTATGTCATTCTATCTGATGTTCTTTATTGAAAGTCCTATAATGTCTTGCTTCTCAGGTGTCTCACTAAAATAGAAATACCCCTTTCCCTTAAGGAAGCTCATTTGGGCTCCTGGGGTGGATACTCTTCGGTGGTATATCCCTAGCAAGAAGAATGATACACATCTAGGGTACTGTTGGAAAATGATAAAACAAGATTCCTTCAATTTTGTTAAAAAGTGCCTTGAATGTTAGCAACATAGTCATCTTATTCATTCACCTACCCAAGAGTTACAAAACCAAACCTCTCCTTGGCCATTCACAAAATGGGGGTTGGATAGTACTGAAAAGATATCAAATCCTTCTTTGAAGGAACATACGTTTATTATTATTGCTATAGATTACTTCACGAAATGGGTTGAAGCTATTCCACTTTGATCCACAAATTTTGAATCTATCTATAGTTTCCTCATGAACAACATCACTTCTCATTTTGTATTACTCGCTACACTTGTTTCTAACAATGGTACACCATTCAAGATCAAGGAAGTGAAGTAGTTCTTAGAGAAATTTCATATTCAACATAGGTGTTCTACACTGTATTATCAACAATCCAATGGTCAAGTAAAAGTGTCTAACAAAAATCTTGATCTCATTCTTCGTAAAATAGTTAATAAAGATAGTAAGGATTGGCATATTCAATTGACGTGTGCTTTGTGGGCCTATTGCACGAGTGTCCATATGGCGATGGGAATGATACATTACAACCTTGTGTATGGTGCTGAAGCTATCATGCCTTTGGATTTGGAAATTTTGTCTTTACGGGTTTCCCTTAAAGGGTTAATTAATGATGAAACCTACCAAATTAACCATTTCATTAGCAGATATGCTCGATGAGTGCAGATTACAAGCCCTCGATCATCTTAAATCTTATAAATCGTCATTATCAAGATAGTATAATTAGAGTGTGCTTCCTAGGACCTTTAACCTAGGAGGCCTCGTTCTCTATGAAAACCAACAAAATGTAAATGCACCGCTTGATCAGAGAGGGAAATTTAGTCCTAACTAGTTAGGCCCTTACATTGTGATCTTTGTCTATGGTTCAAGTGCCTATGGATTAATGTCTATGGATGGGATGCCTCTAAAAGATCTTTTTAATGTGATGCATCTTCATTGATACTATGCATAGTGTTCCATGTGTCAATTGTGTGGTGTTCTCTCTATGAAAGGGTACTAGCACTACATATATTGACATTGTTCATTAACACATTATGAAAAATTTTGTGTTATGATATGACCATGTGTGTGTATGTGTGACATACATAAATATGTTTTTCTATTCTCTATGTCCATGCATCACATTACAACTTTTAAGGCAATTAGATCATCATTGTATTTAATTAACATACAACCATGTGTGTTTATTAAATCATGTTAGCATCTAATGTAGGAATACATCCACATGAGCATATAGCATCCATAACATAAAAATACATGAAAATAAACAATGCCATAATATCAAAATTGATGTATCCATATATATACACATGTATGTATCAAATGTCATGTACATGTATCTGGCCACTACTATAAAAAATGAGTGGCTACTGAATATATGTCTATACAAAAGATCTACAAGTATATATGTATGTGTATGAATATTGCTACAAAAATGATATACAAAATGATGAGCCCCTATCACTATAGTGAATGGCTCCCAAAACCCTCTGGCTCTAGTGGTTCCTCTTGTACCCTTGGGAGAGGTTGGACTTTAGTCATGGGCCGGGATCTATGTGAGCATGATATAAAAAAAGTTGCCTACATCTCTCTAAGCTCTCCCTATAAGAAGGATATAGTCAGCTCTACCTACCTCAGTTGCTCCTGCAGTCACTAAACATCTGCCAGGATCATAGCTACTCAATGCTTGTCAAGGTCATCTATAGGGCTCTAGAGGGCATCACACACTTGCTCAGCAGTATCGACCCTCCTCATTGCCATATCTCTCTTTGAGAACCATCCACCACTCCCCTGATAGCTAGTTGCATTATCCTTGAATATTCATCAACTCCATAGTCAGCTGTATGATCTTCGCACCCCGCTCCTCATAGGTGGTCCTCAAGTGTGCTATTGGCTAAAAACTAGGGGCATATAATCCTGCGGATGTCGGATGGTAAGCCTCAAGGTCTGACTCTTGGATCAGTACATCAGGGGAAACCTATGAAATACACTAGGCTATAAGCCTAGTCCATCCCTGTGCATCCTCTGTAACCATAGAAGAAGAAAGAGATATCAGTACCACATGGCATATATATATAAAGTAAATAAGAAAAACTAAAAGTATAGAAACACAAACAACATGCCCTGTATACCTAGATCCCACAGATGCCATGATAGGTGAGGGTGAAGGTTAGTGTTGGGACCCACATTGAAGGCATTGTTGTCCACTCCTCGTGATGCTAAGGTTGTTGCCACTGGAACAATAAGAGTTGGTGGTGCTGAAGAGACAGGGGTAGCGATAGGGGGTACAATCTTCTCTACCACCTCAATCTTAAAGGTACGACCTCCTCCTCTCCACCAACCTATTAGTACCCTCTCTATCTACCCTATGGGGGTTGGGGAGGAAAATCCTCTTGTGGACTAGGGTCCCCTCTCATGACACCCTTACCGAACATAGGAGCAAGATAGTTCCTCTCCCACCATTGTGCAAAATCAATAGCTACCCTAACATTATCGACCACTGCTAGGGGTGGCAGATCTTGGTTGGGCTCATCATTAGAGGGGAGAATATCAGTAATAGTAGGGCGAGTGTGATCCTTGACCTCACCACACTCTTGTAAGCCCTAGTATAAGTGGGCACATTTGGTGGAATCATCTGAGGATGGACATGCTACCACATGACTCGACTCCAATAGTAGGGTACTACAATGTAATCTCGGTGGCCTATAAAAAAAAATTGTCCAATTGCAATTTTCTCAAGTACCAGCCATCATCCACCCATCTGAAAAATTAGTGGGGCCTCCATCGAACCCCATCCATAGTAAGGGTATCAAATTGTAAATGCCAAAACTATAAATCCTCGAATCTCCACTGGCATGTCATGTCATACTAGTAGGCCATCAAAACATGATACGACTGTCGCTAGGGAAAACTGACCAACTGGGTGCACATTATGTGGGAAAATGCTCACACTTGCAAATGTGTACATGTTGTAAGGCTTCAATACTCATAGTGGATGTACTAGCCTAGCTCCTGGTAGAGGTGCACCAACATGTTGCACCCTGTTAGCTCTCAAAAATGCAGGTTGAATGCCTCAAGAGTCTGCCAATCTCTCGATACACTTTAAGGTAACAAACAAGGTCAAGAGAACTCAACCTTCTACTCTTTAGGTGCTGCTAAACCCAGGTGGGTGTACCTTTTGAATTGAGTAGACTTATCTTATGATTATCCTTTTGAAATGCTTTGTCCACAATGGCAGATGACAGTGAACAAAATGAAATCAAACTTGATAGTAATCTTCTAATCTAAATCCTAAAATACTTAATAAACATATGTAAAGAAACTGAATGAATCAAATGATGAAATTGCAGAGACCAGTGCTTTGTTGGGTATGCAGAGTCAAATGAAATAGAAGTGGGCAACATATTCTGGTAGAAAATCAAATTGCAGGCATATGATCTATTCATAACTTGTATAAATGATGTAGGATTATGACTACTAAGCTCTACTTTAATAATCCAGATGAATCTTCCTGATTATTTTGATCAACAAAAAGGATTTAATCTCTACTTGAGAGAACCAATTAATTAACCACACAAATGCAACAAATGTGCATGGATAAACTAAGAATAAAATTGTTATTCCAATTTAAACAACCAGAAAAAATCAAATTGGAGACAGCTTGAGCAATACTTTTCAATAACCTCAATAGACAATTGATACCAAAAATAACCTGCCACACCAGCTGATTTTCATTGAAATCACCATTTAAAAACATGCACCATGGTCTCCAGAATGAGAACTTTATTCTACGGTAGCCATTCCTAATCTACTATATTTCTAATGTCTGATCTAAAATCTGATGTTATCAATTACAATCTAGGGGCATATTTATACCTAAATTAAGAAAATAAAACATTTGAAATATCATGTTAGCCCAACACAAAATTTAGGCTCCAATTGAGCTGGCAAGCAATGGCCATCCAAGCAAAAACATGTGGGCCCTAATATTTAAAATTTTGTTATCATTAGTGAGACAGTTGGCGAGACATAGATCATCGTCCTGCCGAAGGCAATTCATTCGCTAATCATCCCGTGTTCACTGTGCTCGCATTCGCCGTGACCAACTGTTCACCATGTCGAAGTCAAGAAGTACCCTATTGTCCCACATATGTCATTATAGCTTATCGCTCTTAGAGAAACATTATGTAGATCATCCTTTGTTTCACCAAAAAAAGTCCACATGACCAAAACTTGTCACCATGACTTATGATTTCTCTTGCCAATGAGTCCACCCATCCCATGTCACTGTGACTTCAAACCATCAGGGTGACATCCTATAGAACACCCATGTTTCACTGAAAGCCCTTCATTAGACATCATCGGCAAGACCCGTTGAGATCGCTATGAGATTTCACTGAAGCCTTGAACCTTTGTCGAAATGTCATTCCTTCCACTGCCAGTCGGTGAGATGAAAGATAATTGCCAGGACACTCCACCGAAAACTCCAAGCTCCACTGATGAATCTTCTAAACGAGGGTCAGTGAGACAAAGAGAGTTTGCTGTGACCACATACTGACACTGCAACACTTGCTGAAATATATAAAATCCTTTGTCACTGAGATCATGGAAATGTCTTGTCAAACGATGCCTGTCATGAAAAACCTCAATCGCCATAAGAATAGAAACGTCTTGCCAATAGGCAACATACATTGACAAGTAGAAAAACGGATCAAGGAGACCTAGAAACTATTACGCCGACACAAACCAGAAAGTGAAATGTGCATGACACGATGGTAATAATGCAAAATGTAAGTAGAACGTCATGATGGAAGGGAAGATGTGCTTACGATAAGGACTCATAATGGACCTAGGGGAATGAAAATTTGTGAAATTAGGAAAAAATTTATAGTCCCAACAAACCCCAAAGAAAAAATTGTGTGATGCTCAACCATCTCTCTGATAGTATGGATGAGGCCTCCATGTAGGTGTGAGCCTCACCCATCTATCATGATCTAGAATGCTAGGATCATGACCATAACTAGGTGGAGCAATGATGTAGTGTTCTTTGCTTGGTCGTAGCAATGCATATATATGTGTCCCATGTCATTTTCACTGTTTGTCCTTCCTAAGCAGTAGAGGATGCCCTCCCTTCACTCTTACATCGATCTAGTATCATTGAGAGCTACCCACCATCCATAGATGGGTAGCCCAAGGATCTAATAGATGTTCTCAAGTTTGATGGTCATCTCCCAAGGTAGTTGGAAAGATGATATGGTGGCATACCATCCCTCCATCAGTGTTTTAAGCATCCTCTCATGATATCTCATCTCTGTCATGGTGAATACATGCCAGAAATTGAATTGGTCAAGGTGTGTGACCTTTGCATCTGATAAATGGTCCCTCTACTCATGAATGAGTTGGAATGTTCACCCTCCTAGATGCTCCCAAATCTCTAGGTACTCCTCCAAAAAGTGAAAAATTTTAAGTCAGAACATCAAATTTTATTATGAAAACAAAAAATTACTTAAGACCTATGTGTGTTGCGCATGTGTCCTGACCACCATGGTTGCCTCAAGGATGCTAGTGCATTCCTAAGATGACAATGTATAGTTGAAACCTAGGTGCAGATGATTGAAAATATTGCATATTTGGGATGTGGGCATAGAAAAAAGATGCTTGCATGCCTCACCAACTAAATAAATGCTAAAAATAAACTAAAATTCATAAAAAATGAGGCTTAGAAGCCTAACTAGTCCACCTTGTGACCCTCGGTGATGTCCTAGCATAACTTCTCTAACCTCAGTGCCTCATACTCCCTCTTGCTAGCCATTTTTCTAACTTTTCTCTCACAAAAGTCAACAATTTTCTCATAGTGAATAGTGAAAATGAGCCTTCTAGGGGCCCACTTATGTATATATAGTCTTCCCGGGGCCCATTTTTCCTAGAGCTTGTAGCCCCTCGGTTTCTCCTAAATTTTCCCCACCAAATTAGGAGAAAAATCAGGAGGGAACATAAGGTCACCTCTTCATCATATTTTTCTTCCAAATCGATAACTTTTTCTTGATCATTCCTCTCTATAGTAGGTTCTGATTTTTTGAAGTTGACACAAAATTTTATTTTTGCAGGTTAAAGTCAAACAAATTTTCACAACCATTTTTTCACTATTTTTTGAGCTTAGATGCTAGGGGCACCTTTGGTACTAGTTGGACCGACTTTATGGCCTCTATGGTCTCTTTTTCTTGGCACACGAATCTATAAAATTCAAAATTTGGATGAAATTATACTTCTCTACTTTAGTGAGGCTAATTTTTTTTTCAAAATCAAGCCCACTAAAGTGGTGAAAAAAATGTAATGTCACATAATTGCACCTAGGGGAAATTCCACATTCTTGCATTTTTTCTTAGCATTTATGAAACCTTGGAACATTAATGAAAAAATCCCATGAGTCAAAATTTCATGATTCTAACTCCTTGTGGACTTGTGGTAGATCGATAGAAGCCTGAGGACACGTTTCCAAAAAACCTAGGGTCTGGATGCATGCATGGTGTGTAGATGCTTGCATGAAATACAAATTCCTACACAATACACTAGCATCCTGGTAGTTTTTTGGGTTTAAAATAGGGAATCTAGAATCCTGACCCTTTCAACACATGTCCTAGTGGTTAGAATTTAGAAGTAACAACTCTTTGCCACTTTTGCAAGCATTAAAACCTCATTCTTGTTCTAATTTTGGGTTGGAATTCATTCATTCAAGCTCTCTTATTACTTGCTCCAATTTTGAGTTCTCATCATCTTTGATAGCAACACTCTCACAAGCAAAGCCATGCTGAACTGAGGTCCTCCCAATAACAACTCTCAAGCAAGCACTCAACGATGCATTTGTGTGCTCCTAAAAGGGTATAAGCCCATGGGTAATGATCTCTCTCTCTTTTACTTTCCTTTCTTACTTATTTATTCACTATCTCGTGGTGTGGATTCTACTCCTAAGTGGGTGTTGCTTTCACCACATGCTTTGTTTACACTCCTTTCCAGCTTGGCTATCTATGGAGGTGGGAACACCAAAATGGGGGTCTAACTGAGGAAAGCCCCTATAAAACCCCAACCATTTCCCCTTGATCTTTTGTGTGTAGGTGTGAAGTGGAGCTTGGAGTGAAGGGTTGAACATCCAAAAAAGGGTTAACCATCTCCAAGTCTCCTTGTATTTGTTATAATTTTCAACCTCCTGTTCATTTTTTTGGCTAAGTACATTCCAAACCTAAGCTTAGAAGTGAAACCTGGTCATATCCGCTTGATCTTTTGAGCTTATGTTGCTTAGGACACTAGTGCATCTTTAGACGATAGTGTGTTGCGGATGCATATTGAAACCACACTAGTGTCCTTTGGTTGTGAGCTCACTCATCTAAGGCGAAAATCTTGAGGTTTCACTCTCTCAAAATCTAACAAAACTTTCTCTTAAATACAACTCAAAGTATACTTTTCTACATTTTTGTTGGCTCACTTAATTTGAGCTATATAAGGGTAGTTTATTCCCTGGTGATCTCTTGAGAATAAAAAGACCTGTGTTCAGTGAATCCCTCTTATATCACAAGTGCATGGTTCCTATTAGGACTCATACTGCAATGATGATAACACTTATGGAGCGGTGGCATTCTAAGACATCCTCATTTCATTTATTGATAGGAGAGGCTATGGTTACTCTTGAAGATGTGTGGAGAGTAATTCACCTTCCCATTCATGGTGATCTAGTTACATATCACATTTGATACAATACCCACACCATGCAATGGGTGTTAGGTGCTAGCCACTTGGAGGTGCGATCGTCAGAGGCTGATTTGTCCACTTTTTCGATAGTTCTAATCTTATTGTGCTTGTTCTGTGTGGTTTGATCTTAGGACGTATTGTCCTTGATAGAAGAGGTCAACAGTTCCCTATGGGTTGGGGTGTGTGTATTGAGATTATGCTTGGGGTACTTGTCTTCTTGCCCACCTATATAGAGATATGCACAAGGTTGTGTATCGGGTGGGAAATCTATTTTTGCTAGTGTTTCACTTTTATATGTTTGGGCATGGGAGCATATTGTTGTTGCTCAACTATATGGGATACAAGATCATTCTCCTAATGATCTGTATTCATATCATTATGGGGAATTCATGCACTATACATTGCCCGAGGATCTTCCTTATTGGTGTCAAATTTTTGATGAGATTCTAGGTTTCATGTGGAGACCTTATATGGGTTGTGAGGCTTGACCAAAGGATTCAAATCATCTCATTTACTATTGGTAGACCTATTGGTTGATTGGTCATTCATATTCTATGTTAGAGTGTTACTTTCTAGATCGAGTATGTTGCTAGTTGGGGGAGAGATAGGGTCAATTTCTTGATGCTTATGAGGCTCATTTTGGTTGGACCACTAGGGAGGTTCATGGATGGGGTCTCTAGCCAAATATATATACTATTGTTTTTGAGTTTAGAGAAATTTCCCTAGTTGGTTGGGGTTGGATAGTTGGTTTAGCATATCCAAGTACCTCTTGTGACTATGATTAGTGGTGAGCATGTCACAGGCCTTTGAGACTCACCGATCCTGGGGGTGATCCTACTTTGAGAAGATCAAGTATATAGGTTGTTATGGAGAGCAACGACACATTGAGGTCCTTGTAGAGTAGATGGATAGGGCCTGATGTGACAATTCCTAGGGTGGTCAAGATGAGCACATGCCTTAGGTTTAGCATTGTGGACAAGTTCTAGTTTACCCTCCACTTGCTAGGGATGCAGACATAATGCTAGATTAGATGACTACTACTAGATATGTAGAGATAGTGCGGTGACAAGCCATGAAGGATCTGAAAGATATTATGAGGGTTGAGAGAGATACCAAGAGTGATCAATGACATGCTACAGAGGCATAGGTACAACTACTTATAGCAGAGAGCAATACTCTCAGAGTAGAAAATGATAGCATGTGAGTTGAATGAGATCAGTATCTACAGATGTCCTTATTATTAGACCTTATATGATGTTGTTGTTCCTAGGGTCACTTGACATCCATGATTTGGAGAGCCTAGTGTTGTGAGTGATGGTGGTGGTGGTTGGGAAGGTGATCATTTTGTGAGAAATCTAGATCCTTCTGGTGGCCCACAACTTGGTTTATAGGGTTTTGTTCACTTTTTTGGGTCTTACTTTTTTGTACTTGGTTTGCTTGTTGTTCATTGCTCTGAGGCATATTGTAGACATGTGTTTTGTATACATATTCATCGACCCTGTCAAGGCCTCATATATATGTTATGATTTTGTATTTACTCTATCACACTTGTTCCACTAATGATGGTGTACTCATTTTTTATGATGATATATATGAGATATACTTTCTTCAATTTAGCTTTGTTATGTTTATGACAATGAAGATGATGTATGCATGAATGTGGGATGAATGTATATGATGAATCACACTTTTTTTATATGATATTTTATTATGGATGATCAATATACCATAGTGATATATGATGTTTTAATGGGTTTATTATCATCATGATATGTATTGACAACACTGTGGATGTAGGATGGAATGGTACTAATGATATTTCTATCTAGGGTGGATGTTAGCTCGAAGAATTATGATGGATAGAAATTTGATGTTGTTAGTAGTGTTGAGTATTTATTTCACTTCACTTTTAGAGGCTTCAAAATTTTGAACAATCCTATTTGACGTTGCAAACATATACAATGCACCAATGGTATGAATAACCAGGGCAACTTTATATCCATTGCATAGAATTTGAATCAAAAAATAAAGAGTATTTTTTATCATACTAGACATACAGAAACTTTTTTTAAAGCATAGGGTTGGGTTGTGTTAAAAACCTTTCAAACCAGTCACACAGATGTATAGAACACCTAACATGCCACTGCTTCATGAACTGTTTTAAGATAACTTCTATACACTCAGTAAAGCAAGTATTTTCCCTAGTAATATTACAAAAATATCTTACAAATAGCAAATCAAAATGGTGCTCAATTTTCCTCATTCCTTCTCTAAATCCTTATGGACATCCTCGAGAGATCCTGGGAATGAGTTAATAAAAAAATTACAAAAAATAAGACTACAAAAAAAATTTAAAAATGAACATTGTTATATCACTTGCCATATCTATTTGGGGTGGGGCTATTGTCTAGTGTGGATCATGTCTATCATAGGAATGGATCCATTAAGGCATATCTCAGGATGTTGTTAGGACTTGTCAAAAAGATATGTAGATAATAATTTGGCATTGTTTCATATCCATTTGTTATCCAATCTATGTGATTATTTCACTTGAAGGTTCTAACTTTTGATGTTCATTTTGATTTATTTTTTTCAAAGGGTGAATACAATGATTTTTTTATGGATGGAAAGATGGTGATGACAGGATGGGATTTTTTTTATTTTAATTTTTTTTTTTTATGATGTTTTTTTTGTTCTTTTCAAGGGAATAACCTAGGGCCTCGGGGGCTCATCAAAGATAAGCCTTTCCTACATTGTACATACAGAGGCTCATAGTTCACTTGGTTTCTCTTGAATGTTTTTGACCTTTTCTATTTTGTGAATATTTTTGGATTTTGAATTTTTGACTAAGTTGAAATAAAGCATGTTGGAAACCTAAGGGGACTGGCCTAGGGTCTTGGGGGCTAATTAAGTCTTGCGTACATTATACACACAAAGACCACGTAGTTCAACCATTTGAATCAAAGCATAAACTATTTTTGGTTAAGAAACATTGATAATTTGGATTGATATTCCACTTCTATTTCTAGAGGATATGTTGCAGGAAATCGACTTGGACTAGCTGTGAGGTTCAAGCAAATGTGGATAACTTAAACTGTTTGAGTGAAAGAATAATCCAATAATGCTATTTTGTTTTTGATGTTTTTCAAATGTTTTTTTTGGTTTTTTTCCTATTTTCTAGATATTTTTTATTTTTTGTTGTTTCGACCATGTTAGGATGGTAAAAGATCTAACCCATGACTAGCTTTGAGAAGTTTCCCCTAGTTGAAGACAAGAAAATTCTCTTTTATCAATGACAAGTCATGGTTGGATACACTATTCTATTACGACATGAATGGGTAGATGCTATGGATAGTACCAATAGATAATGACACAATTTTTCTTCAAACATAGTGTCTATTTGCTAAGTTTTCACTATGGTACCTATTCTAGAAGTGCCACAAAGTGGTTTTCACTCAGCGAATGTTTTATTTCTCTTTACTATTTTTCTTGCTTTTTTAAAAAAAAAAATTGTATTTTTATCTTTTTTCTATTATTTTGGATTTTTACTATCTTGCCTGGGGTATAAGATGTTCACTGTGTCTTTCTAGAGGATATGTTGCAAAAAAGCTTACTTGAACTAGCTGTAGGGTTCAAGTAACTTTTATGTTAGAATTTTTGAGTGGAGGGATAATCCACGCTATTGGTATCTTTGAAGGTTACCTTGTTTGTGGGTTATTGGTATACCTTGTTGTTGGGATGAACTGTTTTGAAGGCTACCCTGGTGATGCATTGGTGGGATACCTTATTGTTTGGGATGAATTGTTTTGAAGGTTACCCTAATAGTGCATTGGTGGGATACTTTGTTGTTGGTGGATTTTTTCCCTCTTTCCTTGGGTGTAAGATACTAAAAACTTGGATTGATATTTCTTTGTGTCTTTCTAGAGGATATGTTGTGGAAAATATTACTTTAAATAGTTGTAGGGTTCAAGTAACTATTGATATCTTAGAATTTTTGAGTGAAGGAATAATCCATGTTGTTGGTATCTTTGAAGGCTATCTTGGTAGTGTGTTGGTGGTAAACCTTGTTGTTTGGTCAAATTATTTTAAAGGTTACCTTGGGTGGTGCATTAATGGGATACCTTGTTGTTAGGATGCATTGAGAAGGGTACCATGTGGCACACCTTGTTGTTTGTACCATGCCTAGATCACAACATGAGATAGAACACATAGATCAAGATTTATTCTTAAGCAAGATGTAAGTACTTTCCCCCAGTGTCTAGTAATGTAGTTTATGGATTATCTTGTGATAAGATAGCTTGTTTGGATAGAGTATGCCTCTTTTGGAAAATTCCTCATGGCTTAGATAATGTTGGATAGGATAGGATCAATGATAGTGACCCATGTCAAGATGTTTTCCATAAGCAAGTGTAAAGTGTTCACCAAACATTTGTCAAGATACAGATAAGTTGGATTTGGATAAAAATAGATTGGATTTATTATGGATCATCTAATATGCTTCCACTTAAAATGCTTCACATAGATGCTTGATTCTACACAAAATACTTGTTTACTTGGTTTTTACCATGGTACTTGTCCAAAGTGCCACCATAGTGTTTTTCACTGGAGGATGATTTTTCTCTTGACTGTTTTCTTAATTTTTTCTATTTCTTTTTATTGGTTTTTGATGTACAAAATTCCTATTTACTAGGTTTTCATCATGGTGACAATTTTTGCTCATGTTGAACCACTTGGTGGTGCTAATGTAGACACTATTGGTGCTGATATGGTTGTTGTTGTTGTCATGATGTGCCAATGACATCTTGCTTGGAGGATTTGTTTTGCTAGGATACGAGCACTTGAATGTAACCCCTGATAATTCTCATCTTCCTTGTTGATATCGAAGTTGACCTTACCTAGATGCACACATCGTGATAGAGTTCCCTTAGAGTCCTTATGATAAAGAGTTGTTCCCAGCACATGGTCAATGTGAGATTTGGATATCTTGGATGGAAAAATACATTTAGGGATATGATATTTAGATGGATTGCTTGACATTTTGGAAAATTTAACTCTCAAAACTTTGGATGATGAGCATTGATGAGTGGATATGAAGATTCGATTGGGACCAAAATCTTGATATACCTTGAAGGTCACTCTTGAGGCTTTCTTTTACATTGCTTGAATTTTTTGATGGATGAACTTCCCTTTTTTATTTCTCCCCATAGTTTCTCTAACTGATGGAGTTTGATAGGGATGCTTTTCTTTCTTTTTCTTTTGTATCCATTTGTATCTTTCTTGTCTATTTTGTTTTTCTGATTCTGTTGCTTTAATAAATTATTTCATTCTTGGGTATATCTTTTTCTCTTGTTTTTGGTCCCAATCAAAGGGATGGAATATGTGTGTATGGTGATTCATGATATGGCTCGTTGTAGCATTGGTAGAAATTTCATAATAAGGACTCTTCGTGCTCTCTATGTTGATGCTTGAATTAGATGAAGTTACTCCCAGTATTATAGAGGTATCCCTAATACATTTAGATCCCTTACTGAATAACCAAGACCATGCTACTTAGGATTACCAATAATCTACATTGGTTCTGGAATACCATGTACATGCTTGCCTAATCCTTTGTCTTGATAATGCATCCATTGAAAAATTTCATTTGCAATAGGATATGATTTACCTTGGAAACAAGGTGCTACTACTTTTCTCTATTGTGGATCTTCAAATGTGATAGATTCTTTACTCATAGGATTCTTCATATGTGGCATAACTTCTTGATTGATATCTTTGGATTGATTTTGTGTAATATCATATTTTGATGGAGTTTCAAAATATATTGGTGCTCCATTGAATTTTGAATACCCAATGCTCTACTGCTCAAGATTCTTAGTTAACCTTGTTGATTTTAGGATATTGTGCTCCATATTTTCATTCTCAATGTCTTTAATCTTCCTAGAGGATGTTTCTAATTTCAATGTTTCATCTTGATCAATTTTAGATATATCTATAGATTCTGCTATATCTCGGTCATGTGTACAAATGTGAAGAATATGTGACTCTTGTTCTATGGTAATGATATCAAGAGTATGAGACTCTTGTTTTGGATGAAGATCATCTAGATGTCTATTAGGAGTAAGAATCCCATTGGTAGATTTATGTGTGCTTGGACTATGTATGTGTTCTTCTTTTGGAAAACTTTGGATGTCTCAAAAGATATCTACCAAGTCATTGTAATATTTTTATGGTAAGGTTTCTTGATCTTGAATTTGTATGGTATTATCTATGACATGCTTTGGTTTACATTCTTGACATGGATCAATTTCAAAGAAATGATTTCATATAAATTATCCTTGGATTTCCTCAAATTGTGGGTAGATGGGTGATAACTCTTGGCTTAGATTTGTTGCATTGGGGATAAGTGTTGGCTTAGGAGTCTCTTGTTCATCAATATGTACTATCATGAGGTTGGATGATGTCAATACAATTTGGACTGAATCATTGCTAGACTTGGGTGATTTTTTTTTATCATGCTTGGGAATAAATTCTTTATGTATGTCCTCTTGCTCATTGGATGATGTAGAGAAATTGTCAATGTGATCAGTGATAGATATCTCTTGATCATTGTTTTCAACTTTTGAGGTTGAGACATTGTCATTGTTTTCATTAGTGTTTGATCCTTGAACGCCATTTTCAATAGCTATTTATCCTTGGTCAATAAGGTCTTGGATGATATTTTTGAGTGTAACACATTTTGATGTATCATGACCTTTGATTTTATGAAATTCACATCACTCATACAATCTATACCAAAGAGTTTTAAATTTTGGTTCACCATAAGTTGGACTGTCATTGATTTTGATAAGGTTTTATTGTACTGGTTTGTACATGATTACCTCTAAAGTCTCTCCCAAAGGTGTGAATTTCCTTTTTGGTTGATCATCAATAGGTGTGTTCATTTAGTTTGGAAGGATGTTATAACTTTGTTCTTTGATGACATTTGCTTGATCATAGGTGGGTTTTTGTGAAGATGTGGGCCCTTGATAACCATGTTATGTATAAGGAGGGTTAAGTCCTTTTTGTGTGTTATAGGTACCTTGAGGGTGGGATGCACCTTCATATTAAACTTGAGGAATAATTTGATCTTGAGTTTGAGGTACACCTTGGTGTTGTGGAATTCCTTGATACTATGATTGAGGTACATTTTGATATTGCATTTAATGTATACCTTGAATATGCATTTGAGGTACACCTTGGTGTTTTGAAACTTCTTGATACTATGGATATTGGAAGTGTTGTTGATGTGGATATTGAGGTGTTTATGGAGTAATTTACATTGGTTGAGGATATGTAATGTTTCAACTTTTCACATGGAATTGGTGATATGTTAGATTTCAATTTCATTTAATTTCCTCAAGATCTCTCTCAATTTTATCTAGGGAAATTTGATGTTTTGGATTTATTCCTTGATGGCGATTTTGAAATACATGATGTTGTTGCCCAATTGTATGTTGTGACCCTTGATAAGAGTAATTTGGGTAATAGATCAACATGTTTTAGGGATGTTTTGATACTCAATACCCTATCATAATGTCACTCAATTTATATTTCCAAGAGGGTCATAGCTATTGCCATGTGGGAGGTGGTAACATGGGTCTTTTGGATACTATGTCTACTTTCTCTTCCTCTTCATCTAAGATGATTGATTAAGTGAGAAACTGGTGGGGTGTTTCATTCTTCTCAAATATGAAGGTTCTCAAACTACTTATTATAATTTTTGCATCTTCAATGTGCATGAGACCAAGTTGAAGGATTGGTGCTATAATTATTGGTTGTTGAACAAGAGTAGTTGGTCACTAGATGGTCATAATGTGTAATGGTGTTGTGAGATGGTTGCTATGAAGCTCAAAACCCTAAGGCTTGAGTGTTTTTTTGGAAAGTGGCTACTTTTTGGAAATCAAAATGTTGAAGAATGAGGGTTGATATTTCACTTCCTTGTCTAGGGGATATGTTTTTGGAAATCTACTTGAACTATTTGTGAGTCCCAAGTAACTATTGATATCATAGAAATATGAGTGAAGGAATGAACCTAATGGTTTTTTTAATTTTTTCCTTCACTAAGTAGGATGGGAATGAAGGATGTGAGCTCTCTGATTTTCTACTTGTTTTGTTCAAAAAATGACCCTATAACCTCATTTTTCCCCCAAGTGTTAGCAAGATGTTCAAGACTATGAGGTAGAATGAAAATTGTAACCTCGGTGTGTTTCTGTTAAATGATTGGACTGTTTAGGAAAAAGAGATCTTCTATTGGAAAACACAAGGATTTTAGTAGCAAGTGCACTATTTTCTCAAAAGAAAATGGAAGGAAATAAATAAAGTGCACTATTTTCTCAAAAGAAAATGCAAGGAAATAAAGCAATTGTTTGGATCCTGCAACAAGTGCTCATTTTCTATCACAAGCAATTGATTTTTTTTAGTGGATTTTTTGGGACAACAAATGAATGCACTAAAATTTTGGCTACTACTTAGAAACTTGGAAATTGCACTGGAATTTTGTGCAAATGCACTGAAAATGATTCAACTACTCAGGTTTTGTGAAAAATGGTCTCAATTTGTTTTGTTTCCTCTATGTTTCAGAGTATGGAAAATAATAGAACTGCACTAGAGGGACTCCAAAAGCATGGAATTTATGTGACCTAAATTTCTATAGCTTAAGTTGTGAAATCACAACACCCAAACCATAGTTCCCTAATATTTACTTTGATTTAATGTAACTTGAAACAATAGCTTGAATATTTAGAAACCTTGAAGGAAATCCTCCAAGGAGTGAAAATCAAGGGCTTCTCTCAAAAGCATACACTAATTCAAAGGGTTTGTGATTTGACCATCATGTTTAGTGATTTTTTTGATGTGTCCTTTTTATTTAAATCAAGCACAAAATTTGATGTTGTTTTTGGATTTTTTTCAAGTGTATTTTGGGAAAGTTTAACATTAACAAGAACTTTACAACCCTAGCTCAAGTGGGTATGTATTTCTTAGTAGGCCTACCAATCATCCCTAGGATGATTAATCTGAGAAGATGGAATTGAAAAGTAGGCTATGTCAAGGAAATGTGCCATCTTGACAGGCCAAGCAAAAAAGTCCCTTCCCTATTTTATTTATTGCCTCAACCAAAAACCAAACATGGCAAGTAACTTCTTGGAATGGTGCTATTCCAATGCACTACCTTGAAATATTATTTTGGGTAAATGGATGGATTCTAAAAACAAGTTTGGCTTGTAGTGATAATTGTGAACATGAAAATATAACATTCACCCACTGGCCACTTAAGGCTCTTTAACTATTATTTTTCCATTTAAGGCATGGGATTAGGTGTAGTCTATTGTCAACATGGCTTGAAGCTACTTTCTTATGATTTCACAACCTATAATATAGCCCTCTAGTAAACATGCTTCGAGACCTTGCAATGAGTTCTCCAGCATGGGATGTTTCTCAAAGCAAGATCCCTCTCTAACATAAAATTTGAAAACCAAACTCAAAGCTCAAAAATTCTTTTTCAATCACACAAGATCACCAAATGGTGTGAGGGGAGAAGATAAAACACTTCAACTTGAAAATCACTATATGCATAGAAAACACTTCATTGCAAATTGATTTCTTTTAAACACCTTGAGCGATGTTATCCCCAAAAATATGTGAATAACATAAACAAATTTTTCTTTTTCTTTTTATACCAATATGAAGTGTTTAGGACATCAAGTAGTTAAGATAGCAATGGTGTAAAAATAATAAGAATAGGTTGTTCATTTTTAAGCCCTAAAATTGAAGTGTTTCTAAGAAATCAAGCTTGGTATTAACTTTGGTAAAAAAAAAAGTGAATCAAGCATGCATAAAAAAAATAGAAACCATTTTGTGTGTGTTCCTTTTGTACACCAAAATTAGAGTTCCTAACTGTATATGTCTATAAATGGTCATGATTAAGCTTGTTAATTAATTAAATATGATTTATTTAATTAATTCCTCTAATGTCATCTACATATAAATAAATTTAATTATTTATTTATATCGTTCATTTTCTAAATTCTTCTGCCTTAATTAAATAAATAATTTTATTTAATTACTAACATTTCTTCCCCTTGCTTGATTAAATTAAATAAATTTTTATAATTTATTTATATTTAATTATCATTCTATTCTAAAGTTTAAATATTTTTGAATATTTGAATAATGGAATATTCTCCATCCCATATTCAATTAAAATATTAAATATTTTATTTAATATTTCCTCACCCTAATTTCATTTTTAAACATAATTAAATATGAGTTATTTAATTATGTAGGTTGCCATTTTCATCTCCACTTCCCAAATTAAATAAATAAAATTTATTTAATTTCTAACTTATGCTAACTCACCATTCCAAATTCGCATCTCATCCTTCGAAATGGAAGTTTCCCTTCGAAACTTAATGACGAAAATTGAAAGAAAAGGGAAACCTTCCATCTTCTCTTCCACTTTCGAAAATCTCCTGCCGTTCGTTTGAAACAAGCTTAATCCAGACCGTCGATCGATTCAGCCAATCAAATCCATTCGAAAACTCTATAAATTCTGGTGCAAATCTAAGCCTTGGCTAATCATCCACATGTACACTTCGTATAATCACTCACGCATGCATACACTATGAACACACAATCAGAATTGCATTCATATCACTTTTAGTATCACAGCCATATTCTCATCCTAGCATTTTAGCATAGCTTTTGCATTCAGCCTAATGTGCATTTTAGAATCTCATTCTTTAGTTGTCCTTTTGTTGACCTTGATCTGCTGATCTAAGAGCTATTTGGAAACCAACAAAATGCTGAAGTTAGAGGAGGATAAGACGTTTTCGAGAAGCTACTATTACGGTTTGCATATTCTATTTCCTTTTCAGCTTTTTGATTTAATGTCTTATTAACATGTGTTTGATTTTATTTAAAATTTGATCCAATATTTCACACACACATAAAATGACACTTTCTGCAAGTTTCTGTTGACAGTTTCCGCATTCTGGAATCAGCTTTTTGAAGAATTTTTTTTTGACATTTAGGCATATTCAAAATTTCCTGAGGCGCATACATGTTTTTTAAAATTTTTTATTTTGCAGGATTTTGGAGTGCATCCCGTGATTGTTAAGGTGCATCCTGTGACTATTAAGGCGCATCCCGTGACTGTTAAGGTGCATAGAATAAATGTTTGAGTGCATATAGTCTTTCTTTCCGCATGCACAGTAATTATTTTTAAAGCATTTAAATCTTTCTTACAGCACATATAGCATCTATTTAGGTGCATTTAGCATTTGTTTAGGTGCATATTGCATCTATTTACATGCATATAGCATCTTTTTCGGTGCATTTACCCTCTGTTCCGGCGCGTATATCTTCTAGCACATATAGCTTCTGTTCAGGCACATATAGACTATAACAAAATCACAGAATTTTGAGTCTAACGCATTCCTCAGATAGAATTCTTTTTCTTTTTCTAAAAGTTTAAAATGAAGCAATCCTAGGGTAGCCACATCTGGATTAAAATGAAGCAATCTAGGATAGTCACCAAACAATGATTTTTGTAGTTAAAATTGAACAATCTATTTTTGGTGAAGCAATATCTTCACTTAGATTAGATCATTGTTATTTGGAATTTAAAAAGAACATATGTTTGCTTTGAATGTGGCAATAGGTATATGCTCTCCCCTTAACTGGGTGATCAAAATACCATACTTGCCTTTTTATTTTCATGCAATTTTATTGTTTCAATTACATCCTTTAGAGAGCCTGCCATAGTAGGAAAAAGTACTCACCCTACGGGAATGACTCAAGGGGGTTCAAGCCAAAGCCAGGCTATTCCACCCCACTATAAAATTTAAAGCAAATCTAGGGAAACCCTCTTTTGCCAGTAGTGTGCAAGATAACCATCCCCAAAGCCTTTGTTCTAAAGGTTGGGAGGTCTCCTGAGGGAGTTTATTATTGCCGCACCGAATGGAAATCCTTACTACAAGCCTAGTGTAGTGGCTAGCTAAGTTAGTTGCCAAACATTCTAATAATCACATTGCAAGGGGAGGGAAGAATCTACCCCCAAGACACTCACCATATAACTTCCAAGGACTATTTGCTCAAGGGATCCGGTATCCACTTTCGTAACTGAGTACGCACCTAGAAAAGACAAAAACATGGGCACCCCTTCGGGGGTGACACGCTTGTGTGAGTCGATGCAATTCTAAGATGTGGGTTGTTGATTACTAGAATGACCTACTTGAACATTTAAGAGTGAGTCTGTCTAAATTGTCTTTCATGTGTAAAACCCATGAAAACATTTTATGAAAAACATTTTCTTGATCAAACACTTCATGTTAGTATAGGGCTTTAAGAACAACTGTTTTCAAAAAAATTTGTTGTATCTTCCATTACATTAATTTAGATAAAGAGATCATCCAAAAAGAACATGAAGAACAACAACTGAAAGTCACTTAAGATTTTTTCATACCATTGGTTCAACAAAATTCCCAATAACATTCCCATGCTTAGAGATTGGAAGTCAACAAAGTTTCCCAAGAAATCATTGTCTAAAAGAATTAGAAAGCCCAAGAAACCATTAGGATACAAGAAAACACTACAAAAGAGAAAATTCTTGTACAAAATTTGACAAGTCTTGCTTCACTATTGAGGATTTCTTCACAGATATCAGGATTTTGTTAGAGGATTCACTGATGAATATGTTGTAGATCCCTTAGATTCTCAAGCTCATTATCAGATATTAGCCCTATCACAACGGCATAATCATAACCAACCTCTTGAGTTTGACAACATACCCCAACCTTCTATAGAATATACTTCACACCCTAGCCATATTCTTCAAAGATCTTGAGAGAATTTCTTTAAAAACGAAGATCAAAATCTTTTAGAGTGCACCATTCAAAACAACTTTCTAATTTTTGGTTCAACTTCCCCAACAGGATTCTGAAATCCTTCATCAATTGGAAGCCACAATCAATAAGTTATGAGCATCCTTGATCATATCATAAGATTCCTTATCTTATCGGATCAAGATATCATCACCATCACACTTGTCAAAACTAGGGTCTAAGTTTTAAAGAATTTTCCAAAAACATATGCCTATCTCCACAAGATCTCAACACAATAAACTAAAGGATACAATCCAAAAAGAGAGTCATATTCAAAACACTCAAGAAGAAGGAGAAAGCAGTAATCCCCTTTTCAGCATAAATCAAAATCCACTTTTTAACAAAAACATGGAAAATAGAGAAGAAAATCCGTTCCACCAATACAAAGACATGAAAAAAGAACCAATAGATAGTGATGAGGAACAAGATGAGGAACATCTTAGAGAGGCCAAGCAAGATTCAAAATTCCATAAAGTCATTGAAAAGATCTTGCAGTGAGATAAGGAAAAATATTTTTGCTATCTAGCCGAACAAGGGGCTAAATTACCTCATGACTTTGACACTGAAAACTTGAAAAACAAACCTGAAGAGACACCCCTTTCAGATCTTAGTGCTTTGACTCAACAAATCAAGGCACTTCAAGGACAAGTTAAATAATTACAAGGGGGAACAACCACAAAGAAATACACTCTCGAGGACATTTGTCATTACCATGTCGATAGAAGTCTTAGCATGATTCCTTTTCCCAAGCATTATGAAATGCCAAAATTTGATCGCTATAATGGGAAAACGGATCCAATTGATCATGTTAGAGACTTTAGAAATATGACATTAGAGTTTGTTCACGAAGATACTTACTTAATGCGACTATTTCCTAGGAGCCTTGGAGTAAACTCTATGGAATGGTTATCTAAGATCACACCTCCCATCAGGAGATTTGAAGAATTGATCAACCTATTCATATCACAATATACCTACAACATGCAACATCAGATCACCATGATAGATCTTTGCAAAGTTGCACAAAAACCTGGTGAATCTTTCATTGCATTTCTTTAGAAATGGAGAAGAATGTTTGCCAGATATCCATGGCCTATTCCCGAAAAAGAAAAGATGGTGACTTTCATCAACAGTTTAAATTTAGAAATGAGCTATCACTTGAACTTAAATTGTCCTTCTTCTTTTGAGAAAATGATTGAAGATGCCTTAACCATTGAAAATGCTTTGGTA
The DNA here is from genome assembly GCA_007258455.2 of Sequoia sempervirens. Classification (NCBI taxonomy): domain Eukaryota; kingdom Viridiplantae; phylum Streptophyta; class Pinopsida; order Cupressales; family Cupressaceae; genus Sequoia; species Sequoia sempervirens. The sequence goes on from VDFB02105785.1 coordinate 414,509,383, forward strand.
AAAAGAGGCATAATAAAACATGACAAAGAAAATCCTAGCTCATCTAACCATCACAATAATCAGGACAAATCCAAATTCTAGACTCGCAACAAAAATATGGTGAATGATGGTGTTGTTGATGCGAATCATGCCTCGACCAAACCATTTTTCCTAGTACTCCAAACAGTCACAACAACAATGTCAACTCGATTGCAAATCACGGAAATAATCCTCCTCCTCCGAGGAACAATACAAATCAAAACTCTACTCCCCATCAAGGGACTTCCAACAACCAGGGTTACCGAGGAACCAATAACAATCACAATTCCTTAGGGAACACCTCGAATTAAAATCCACAAATATTTTCATTCTTCTCGAATAGAACTTTCACTTCATTGGGACAATCTTTAGAATCAACATTCAAAGAGTTGATGGCCAAAAATGTCATTACTTTGCCACCTCAACGAAATTATGAACCCAGTGTAAAGCCTCCATCATGGAATGAGGCATACTATTGTGATTATCATCAATGTAAAGGTCATCACACAAACAACTGCCAAGCTTTGAAGAATGCCATTCAAGACTTGATTGACAATGAAATCATTATAGTAGAAGGAAATCAACAAACCAATGCAGACCACCAAGCATTTCATAATCCATTGCCCAATTATCAAAAGGGTGAGTCTTCTGAAAAAAATGTGAATCATATCAATGATGATCATATAATCAATCATCTCTACTTAGACGACGAGCGGGTAAATGTCATTAAAGTCAACAAGAAGGTGGAATATAGAGAAGTCAACGCAACAACAAGAGTGCAAGCTAAAGTCATTTTAAAAGGCGCCTCTTCAAAATCCATTGAACCGCCACCTCAACATCAATATGATTTGGTCAACCAACTTCGGAAAACCCCCGCTCAAATTTCTATTCTAGAACTATTGAAGATTTCTCTAGCCCATAAAGAAATTCTTGAAAAATCCCTCGTTGAAACTAATGTATCCACTGACTTGGATGTGAATCAATTTCAAGCCATGGTAGGACACTTGTCCTCACCCACTTGCCTTTCATTCTCTAAAAAAGATGACATTTCCATAACTCACCCCCATAATTCATCATTGTACTTGGAAGTCATGGTTCACAAGTTTCATATCAGACGAGTTCTAATAGATGGAGGTGCTAATTTGAACATCTATACTATGAAGTTAGTTAAAGCTTTGGGATTTTCTGAGGATTCCATTGATTTTAGAAGAAAGATTACAATAAAAGCTTATGATGATGAAGAAAGAGCATCCAAAGGTCAAATCATGCTGCCAATCAGAGTGGGCCCTATTATAAAGAATACTTTCTGTCAAGTACTGGACCGTGATCTTGCATATAACATCTTGTTGGGTCATCCTTGGATCCATGAAATGCAAGCTATCCCATCAACCTATCATCAGTGTCTAAAATTTCCTTATGATGGATAGGAAATCACGATACGGGCTGATAATTCCAATATCCAAACTTGTGCCAACATAAAAGCCAGTCAAGATACTTTGGTCCCTAACAATTGAGAAGCTCATGCTAGGACTTCTCTAAATATTGATACACAAATTAGTCAATTGACCAATAGTTTTGACAAAAAGATGAAATTCAAGGATCATGGAGTTGGAGAATACTCTCTTTGTCTTGCCAATTTACCTACCTCACCTCGATCACATGGACAACCATCTATTAGGGAACATCAAATAACAACAGCATCAACATCCAAGAAACCACCAATAGAGCCAATCACAAAATTTAATGGACAATTCATCAGAGAAAAATTCCCCATGGAAAATCCTGAGGATACAAAAATTTTAAACTGGCTCTATAAGGATGAAGATGAAGCAATCTTTAATGTCAAGCTACCCACAGACAAACATGGAAAAGGATATTCAATCATGAAGAAGATGGGTTATGATGAAGAGCCTATCAGAAAAAGGAAGGAAGGAGTAGTTGAACCTATTCACCTCCGCAGACTTGCTGCAAAAGAGAAAACTGGATTGGGTTATGATACTCACTCCAAAGAAAGCACATCCAAATATGGCACTGTCTTCACATTGCAAGAAGGCTTAGAGTCACAAAAAGCATGTTTGACAACAGTTCAAAACTTCTTGGAAAATAGTTCTGACACAGACTCTGCTAAATATGAAAGGGACACCATTTACAATGATGAGTTATGGAGGGACAAAGAGGTTGATGTAATACACCAGTATGCTCCAACTCTAATTGAAGGTCAAGGTTCAGGGTCCCAACCACAAGAATCTGAACCACAAGTCGACTATGATTCTAGTGATACTGAGTCAGATTTAAATGAACAAGAATATCATGAGGAAAGTATCATTATTGACCCATCTCATACCTCGGATCCTATGGACCACTTTGTTATGACCATAACCATAGCCGATTTCACAAAACCTGATGACCCTCTACCTTTAATTCATCCTGATCTCATTGATTGGGATTCAACTGAACCTATTCATATACCTATGTTTCCAAGTGATGAAGCTATCATAAACTTCCTTTCTACAGATGATACAAATGATTGTTCCACCAGTGATTTTTGACATAGAGTTTTTGATCAGGAGAGTGTCAAGTCTCCTAACTACAAAAGTAAAAACAAAAAAGAAAGATCTAATGGTGAAAACCAGAATCTGACAGTATTAGATCAAACAAAAGATAAAATAAAGAGTGTATCCAATGGTGAAAACCTCTTTGAGGCACCAGACGATGGGAATCTTGACACTCTCCGAGAGCACTACCATGAGCGATCACCTATTTTGATTGAACCTACAAATGCTGTCGATCTTGAGACTTCTGAAAAACCAAGAATTTTATAGTTAGTTGCATCAATGATAGAGAAAGAAGTACCAGAGTTCATGGAATTCCTAAAAGCAAATCAAGTCAATTCTACGTGGTCTTACACTGACATGACTGGTCTTGATCCTGATCTTATCATGCATCACTTGTCTATCAAACTAGGGGCCAAGCCGGTGAAACAAAAACTTAGAAAGATGCACCCTCATGTTACATTGTTGGTTAAGGAAGAACTGAGAAAACTTCTTGATGTGGGTTTCATTAGACCAATCGACTATGCAGAATGGATCTCCAACATTGTTCCTGTATCCAAACTAGATAAACTGTGAGAATATGCATGGATTTTAGAGATCTCAATAAAGCATGTCCTAAGGATGACTTCCCATTGCCAAACATCGACACTATAATTGATATGACAGCTAGCCATGCTGTGTATTCATTAATGGATGGTTTTTCTGGATACAACCAAATCAAGATTGCACCTGAGGACCAAGAGAAAACAGCTTTCACATGTCCATGGGAAACTTATTGTTGGAACGTCATGCCTTTCGGTCTGAAGAATGCTGGGGCTACTTACCAAAGAGCCATGACTACAATCTTTCATGACATGATGCATGTCTTCACAGAAGATTATGTGGATGACATATTGGAAAAATCATACACCAGAGAAGGACATCTTGAAATATTATCCAAAATATTTGCAAGACTAGAAAAATTCAAAGTTTGTCTCAACTCTAAGAAATGTGTTTTTGGGGTCAAATCTGGAAAAATTTTGGGGTACATTGTTTCAGAAAAAGGAATTGAAGTAGATCCTGCAAAAGTACAAGCAATTATGGAAATGCCTCCTCCAAAGAACATCAGTCAGTTGAGATCACTGCAAGGATGACTTCAATCTATATGGAGGTTCATTACACAATTGGCTGACAAAAGTTTACCTTTCACACATCTCCTACATAAGAATATTCCTTTCAAGTGGGATGACAAATGTGAATTAGCATTTTAGAAAACCAAACAGTATCTGATGACTCCACCAGTTCTCATAGCACCAAATCCAGACAAATCACTCATCTTATACATTGCCGCAATAGAGACATCTCTGGGGGCACTGCTAGCACAAGAAGACTCTACTAGAAAGGAACGTGCAATCTACTACATCAGTAGAACACTAAAAATTCATGAGATCAACTACACTTCTATCGAGAAGGCTTGTCTCGTAGTAGTCTTTGCTTCACAAAAGTTTCGGCATTACATGCTAACTCATATAATCAATCTGGTCTCAAAAATTGATCCACTCAAGTATTTGTTAAGCAAAGCATCATTGGCAAGAAGGTTAGCAAAATGGGTAATGATTTTGAGTGAGTTTGACATTCATTATGTTGACCGCAAGGCCATCAAAGGACAAGTTATTGCCGATCAATTAGTTGAAGCACCATTACAAGTAGATCATCCCCTGCACATTGAATTTCCAGATGCTGATGTTTTTACTGCAGAATCTAAACAACCATGGTCCCTATATTTTGATGGTTCTTTCACTCAACATGGATCGGAGGCAAGCATACTTTTCATCAACCCTCAAGGACACACCATTCCTTGATCATATAGGCTAATGTTTCCATGCACCAACAACATAGCCGAATATGAAGCATTAATCACTAGACTCAAAATAGCACTAGAATGGAGAATTACAGAACTACAGGTATATGCTGATTCACAACTGGTCATTCATCAGATCAATAATGATTATCAAACCAAAAATGAGAAACTATTACCATATAAAAAGATGGTTGATGACTTCAAGAAATATTTTGTGGACATAAAATTTACACAAATTCCAAGGCTTGATAATAAAGTAGTTGATGCCATGACTACAATTGCATCATTGTTACAGCTCCCAGAAAATCAAAATCGTAATGAATTTCTAGTGGAACAATCATTTACACCTGCCTATGATACACCTGAAAGCCAAATTATTTTCCATTTGGTAGGATCCGATTCACCTTGGTACGAAAAAATTTATGCCTATCTCAAAGATGATATTTTACCACCTGACTTATCCTGTAACCAAAAACGCAATTTTATCTGCCAATCCGCTCGTTATACCCTCATCGCTGACACCCTTTACCGCTATGGTCTTGATGGTACTTTACTCCGATGTCTTGAACATGAGGAATCTGACAAAGCTTTACAAGAAGTTCATGGTGGTATCTGTGGTACTCATTCGAGTGGACTGACCTTAGCCAAGAAATTGATTAGAATGGGTTACTACTGGCCTACAATGGAGAGGGAATCATTCACTTTTGTGAAAACATGTTCAAAATGTCAAATTCATGGGAATCTCATTCATGCCCCTGCACAGGAATTTCAACCATTCACACCAACCTGGCCATTTTCTCAATGGGGGTTAGATCTAGTGGGAAAGATTCATCCTTCTTCATCAAATGGGCATAATTTTATCATCACAACTACAGAGTACTTTACCAAGTGGATTGAGGCAGCCCCTCTTACTAAAGTTACCAACAAACAAATATCATCCTTCATACTCAACTATATTATTTGTCAATATGGCATTCCCAACTCCATTATTACAGATAATGGACATCCATTCAAAAATTAGAATGTCGATGAACTCTATGAGAGATTTCACATTCAGCATAGATATTCAACACCGTACTATCGACAAGGGAATGGCCAAGCAGAGGTCTCAAATAAAACAATATTGAAAATCTTGAAAAAGACTGTGAATGATTCAGGGAAGGATTGGCATGTTCAACTTAATCCTACTCTATGGGCCTATAGAACCAGTGTCTGCACACCAACAGGAGCAACACCATTCGCTCTTGTCTATGGAGCAGAGGCCATATTTCCCTTAGAAGTTGAGATTCCCTCACTCAGAGTATCATTGAAAGGTCTTACAACAGATGATGAATACAAAGTTTCTCGACTCCAAGAACTGGAACTCCTAGATGAAAAGAGATAAAGAGCAACTAATCATTTAAAAGCATATCAACAAATGATGTCTCATAGCTATAACCACAAAGTAAAGCCACGTACCTTTCAGGTGGGTGATCTTGTTTTGAAAGAGAACCCACACAATCAGCAAGACAGAGAGAAGAAAGGAAAGTTTAAACCAAATTGTCTAAGTCCTTACATGGTTATCGCAGTCTATGGTTCAGGAGCCTACAAGCTATCAATGCCAGAAGGGGACCTGTTTAATGAACCTATCAACAACATGCACCTGAAAAAGTATTATGTCTAAGGTGGTTATCATCATCAAAAAAAGTCTTGAAAAAATCCAAAAAAAAATCAGAAAAAGTCCTAAAAAAATCCAAAAAAATTAGAAAAAGTTCTGAAAAAATCCAAAAAATAGAAAAAGTCCTAAAAATCCAAAAAATCAAAAAAGTCTTGAAAAAATCCAAAAAATCAGAAAAGTCTTAAAAATCCAAAAAATTTCAGAAGTCCTAAAAAAAATCCAAAAAATCAGAAAAAGTCTTAAAAAAAAAAGAAGTCATAGGGTGAAAACTTGGCAAACAAGCAGTCTATTGACAAGAAAAATGCAATAAAAACAAATAGTGAAAATCTGGCAAACAGACGCTATTTGTAGCTCTCCCTCTATTAGTTCATGTTCTGCACTTAACTTTTTAGCTTTCATTTTCATGCATCTTTTTCATCATCTTAGGGTCACACTAGCACCATGTTGTCATCATCTACCTCGAGCGATAATGTCTTACCATGGCTTGATTATAGTACATATTCATTTCAACAAGTTGTGTTGATACCAAGGGCAAAACATGGGCATACTAGGGGCAATTAACTTTCAAATTTTACCAAAACAGCTAGACAATGACCTCAAAACCAATTAGGCAAAACAAAGCAACCAAATCAAACCAAAACATCCAATCATTGATCTATATCATAGTAGCTTTCAGTTGCATACCTTATCATGACTCATATCTGGATGATCTCTAATTTGAATAATGTTTGGAATCACAGTATTTCATTTTTTAACAATGGTTGTTTAATTTTTCGATATCATTTCTCTGGAGCATACTCGATGATGTACTGAACTAGAGTGGCATGCAAAGAGGATGATTTTTCTTTGTCTATTGTCTAGAGGTTAACCATTTAATCCGTTGCAAGTATGTCGCGAGACATGATTTTCCAAAGTTTATCATTGATGACAGTTCCAAACTTGCATTAGATGGTGGTTAGTCTTTATTTGTTCATGCAAGAAATGCTCAGGTCATCTCGGTTCAATTATACCTAGATGCTTATGTTCACTTGCTATATCAAAAATCATGAAAGTTGTACTCAGGTCATCATTGGTACTAATTTCCCCTCTGATGCTTGTACATACGTCCAACATTTTCAAACACTCTATGATGATTTAAGCAGGCTCACTAAAAGGCTCAACAAAATGGTTGGTTTCATTTAGTTGCATTTCATTTCAGGTCATTGTACATAACTACATATTGGATTTGCATCAAGAGTTTTTGAAAGGTCAATGGCTGTCGTTTTTCTTTGGACTATTTGTGGAGGACATTGTAAACATTTGTATCATTATCATTTCATCATTTCATTCATTATCATTTCATATTAGTTTCATATCATTTCATTATTGCATCCATTATCATTTCATCATTTCATTCATTATTATTTCATATTAGTTTCATTGGCATTTCATCATTTCTCATCATCATATTACCATTATAGTCGTTTCATTCATTTCATTTTATTTTTTTCATTATCATCGCATTACCATTATCACTCCTATTAATTTCATATACTTTTCCTCATTTCATTCCTTATCATTTCCAATTAGTTTCATTACCATTGACATCATATCATTCATTTTATTTATTCTCGTTATCATTATTTATATTTATTATCCATTAGCATTTATCATTACATTTTCATTTATCATTTCATTTCCATTATCATTACATTTCCATTTCATGTTTATTTATCATTTCATTTCCATTATCATTACATTTCCATTTCATTTTCATTTATCATTTCATGTTCATTTATCATTTCATTTCCATTATCATTACATTTCCATTTCATTTTCATTTATCATTTTATTTTCATTTATCATTTCATTTCCATTTCATTTTCATTTATCATTTCATGTTCATTTATCATTTCATTTCCATTATCATTACATTTCCATTTCATGTTCATTTATCATTTCATTTCCACTATCATTACATTTCCATTTCATTTTCATTTATCATTTCATGTTCATTTATCATTTCATTTCCATTATCATTACATTTTCATTTATCATTTCATGTTCATTTATCATTTAACATTTCATATCCTATCATTTAACAATTTCATCTCATCAATATTTATCATTTAACATTTCATTTCATATCATTTAACATTCCATTCCATACCATTTCATTTATCATTTTATCATTTCATATTATTATCATTACACAACCAATCCATTTATCATGTCATTTTATTACAAATCATTATATTTCATCACATATCATTTTACATCACATCATATCATAATGCATATCATGAAAACATAAACATTCCATACATACATTTCCATATACACATCATAACTCATCCACCTGCATGACATCATTAGTACACATCCTCAAATCATCATCAACCATAATAAAAAATCATAATCACTTCATCCTACATATCATATTAGCCATTAACTCATTCGAATGCATATCAAACTCCATAGCACATAGAAATAAATGCATATCACATCATCACATAAATCACATCATAACTACACATCAACTCATCATTAAAATAATCATTGCTGCTGCATATCATCGCTCATAAAAAATGATACAAATGTCCAACTGTAAAATGAAAATAAAATGTCCAAAACATCATATATGATCAAAGATGGCATATACATGCCCCAAAAATGATATACATCATGAAGCTAACTGGTAGATGCTCCTGATGGTACTGGTCTGGAAGGAGGTGGTCTGCCACTGGTGCCTGCATTTGGGTCCTACTGAGGTCCTGTCACTCCCTTGCTCTGAGTATGTGTCCATGATCTGCTCCTCGTCCTACTATGGGATCGCGGGTATGGCTCTCTAGGCTCTGGAGGACACAGCTCCTTGTATCTGACTCGGTAGTACTCAGCCTCTTGCGCCATCTCCATACCCTCTGCAATGGCCTCCCACATTGACGCACTCTCTACGATGCCCATCAACCTCTGTGCAATGCCCTCAGCCTCCACTACCCTCCGCCTAAATGCATCTCTCTTTGCTATCACCTGAGCTAACTGTGGACCTGAGGTAGGTGCCTGTGCAGGTGCATGTGCCTATGCTTGTGCCTATGCTAGTTGTTCTTGTAACTACACAATGAACCCCTATGCCTACCCTAGCTGATTCTGTAGCTAACCCTACTATCCCTATAATGTTTACACATGTGCCTGAAGCATGGCTATCTATCCCTGTTGCAAGGAGGATGGCATCCGGATCACTGTTCGTCATCCTATCCCTGTCCTCAACCATCGTATAATCTGGACACCCCTTAGAATATCTAGCCCCGACCTCCCCAGCACATGTCCCCCCTCTTCGCCATCATCTCCATCATCATCATCTGAACCCTCCTCATCCCTGCTCTCCACCTCCTCTCCTCCAACTGCTCCCTGCTTGCCACCGGCCACATCCTCCTGTCTCACTGCCCCTGGCTGTGGTACTACCAAAATTGGCACTGGCTCATCAAGGCTGGTGAACCGAGGAAATAGATGCATGTGGAAATACGCAGAGTACTCATCCAACATGCCCGCATCTAGAATGTCTCGCCTATTAGCCGATACCTCAGGTGCTAATGCAATGAACTCTGTATATGCGGCCTGATACGAAATACATGACCCCATCCACCCTCATCTCTGCTCTAGGCATAATGTGTAACCCCCTACGGCATCCCCTACGTGAATTTGAATTGTCTCTACACCTGCAATGCCAAAAACCTCTCCAAAATGAAGGGAATCCTCCCTATCAGGAACCGAGGGATGCATACATATGGAATCTCTATGTCATCTATCGCCCATGGCTCGCAATCCAGATACGGTTTCCATATGACTATGTCCATGTCATCCAGTAGTCGCCTCTAGTAATCTACCTTACCCAACTTGGGCTAGGTAAGGAACATAGCATACATATATATATATACGGCCTGCCTGGTGGCCTAACTCTGGGGCACACCGGTCTCATCACAGCAAAATTCTCCCATGCCCAAATCTGTAGCGCTATAACCCCGCACGAAAAACTGGAGGAACCTCTGTACACCACCTAGTGCAAATCATGATAGAGATGTGCTAGCATGCAACTACCCCATGCATATCTCCTCGGCTATAGTAGCATCTACTCCATAATCCTGCCCCATCCCACTGATAATCCCTTTGCCTGGTGATCCAGACAAAGGAGACCTCCAATGAATGCACCCAAAACTATCGGCAAGGTAGGATACCAGTGAAAATTAGCCCATGGTACCCAGTACCTAGCTATATGTGTGTCTCCGTACACCCTCCTCAATGCATCCATACCCCCAAGCTCCTTGTGATCGTAATACACAAGGGCACCAACAACTGGAATACCTAGGATCCTATACATGTCCTCAAAAGTCACTGTCACCTCACTAGTCAGCATGTGGAAGGTGTTGTGCTCTGAGTGCCATCACTCTGCAAGTGCTATCAACAATCCTCTATTGACCCTAATCGACAGCATCACCGACAAGGATCTCAAACCACAGATATCAATCAGTGCTATGTCAGTGGGTTTCAACTCAAGGATCCTATCCCATCTTACTGAATGTCACTCTCTAATCTGGAGGTTTTTGAAAACCTCCTATTTTCATCACAACGATACGTAATCAGAATAACATTAATCATTCAGTATCAATCATTTAAACAACATCAATCAGACTCATATCTATCAATGATCCATATCAGTGAACTATATCAGACCCATATCAATGACTCATATCAATACATCAAGTTAATGATTCATATTACACAATCAGTCCTATCAATCAAATCAAATCAAATCTATCTAGCTAGATATCATATTAAATCTTCTCTACCATCAATCACTATTTGTTTTCTATCACAGAACGCAGATTTATCAGAAATCATATCAATCATTTACTCTTTGTTTTCTACTCTAGGGAGCAAAGTTATCAATCTACTCTTTGTTTTTCATTCATGGGAAGCAACGTTACTAGTTCAATTACTCTTTGTTTTCTACCCTAGGAAGCAAAGTTATCAATCAATTATTTGATCATTTTTATCTATATCAGTATGATGACACAACAATTTCACAATCTATTGACTAAGGAAGCAATACAAATCATCATTTTCACAAAAAAACATTCATTCTGCCTATTTTACCATATGCGCCATTCTTTTCACGGGATGTGCTAAAACCCATATGCGCCCTTGTTTTCACTGGATGCACTTAAATAGACACCCTATGTACATTTTCCTGTATGCGCCACTTCACTCATCCTATGCATCGATCTTTTTTCTAGATGTGCATTTTTGCTCTATGCGCGCCTGTTTTCCCTATAAGCGCTCTACCCCTAAAATTTTCTATCCTACCCTATATGCGTGCTAGTTTTTACAGGATGCACCAAACTAGTTTTTATATATCATTCAAAATCAAATGCTCTATGCACGTTTGTTTCTACCCTAAGCGTGCCTATTTTTTTTGAAAGCGCCTAAACTATTCTGTATGTGCGCAAATGGAATTTCTAAATCTAAATCCATGGAAAAAAAATTGATTCAAATCAAAAAATTCAAAAGCATAGAGGATAAGATCGACTCACCAGTGGTCCATACGTAGCTGGCCTCTGATATTTGTGAGATCTCTTGAATTAGTGGCGATGATAGGGAATCTCCATGTTGCGATGTCACTCTCACAGCTATAGTTTTCACCAGAGTCAAAAGTGCAAATGACTTGTCTTTTTCAACCTTTTTACCTTTTAAAGGTCAAATAAGGGTAAATTTGACTTTATTTTCAAAATGGGACATTTCTTTTTCATTATCTTTCGCAAGCTAAATCACTCTCTCTCTCATTCGTAATTTACCTCTCGAGGGGGCATCATCAGCAGAAATATCGAAAGCATATCAGGGGAAAAAATCTTATTTTTCTTTGAAGCAATACGTTTTACACATCACTTCAAAGAGGGGCAAAATTTATACGTCTAAAAATGGTCATGATTAAGCTTGTTAATTAATTAAATATGATTTATTTAATTAATTCCTCTAATGTCATCTACATATAAATAAATTTAATTATTTATTTATATCGTTCATTTTCTAAATTCTTCTACCTTAATTAAACAAATAATTTTATTTAATTACTAACATTTCTTCCCCCCACTTGATTAAATTAAATAAATTTTTATAATTTATTTATATTTAATTATCATTCTATTCTAAAGTTTAAATATTTTTGAATATTTGAATAATAGAATATTCTCCATCCCATAATCAATTAAAATATTAAATATTTAATTTAATATTTCCTCACCCTAATTTCATTTTTAAACATAATTAAGTATGAGTTATTTAATTATGTAGGTAGCCATTTTCATCTCCACTTCCCAAATTAAATAAATATAATTTATTTAATTTCTAACTCATGCTAACTCACCCTTCCAAATTCGCATCTCATCCTTCAAAATGGAAGTTTCCCTTCGAAACTCAATGATGAAAATTGAAAGAAAAGGGAAACCTTCCATCTTCTCTTCCACTTTCAAAAATCTCCTGCCATCCATTTGAAACAAGCTTAATCCAGACCCTCGATCAATTTAGCCAGTCAAATCCATTCAAAAACTCTATAAATTCTAGCACAAATCCAAGCCTTGGTTAATCATCCACATGTACACTTCGTATACTCATGCACGCATACACTACGAACACACAATCAGCATTGCATTCATATCACTTTCAGTATCACAACCATATTCTCATCCTAGCATTTTAGCATAGCTTTTGCATTCAGCCTAATGTGCATTTTAGAATCTCGTTCTTTAGCTATCCTTTTGTTGAGCTTGATTTGCTGATCTGAGAGCTATCTGGAAACCAACAAAACGCTGAAGTTAGAGGAGGATAAGATGTTTTCGGGAAGTTGCTATTATAGTTTGCATATTATGTTTCCTTTTCAGCTTTTTGATTTAATGTCTTATTAACATTTGTTTGATTTTAATTAAAATTTGATCCAATATTTCACACACACACTAACTATAAAAACATGAAATGTGTTCATTTTTAGAGCCCAAAATTTGATGTTTTTTTTTGTTGTTCTTTTTATGAGCACAAAATGAGAGTTCCTAATTTAGAAAGCTTTAAAATTGGTTCATTTTAACAACACCAAAATCAAATGTGAGTTTGTGTTGTTCATTTTAGTGCAAAAAATGAGAGTTCCCAACTTAGAAAAGCTTTAAAATTTGTTCAATTTTAACAACACCAAAACTAAATGTGAGTTTTTTGTTTGTTCATTTTAGAGCACCAAATGAAAGTTCCTAACTTAGAAAGCTTAAAACTAGTTCATTTTAACAACCCCAAAATCAAATGTGTGTTTGTGTTGTTCATTTTAGTGCACCAAATGAAAGTTTTCCTAATTTAATTAAAAAAAAACTTTGTGGATCTTGGACTGATCATCTTCCCTACAAAAAATAAATTAGAGTCATGTAAATCCTACATCTAAATTCATTAATGTCTGGTACACATTCAAATACAAGCAAACGTCAGTGGAAAACTAATTACAATAGTGTAAATTCCATGCACTTGTCTGTCAGAGTAAATTCTACCCCTATCAGAAGCAAATGCAAGGTTTTACTATAGATGCTAAGATCTTAGTGCAATTGTGCCCTTGTCAGAATTAGATGCTTAAAATTGAGAGAACATGCTACCCCTATTAGAAAAAAATGCAATGGTTTCAAAGAAAGTGTGATATTATTTTTGGAAGTGTGAGCTTCGCATGGCAGATGGTCAGTTCTTAATATTAAGTGCAAGGTTTTCTTGACAGTTAGCTATGTAGTTATTCTAGGTATTGCATGAAAACTCTGTTAAGTGCAATTTTGGGACTTGTAACTTAAAAAAAAAGTCAAAAAAATGTTAGAGGGAACAAGGGTCCTACTAGGTGTGCCAAAATGTGTGAGGGGGAAAATCATAGATGCAAAGCGAGAGAGAATGCAAATGACAAAGAATCAAATCTATAATCAAGAGCCCTAATCTAAGATCTATTCCTACACTCATGAAATTACTTCATAATCTATTTGAAAATACAACTAAAATCCTATGATTATCCAAATGAATTCAAAACACCAGAAGTTACCATCCCATGTCAGAGTGTGTTCACATGATGTTGGGTTGTTCATATCACTACAAAGCCTCCATTGTTGCATCATGAAAATCTTGGATGAATGATTGATGTTGGTTGATTGAAAAAGATTGAAGCTCTATCAATGGTGATTGTGACAACACTTCATTGCATAAAGTATGTTGATTCTTCAATCCTTATTTGTGAGGAGAGATGTTTGTTATATAGAAAAAGAGATTTTGAATCAACGATCATGATCACATTGGAGAATATCTAGATCAATGGTCAAAAGATGTTGAGAGAATTTAGACATGAGAATATTATGCAAAGTTGATTGCACAATTTGTTTGATTGAAGAATAGATTGGCTAGTCAAGGAATAGATTGATCAATTATAAATTGATTAACCAATTAGCAATTGATTGATTTTAGTTAGGAAATAGATTGACTAGTTAGCAAATTAGATTGCTTAGTTGGCAATTTAGATTTCTTAGTTGGAAATTTAGATTGCTTAGTTAGCAATTTAGATTTCTTAGTTTGCAACCCATGGTTTTCTCAATAAAAAAGTGGGTGAGGAATATGAATTAATTGATTTAATTAATTAATTCCTTTTTGGAGTTGTACATGCAAATCAAGTTTAACCTTTTGCAAATAGAGTTGCATTAGTTTGATTTGATTTCTTATAATTGATTTGAATAGTTTGATTTAATTATTCAAATTTTGGAGAGAAAGTGTGTTAATTAAATTATTACGATTTAATAATTTAATCAACTTAGGGGAATAAGATGATTTAGTGACAGATTTAAATAATTGGAATTATTTAATCAATCAAGATGAAATAAGATTAGATTCAAACTTTATTAAATAAATATAATTTATTTAATTGGTCGAAATGATAAAAAATGAATTAATTAAATAATGTTGTTTTATTTAATTAATAGATGAATTAGGGTTTTCATGACTTTATTATGATGAAAAAGTGAATTAATTAATAATGTTGTATTATTCAATTAATAGAGGAAATAGGGTTTCAAATATTGTTGATGTGAGTTTCAATGTTGTTGTGTGGTGTGTGATAATTTCAAGATGTTGTGGGGTGTTGCAAGATGATTTTGAGATGTTTCAAGACATTATAGGTTGACTCTAAGATGTTTTGATACATTTCAAGTCAATTCTATGATGCTTCAATACATTATGGGTTGATTCCGAGATGTTTAGAGACATTTCGGGTCAATTATGAGATATTCTAAGACTTTACAAGATGTTATGGGATGTTGTTTGATGATGTTCAATGTTGTTCAATGCTATTTAGGGTGTGTGATAGGTGTTAGGTCATTTCTACATGTCGACAAAATCAAACTATAAAAATTCTCTATCAAACTTGGTAAATAGAAAAAGTTATCTTATAATTTTATTCGGGTTTTGGAGATTATTGAAGTGGTTATTATTGACACTAAAATTATTCCCCTAACAATTGACATTAATTTATCCTAACATCATATATTAATCATTAATTTCATCCAAATAAATAGTTGCTTTGGGAGGGATATACATCATGATCATCATTAGGTATATACTTATTAGCCATATTTCCTAAATGTGATGATGATGTTGACTAATGGAAAAAGGGAAAGTTTCACTTATATGATGATGTAAGAGGGGATTTTTGACAAGATATATGCTCGAATTTACACACAATCATGCATAAATATAGAAATAAAAAGATAAGGATATAAATTCTTTGAATTTAAGAATTTAAATTAAACCATCACATAATTGAGTGAACATGTATTATTATTCAAAATTGAAATTGAAAGGCAAAATCCTTAATTAGCTAGATTCTTTATTTTGTTTACATTACATGAATTGAGAAATAATTATCCTAAAATCAATATTATAACTAATATTCTATAAGAATGAAATATACGAAAAGTATGAGGAAATGAATAAAATTAAGAAAGTTCATGATCCCTCAAGATTGGCAGTAGCACCTTAGTGAAAAATTGATAGTCATGAAATAAGGAACATAACTTGGAAGTATTGTATGCATGTTGTAATAGGTGAAATATACATCATAATATTTAAAGTAAGGTGTCAATAACCTATTTGGTGAAGGAAAATGAAATAATTTGGTGGTGTCATCTTTTGATTCAATTCTTTTTCCTTAAGTATCAATGTATCATTCTAATTTTCCAATCCTAGCAATGAGGTAGTTGACATAATAAAAATATCATTCTCAACATTTCTTATAATTGCACATGTATATATATCATGTCATATGTGATGATGATGGAGAGTGGGAAATATGTAGATCATAAAATAAAGATACCTCATTATCACATATACCAAATAAAAATTATGAAATATTCCCATGTTCTTATTCATCCCTTGCTATATCTAAATAATGTGCAAGATGGGATATAGGAGGGTGTAATATACAAGTACAAGTGTAAAGATATGTCAAGTGAAATAATTAGTTGGATCCAAAAGGGGTGTTTATTAAAAAAATGGTATCTCACAATTATGCATTAAAAATTAATTGAATTCACTAAGAGCCACTACAAGGAAAATAATGATAATCTTGAGCAAAAAATGGTATTTGGCCCTATCGTGAAGTAATCTATGTGAGGACATGACAAACCATGAAAGTAATTATAAGAAACACAACATGAAGTAAATTAATGTTAATATAACTATGAATCAAAATGTTACCAAAGGTATATGAAAAGGTACTATCATCATATATATAGAAGCATTCTATAAATATATAAATGGTTTAGTTCATATAATTTTGAATATTATTTATCACTAAATCAATCTAGAAAAAGTGTACTATGATAATGTTAATCATAAAACACATCATCATATAACAAATTTATTCATCAAACTTATTATAATAAGATGAAGAAGTGTCACTATGCTCATCACTTCACATATCATTAATCGATCATGATCAACATGATAGAAAAGGTTCATCATGAATGATATAGGTTGTGATGAAATAATATAAAATTGAATACATCATATGACCAGTGATATAATAAGTATAATCATAATCACATGTAGGTAAATATATGCATCATGTACTATACTATATACATCATGAACACATGATTTTTATATGCATCACTAACACATGATAAGGTTGTAGACACATAAAAATGACCTAGGCCTACAAGCTTCATTTTTACCACTTTCGCCCTAGCATAATTGTGACATTTAATTATGTCTTTGGTCCACATTCGACTATTAATTAAATAATTCATAATTATTTAATTAATTCATGTCCTTTTATTCTTCATGATTATTAATAAATAAATCTTATTTATTTATTAAATACGCCATTAATTGTCTAAGTCTTCCCTTAATTAAATAAATTTCTTAATTTATTTAACTACCCTTCTTCATTTATTCTTCCTGATTATTAAATAAATAAGTCTTATTTATTTATTTAATATGCCACTAATTGTCATAATTAAATGAATTGATTAATTTATTTAATTTATTAATCTTATCTTCTAAATTAAATAATTATATTTAATTATTTAATTGTCAAAATTAATATTCATCTCATTTTAAATAAATAAAATTATTTAAAATGTCACCACATTCTTAACTGACAGTCCATTTTTCGTAAATAATTGGGAAATCGATTATCTATTATCTCATAAAATCCATAATTTGAATTAATTGAATTCAATATGGTAATATTCTTCCAAAAATCAAGTAATTGAGTAGATTCTTGATTTTCCAAATCTGATCTTTAGTTCAACTCTTATCTTCTTGATTTTTCGAATCTCACAAATCAAGTAGTCTTTATCTTCTTGATTTTTGAAAATCTTTATTTTCAAAATTAATTATCTCATCTTTTCTCCACCACCAATTTGATTTTCTCAGATGACATCTCGACCGCTCACTTAATGATTTTTCCCTAACCCTGATTAGGGATTATCAAATTTAATCTCGTCCTCTGATTTTAGGATTTTGTCATAGGTCGATCTTATCCGTCCATTTGAAATGGAATTTTCTATAAAATGCTATTTTCCTCTCATTTTTGTATTATGCACTGACATACTTAGAGATTTCACAGGCATTTGTAGCATTCATTATCTTATTTCATTAAGTTTTTGGCATATTTAGGTATAGGCATTTTAGTCATTCAGGCATAGACATAGACTTTGAATCAAATCCTTCAAAGCTTGGTGTAGGGCTTAGACTTTTATTTCTAGATTGCTCACATATTCGATCTGAGGGCAACACATCAACCAACAAGTTAGACAATGCTATGGAGGTAATCATGGAAAATTTGAGAAACAGGTATAATTGTTCTTTTGTATAATTTACTTTGTACTGGATAGTTCTTTGGGTTTCTTAATTCGTATTAATTTGCTAACTATAATCTAACCTTAAATTTAACCCTTAGTTACATTGGTGAACCCAACTCTATTTTTGTTCTTATTTCTGTATGGTTTTGTGTGTTTTTTGTCATTTTTGTAGGTACAAGTACGGAGAAACACAATTTTTTTACATCGTGACGCATTTGATGCGTTGTGATGCACTCGACGACTCAAAAACTGCAATCACCATCTTGAAAGTCGTATTTGTGTTCCCGAGCTGCATTTGACACACAGAGTGATGCAATTGCTCTGTCATGATGCATTTTCCTAGTAAGATTTTTCATCTTGTTGACATTCAGTTTTTTTCTATTTTCTGCTCTCTTTTTTTTTAATTTTTTTTGTCTTCTACATTCTGGTTATTTCCTACTTTCTGCCTAGCATAAGTTTTTTGTTACTAATCAAGATTGTTAGCTTTTGGCAGTTACTTTTCGTGGGTCAAAGGAAAAAATTCAAACTACTAATGTGTGGTCTTGCAAGTTCTAATGTCAAAGACTAAACATCAAAACATTGTGCCTGTACTTTTCTTAGATTAGTACATATTTTATTTTGGTGCAATTAAAACGAACTTGTGTGTCTACCTTGTCTAAGTGTGTTTGCAAGAATAGTAGGTGAGTATGCTCTCACCTTGTGAAAACTCGGTGATTAGAAAATCAAACCCATTTTTTTATGTTATTACCCTTCATGACTTAGTAATCGAAGTATCCTCTCCCCTTGCACTTGCGAGTGATCCTAGGTATAAGAGAAACAATTACTAACTCTAGAACTTGGGCCTGTTCTAGTGGGAAAAAGTACTCACCCGAGGATGACTCAGACCAGTAGCACCCTAACACCAAGGGACTTCCAGCCAGTATATAAAAGTGGATTATTGGGGAAAGCCCAAGAATCACACATGTGGTTCTAATGAGATGGATCCGAAAGGGGACTCTTGCTGCATGGATCATGCTCCACGAACGGAATGCCCAAATTAAATACCTCTTGTTTTAGTGTCCAACCATTCTTTGGCCATTGCTTGCTATAGTGTAGGGTATAGTATCATGCCTGAAGACACTCACTATTGATCCCCTTGAGTAGAGATAGCAATCCTTGGGAAGTCACTACCCAATAATTCAAATTTGGTGTGATTGAATGACGTTAATGAGCCGTGGAGGGGAGCCAATACCACCAAAGTTCTAAGCTATCCGCTCTCGAGAAGGAAAGGTGTTTATCACCAATCTGGGGTATATCGGTGGGCTATACCAAGTATACAAATCCTTGGCCTATTGGCCTTTTAGGATTGTACTTGTCTTATGTGTGCTTGTTTACACCCAAAACACTATGCTTGTCAAGTGCTTGTTGGATTATTCAAACATTATCCACCATATTCACATTTTTAGACAAAACATTCACCATTAGATAGATCAAATTAACCATCAAAATGTCAAGAAACTCAATTTTCACAAACTGTGTCACATCTGTCCAACTGCATTCGAGTTTCTAAGATGCAATCACTTTGATAAACCACATTTGACATTCCAAAAACCACATCTGTATGCGTCATGATGCATTTGAACCTTCCAAAACCGTATCTAGAAAATAAAGTCACATTTTTTAGTCCCCAAGCCGCATTTTCCAAAATCAAACTACATTCCCAAAACTATGATGCATTTGAAGCTTCAAATGACGCATTTTCCTTTCACAAGTAAAACCCTCATACAAAGTCAAAACTGAGTCTACACCTTGTCAATCTTTTTTCAAACATTCTTTCCAAAGGGATTCTATCAAAAACCAACTTTGAAATTGCTCAAAACTTTCGACCATTAGTTGCATTCTTGACCATAGGTTTCATCTTTCATTTTTATTTATTTATTTATTTTTAGTTGCATACATTAGGCATTAGCTTATCCCTAGGTGTTAATTCTTGCATTCTTTGGATTAGGAAAATCTTAGCACAAATTATAATGTCATTGCTTTCGAGACTAGGTTCTCTTGGACTAAGTTATCAATCCCTTTTTCAGTCATTGTCCTTTTTGTGAGATTTTCCAACTCAACAATCTAGTTAGGAAAACTCACTAGTCTATTTTGACCTTGTCAACTTGTCCTTTTCAACAAAGTCTTTTAGTAACTAAAATTGAAAACAAAGATTAATCTTAGAAGTGCTTAGGTATCCTTTCACCAAGTTATATTCTAGGTTATAACTTACATATTTTATTCCCAAAAAAACCCAAAATATTATTCATCTTAGTTGCATTTTGAACTTAGACCTTGCATAGTGTCATCCTTACATTTATTTGTCATTTTCACTTGAGCAATATCATTTTATGGTGGAAACTAGACTCCAAAAACAAAAACAACAAATGGAAAATTTTGGACAAAACCCCACTTCCACTATCAAAAATCCCACGTACGACCCAAATTGGACATTTGATGACCCGGTTGGCAACACAAACAGTAAAACCCTCACATCCTCATCAAATAGTCCCTTTGAACCTTTCTTACAAAAGGATGAATATGAAAAAATTCTTGAGGAAAACTTAGAGGAAGCGGCACAAGATCCAAAGGCCTTGCAATTCATGGAACAAATGGTCCTATATGATAGAGACAGATGCTTAGCCATACTCTTAATTCAAGGAGCTAAGTTACCACATAGAATCGACATTAACACGTTGAGATCAACATCTCCTGACCCTACTATTCACAACGCACATAACATGTCAAATAGTGGCCAACTTCCAAACACTACGAGCAATACTTTCTTTGAAACTACAACAGTGCATGCTACCTCAAACATTCCAAACATCTCCAATATAATAAATGCTACATTCATTAGAGGATCACAAGCTGCCACAATGCCCACAATATCCACAACACTATTACAATCAGCTGGAACCAACTTTGGCTCCTCAGCAATGTGGGAAAGTTATTCAAAACCCCTCTTTACCACAACAGTAAATGCCATAGGGGCATCATCAAGTCACAACAATCCCCCCTTGACAGCTACATCTACAACCATGAGCACACCTTCGACATATTCACTCATTGGCATATCACAAAATCCTTTGGGAGGAGGGAAAAGAAGTATCTTTATCCAAGGAAAACAAAATGTTAACATGACAACATAGTCACATGTCATTATCTCCCAATGACAAAATACAAGCATTCCCCTTGTACAAACCCAACAATTTGCACAAGGTGGCCAAATAACACAACCCATGGCATCATTAGTACATCACAATGTTCATGGTCATCATATCCGCCAAGTATTGACACAAATGGTTGGGGGACACATCCCAACCTACTCATCTCAAATTCATACTCACCAACCTACACCTAATCCAAATTTTCAACACCAACAACACACCAACCCGAACACATCATACATGTCACAATAGTCCATCCCTCCACAATACACCAATATCCACACACAACAAATGGGGACCTATGGTGTACCAAGCAATCCAACGTACGGAACCACACATGACCCTATTATGGATGCCTTACAAACAAGATTGATGGGTCTAGAGAAGAAAATACAAAAGATACAGATAACCGACAACAAATCAGAAGTGTCATATGATCTAAACATATATCCCTTCGACACAAATTTATACATGCCACCATTTCCACCGGGATATGTGTCACCCAATTTTACAAAATATAGAGGCAAGACAAACCCCATCGAACATGTTCATGAATTTGTAACCAATTGTATGGATGTCACTTATGAACAAACGTACTTGATGAGACTCTTTTCTAAAAGTCCCACAGGTCCTACCCTTGAGTGGTTCTCCACTTAGAAGGATATCCAAACATGGGATGAGCTTAAGAAAAATTTCATAAAGAATTACGTGTACAACATTGACATGGACACCTCTATCACTAGCTTGTGCAACCTCATGCAAGAGGATGCTGGGGAGACATTCATCCCATTCTTTCAAAAATGGAGAATTTTAGCTAGTTGGTGTCACATTGACATACCTAAAAGAGAAAAGGTGGACATGTTAGTTCAAATGCTTCTGGGTCCCCTAAAATATGCATTGCAAGTGCATTGTTGCACAACCTTCATGGACCTAGTTGAAAAAGGGGTCCAGATTGAAAAAGCCCTTATCGCAAAGGGATAACTAAGGTATGGTTCTAAAAACACAAATACAAATCCTCCCACTGACAAGAATAAATACTGGGCCAAAAATAAATGTTACAAATGATGGTGTTGTTGATGCCAAGACTGCAAACATTGTGGGTCCTATACTGGCCCTAAAAGGGATTCAACAACAAAACAAACCAACAACAACATTGACACCCCCTACCAATGTCCCTTCAAATAACCAGAGCAGCTAAAATAATCAGGGACAATACTGTCCGATGAGACAATTTCCAAGGGGTCGCGCATACACTTCTTTGGGTGAACCCATTGAAGAAGTCCTCAAGAAATGCCTCCAGAATGGGGTCATCACACTCCCAGAACCAAAACCATATGACCCAGGACAATTTAAACTAGCATGGTGGGATGATAATGCATTGTGTGATTATCATCGGGCAAAAGGACATAAAACCTCTAACTGTCGACAACTAAAAAACCTAGTACAATATCTTATCGAAAGTCATATCATTGAGGTATGTGGATCACAATTTGTCTCAAATTCAGATCATACTATTCCTAAGAATCCACTGCAGCACCATGGTTCTCATAATGCCTCCACATCAAGTCCAAAGATAAACAATAATCACACCAATTTCACCTGAGCCAAGTACGACTATTTTGGTGGGCCAATTATAAATAATGTTCGAATTGATGACAAATACACCAATACCATTACGGTCAAGAGATCACCTCAATGCAATGCTACCACTCGAAGTGGCAAGGTCACCATAGTTGGCCCACCTCCTACGAGACAACCAAAAATCACAATACCTGACTCATCTACTAAACAGACAAAGCCCACCCTAACCACAAAGCAGTGGCAACCAAAGAGTTAGTTCAACCTTATCAATTAGCTTGGAAAAACTCCCACACAAATTTCTATACTTGAGTTGCTTCATATCTCTCCCGCGCAGAAAGATATACTAGATAAAACCCTACAAGAGTCATCAGTCCCCAGGGACATTGATGTCAATCAGTTCGAGACCATGGTGGGATACCTCACTATGCCTCACCATGTCACCTTTTCTAATCTAGAATACTCATCACCTAAGACCAACCACAATGATGCATTGCACATTGAAACCTTCGTCCATAAGCACAAGGTCAGAAGAGTTTTAGTAGATGGCAGAGTAGGATTGAATATATGCTTCTTGAAACTGGTTAAGTCTCTAGGGTTTTTGGATGCATGCATAGACCCTACAAAGAGTATAGTGATCAAAGCATATGATGATGAAGAACACTCTTCATGAGGTGTGATATCTCTTCCTATTAGAGTGGGACCAATAATTGTGGATACAACCTGCCAGGTCCTGGATCTAGAACTACCCTACAACATCTTGCTCGGTTGCCCATGGATTCATGCCTTAAAAGCCATTCCATCCAAATACTACCAATGTTTAAAATTCCCATTTGACGGCACGAAAATCACCATATATGGCGACCCCGACCCCTTTCAATACTGTACCAATCTCAGGGGTGTTTCTGAAAATCGGGTGCCTATCAATCGAGAGGCTTCATCTTCCAAATACATTGATCCATCCACACTCACATCATCTTCCACATCCACTCCATCCACATCTTCCACCATACCACCATCTTCCAAAAACCCTGGCTGAACCCACTATAAAGATCCAAGACCTCAGTTGTGGAGAATTCAAACTGCACATGACATATAGCATAACCACAATACCCAAGTCTCCAAACATCTATGGTCAGCCATATTTTAGAATGGAACCCAAGGAAATCTTCAAAGTTCCACCAAAAATAGTTTTCATTAAATGGGGAGACATGAATAATGAAGACCTTGCTGATGTTTCAAGATGGGTCTATAAAGATACAGCCGAACTAACCCCATTACCAGTTGAGAAATACGACAAGGGATATGACATAATGAAGGCTAAAGGCTACGATGGTACTAGTGGCCTAGGAAAAAATAAAACTGGATGAAGAGAGCCCATAGAACCATTCCACATACCAAAGTATCTTGGATTAGTGTTTGGATCGCCCTATAATGATGATTGACGTACCAATGGGCTTTCAAGTGAGCGAGTGTATTCTTCAGAAAGTGTCGAGACTGCTAAGGAAAACCTTATCGAAACTGACTCCCAAGAGTTGAAATTTGGCTCAGAACAATCCTTAAGTGACTGTTGCCTCGATGATTTCTTTGTCAAAATAGGGGAACTAACCTCTGAACAAAGATTTTGGCAAAAATTTAAAATTGATCAGGTGCCAAATATTCAAAGTCTCATTACCACTCCCAATGACATACAAGACCCACCATCTGAATCCCTTTAGTCCAATCCATCTGAAGTACCAGACCACACTAACAACCATGAATCTAAGTCCTTCACCCCTTATTTTGACAAAGAATATGAGACTAGTGAAGGGGAATATTGGATAGAGTCCAATGTGGAGTTGGATGATGATAATCTCATCTACAATATCACTGAATCCATCTACATGCTTTCTGCATCCTCCCCCCAATTCACCAACACTGACGATGGCATTTCCTTAGTTTATCCTCAACTAGTCGATTGGGACCAACAAGGCCTGCCAGTCCTGGACACATTTCAGAATGATGAGGCAATTGTAGAGTTTATGGGATTACGTGAGGGCATACCCAATGGTGATCACAAGGTAGGATTCACTATTAATCTAGATTGTATGGCATATTTCGGTGACACTGCTTCATCCTCCAGTCACAAAAATAAAAATAAAATGAAAATGAAAAATGAAATGTCTTTAGGTGAAAACCGAAAGGCACCTTCTAACGATGAAAAATTAAAAACAAAGGACATATCTATTGGTGAAAACCTCTCTAAGGCGCCCAAAGATGGAGGACTAGAATTTCTTCCTGCAACACAAGATAAATTGGCTATTCTTATAGAAGACACCATAGAGGATAACATTTCAACAGCTGAAGATCCCAAAATGGTCCTCTTTGTTGCATCATTGACTAAAGAAGAGAGACCGGACTTTTATAAATTCTTTGTAGAACAAAAAATCAACTTCACATGGTCCTATTCTGACATGCTGGGATTAGACCCATATTGGTTCTACACCATCTGCCACTATTGCCTAATGCCAAACCAGTCAAAAAGAAGTACGCAAAATGCACCCTCAAGTCACTCTATTGGTCAAGGCTGAGTTGAAGAAAATTCTAGATGTTGGATTCATACGGTCTATTGACTATGTCGAATGGATATCTAACCTAGTGCTATTAACAAAGCCAAATGGGTTGATCCACATCTATATAGATTTTAGAGACCTAAATAAGGCATACCCAAAGGATGACTTTCCTTTACTGAATATTGATATTATAGTTGACCTCACAATAGGATATGAGATGTTGTCCCTCATGGATGGTTTCTCTAGATATACTTAGATTTGCATTGCCCCAGAAGACCAACATAAAATAGCGTTCACTTGCCCTTGGGGTACATACTATTGGAATGTCATGTCATTTGGTCTTAAGAATGTAGGTACCACATATCAAAGAGTAATGACCACAATATTTCATGGCATGATGCATAAAATAATGGAAGAATATGTGGATGACCTTTTGGCTAAATCAGCAACAAGAAAAGATCATCTGAAGGTGTTGGACACAATTTTCAAGAGGTTAGAGGAATATAAGGTCATACTGAATCCTAAGAAATGTGTCTTTGGTGTCACCTCTGGAAAATTGTTGGGATACATTGTTTCTCGAAGAGGCATCGAGGTCAATCCAGCAAAAGTAAAAGCCATCAAGGACATGCCTCCTCCTAGAGGAATAAGTGAACTCAGAACTCTACAAGGTAGGGTACAATCTATTCGGCGCTTCATAGCCCAATTGGTTGACAAATGCCGACCATTCTAGTATCTTCTGCACAAAGGTATCCCCTTTGTGTTGACCGACAAATGTCAAGAATCCTTTCAGAAAATCAAAGATCACCTACTATCACCACTAGTCCTCATGCCTCCCATTCATGGAAAGCCATTGATTCTATACATTTGTGCCACTAATTTAGCATTGGGGGCATTACTAGCATAGAACGACCAAGAGGAAAAATAAAGAGCTATATATTACATTAGTTGGACATTGGTTGGGTATGAACTAAACTACACACCAATTGAATGAGCTTGTCTAGCCATAGTTTTTGTAGCACAAAAGCTAAGACATTATATGTTAAGCCATCAGACACATCTCGTAGCAAAGATTGACCCCCTTAAATATCTATTAAGTTAGGCAGCTTTAACAGGATGTTTGGCAAAATGGGTCATGATTCTGAGTGAATACGACATTCAATATGTAGAAAGAAAGGAAATAAAAGGACAAGTCATAGCGGACCAGCTGGCAGACGCACCTTTGAAAAGTGATCACCCATTAGTGGTAGATTTTCTAGATGAGTTGATATTCCATACATAACCTAAGGCACCTTGGAGACTCTACTTTGACAGATCACACGCAAATCATAGCTCAGGGGTAGGAATATTGTTCATCACCCCTCAAGGAGATTCCATTCCTAAGTCTTTACGCATTGCTTTCCCATGCACAAACAATGTGGCAGAATACGAGGCATTATTTATAAGACTCTAAATGGCAATAAAATGGAAAATCAGAGCACTACATGTCTATGGGGATTCTTAGCTCGTGATCAACTAGGTAAATGTTGACTATGACACAAAAGATGAGAAGTTGATGCCCTACAAATGGATGGTTGATAGTTTCCAAACGTACTTTCATACAGTAACTTTTGAACAAGTTTCGAGAGCACAGAACAAGGCAACAGATGCAATGGTTACAATAGGCTCCCTACTCGACATACCAAGCAACATACCTCAACTGGAATTCCTAATAGAACAATTGTTGGTCCCTGCCTATGACATTCTAGAGTCAGAAATGGTTTGTGAACTTGTTGGTCCCAACTCTCCCTAGTACCAAGATATTTATGACTACCTTAAGTCTCAAACCCTCCCACCTAACCTATCCAATAACTAGAGGAAGGCCTTCATCCAAAAATCTGCAAGGTATGCCATTGTCAGTGACACCTTTTACTGTCGTAGCTTTGACAACACCCTCCTTAGATGTATTGACACCAACGAAGCACATACAACCTTATGCAAAGTACATGATGGTATATGTGGATCTCATTTAAGTGGTCCTATGCTAGCCAAGAAAGAAATGAGACTTGGGTACTATTGGCTGACCATTGAAAAGGATGCAATATAATATGTTAGGACTTGTCGCAAATGCCAGATTCACGGTGATTTGATCCATGCTCCATCACAGGAACTTCGGCTGATCACTTCTCCTTGGCCCTTCACTCAATGGGGACTTAACCTCATGGGTAAGATCCATCTAACCTGGTCCAATGGCCACAAATTCATGATCACCGCCACTAAGTATTTTATGAAGTGGATCGAAGCCATCCCTTTGACATACATAATCGGCAAGAAAATATCCAAGTTTATTCTTAACTACATCATTTGCTGGTATGGCCTTCCCCAATCCATCATCACTAACAACAGATGTTCGTTTAAAAACCAAGACGTTCGTGAGTTATGTGAGTGATTTCACATCCAACACCATTTTTCATCTCCATATTACCCACAAGGAAATGGTCAAGTTGAGGCGTCAAATAAAACCATTGTCAAAATCCTCAAAAAGACTGTCAATGACGTTGGCCGTGACTGGCATATACAACTTAACCCTTCTCTATGGGCCTACTGCACTAGCATTTTTATGCCTATAGGAGCCACTCCTTTCACCCTGGTCTTTGGAGCAGAGGCCATCTTACCCATCGAGGTTGAAATTCCTTCATTATGAGTCTCCTTGAAGGGTTTAACTGATGAAGAGGAATACAAACAATCACGCCTACACAAGCTGGAGATGGCGGAAGAAAGAAGACAAAATTCCTTGAACCATCTACAAGCATATTAGAACCATCTCTATCACAGTTACAACAAAAAGGTTATGGTCAGGAAGTTTAACATTGGCTACTTAGTCCTCATGCAGAACCCTAAGAACCAAGCTGATAGAGAAAAGCCAGAAAAGTTTGAACCAAACTAGTTGGGTCCTTATGACATCATATCCTCTAAACCTATCAGCTGGCAACTCCAGATGGTGAAAAACTGACATAACCTATTAATAGTTTACACCTCTAAAAGTTCTACGCATAGCATTGGGAGATCGAGCTAAAAACTGAAAAAATACAAAAAAATGAAAAAGGATAAAAAAATCATTTTCTTGATGAAAACCTGGCAAACAAGTGTCTTGGCAGTACCATAAAAATAAGAAAAACGACAAAAATAGTAAAGAAAAATGATTTGTCCAATAGTGAAAACCTGGCAAACAGGCGCTTTGGATAAGTACCATGGTGAAAACCTAGCAAACAAGCACCATAAGTAATCAATCATTGCTCCGCCATCTACTGTTATTTTTTCTGTCATGGCCTAAGATGAAATACATTTTTTTTCACCACCACATTACACCCTTCTTTTCATGGTTGATAAACGGTTGACATCAAGCCTTGACGACTATCTGTCTGGTTCCCCAGTAACATCCCTTTCATGTCCCTTAAAATTGGCTAAGTCTTGGACCTGACTAGGGGTAAAAATTTTATCATGTAACTGTAGTGGATGTCACACATGGTTTGGTCAATTGGCAAAAAAGTCTTGAAAAAAGACAAAAAACATTGCAAAAAAGTCTAAAAAAAGACAAACATTGCAAAAAGTCCTGAAAAAAGACAAAAACATTACAAAAAGTCCTAAAAAAAAAGACAAAACATCACAAAAAGTCTTGAAGAAAGACCAAAAATAGTGTGAAACGTCCTGAAGAAACACCTAAAAAAACCAAAAAATTGCCCTGAAGAAAACCACAACAAAATTTCAAACTATCTCAAGTCTGTCATGTCAATCATTCTTTGTCATTTGTCTGAACTACATTGTCTTTGCGCATTTGCTACATAGGCAAGACTCATACTTGAGTCCCTGAGACATTAGGTCTTTAGGATTGTCAAAATAAATTCATGATCCAATCTTTGGTCATCAAGGAAAAGTCATTGGTCGTGTCGATCTATGAGGTCTGAGTGTACAAAGTAGGTAAGGCCATCTGTTGACGAGCCCTCGAGGCCGCACTAGGTCAACCCATTAGGGTTCATGGCATCACATTGGCACACACATCAAAAAGTATTTAGGGCAAAGCGAATCATTCCCAAAGGGATAAAATCATAGAACAAATTATGGCAATCATTTATTTCAATATGACAATCTCATCAGCGCGTCAATCCTATCATCATGACAATATTGACATATAGTCAACACAGGTCAAACTTGGTCAAAACAAGTCAAATCATTGGGACATGTCAAACTCTCAATTCTTGGTTAGCCTTTAGATGTTTCCTTCTGAATGATAACCTATGTCTTTCATGCCTTAGGATGTGTCCTTCCTAGGCATTGTCACTGTCATTCGACATTTTGAGGGATCCTCTTGACATCTAAGGATCACTCCTCTTGACATTAGTATTCTTCAGATGTGTCCTTCTGAAGAACAGACTCTGTCATTTATGCCTTAGGATGTTTCATTCCTAGGCATCGTCATCATTTTCAAGGGACCACTTTTGAATTTAGGGGATCAAATCTTCTCCATGTCAACATTATTCAAGATGTGTCCTTCCTGAATTCGGTAATTTTTGACATTTTTCATCTGGGCATCATCAAAACTTTGACAATCTAGCATCTCATCATCATCAAACTTGACATCTTGACATCAAAACAATGGATATCCAGACGCACTTGGAAAACACTTGGCACTTGTCTTTTGGATTTTTATCATGTTATTAGTTTTTCAGCGAGATCCCAATAACAAGATTTAGAGAAGCAACAACATATCATGTCGATTGACATGCTTGACTACTAGTTTCTCTACGAGGTCCTGATTCTAGGATTTAGAAAAACAGTGACGTATCATGATAAGGGTTCTATTTTTTATATTTTGGAAAACATGTTGCTTGTTTCTCAAAGATGTCCCGGGAACAAGAATTAGAGAAGCAACGACATTTCATGATTTGTCCTTTTTGGTCCTTTTTTGCTTGTGGTTGATTATAACAAAAAGACTGGGGCAATCACGATCTTAGTTTGAGTCATGATCATCCTTGTCTACGACTTCTTGTCTTAGATGGTCCGACCTTGTACACCTTGATCTATGTCATATCATGGTGTTTGTTGGCCATTACAATAGTCTGCCCAATGATGATTAAGAGTAATAAATATTAAAGTCCTATAGTAAAGTTTTAAAGGATTTGGTCTAGGAACTAACATGCATCTCCTTCATTCTGGTCATATTCTCTCATCCATCTCACAATGATATCATATGACATACAAAAACATAAGTGTATACATGATAATATAAACATTGCATTAGGTCCATACATACATTATCCATAGTAGTAAATCATATAACATTTCATTGCATATTACATTCACATTTGCATCATCATAAACATGACATCCATTTAAATAAATACATTATGCATATCATTATTGCCAGCATCACAAAATCAACATAACATATAAATAAGCATGGCATCATTATCGCATCATATCATAAGTAAGCATCATAGGACACAAATAATACATCATAAATCAACATCATACATCATACATCATACATATCAGAATGCATAAATCAAATAACATCACATAACACATATGTAGGCCACATCAAAATTGCATCATCATATAATATCATCTCAAAAATGTACAATGTCACAAGATAAGGTCAAGAGATATCCCAAAAATGGAGCTCGCGGGCTCAATAGTCTATACATAATGTGTCATAATAACAAACATGCCCCTAGGGTAGACTCTCATCATCCCCTCGTGGTGAAGAGTGTGGTGGATGGAGCTCTATAACTGGCACTGAAATGATGGGTGGACCTATAACAGCCTCTTCCTGTGCAACCAATGGAACTAACACTGATGGCATCATCTCCACAGTCATAGACACCTGTGATGTCACTACGGCCTAACTCTGAGAAGTAGAAGGATCTACCACTGGTGGCTACCCCTGTCCTGACCTCTGGATTGAACCTATAGACCCATGACTGTGGCTTGAGTGATGACTTGAGGCATTCCTATGAGAGTGGTGGGACCTGTGGCCTGATGAGGTGCCATCTGAGTATTCTCTTTGCCATCTGAGATGAGGGTATCTCCTCATCTCCCTCCACCATCTACCATCTGAGTAGTCTCTTTGCATCATCCTCATCATCCTCCTCCTCCTCCTCCTGTCTGACCTCCTCCTCTACCACATCCTCCTACCTCGGCCTCTCCTCATCCGCAACATCCTCCTCCTATCTCTCCACCTCTGCCACATCCTCCTCTTATCTCTCCACCTTCACCTCCTCCTCTTGTCTCTCCTCTCCCTCTCCCTCCTATTTGGGCTACTCCTCTTCTCTCTCCCCCTCCTTGGAAACCTTTGGGATAACATCTAATGCTACCCTCGTCACACATGGGCACACCCTCTAGCCCTGTCTCTGACCATCTTCATCATCATCTCCACCCCTGCCTCCATCCTTGCCTCCATCCCTACCTTGGTCCCTACCACCATCCCTCCCCCAATCTCTCCCTCTATCACTGCCTCTGCCTCCTTGTCTAGCCCTTAGCACACATGGTATCACTCACCATCTATCCACAAACGTGGGCCCATCAAGATCTGTCAATGGAACTGGTCGATGTGCATCCCACCACAAGTCATAATCTACAGAGGTCCCAGGATCTACCACTCCACCTCTCCATCCCCATGGTTGGGCTCCTAGACCATCAATCTATTGCTCTTCAAATGCTACTAGAAAGGTCGGCCCCCAAGCATACTCTCTGGATGAGTGTGCATACTCGACTATGCCTACAAGTACTCCCTGCTGCTCTTTGAACTACCTAAGGACATGCTATAGTAGATACATCTCTATAATCAGTGAGCTCTACACTATCCTCCCTATCAAATACTGATACTATCTGCATAGGCTTAGATGATCTACCTCATCATCCCATTGTTGGCAATCTCTTTATGGTCTCCAGATAAAAGACGCCATCATGTTAATTCGATGCCACCACCAACCTATCTCACCCATCCATGTCTACTATAGGGTGCCAACATAATAATAGGTGTAGGGCATCCCCTTGGCCAACTATAGTCTCTGAATCGGTGGGAAAAATATAGCAATATGCTCCCAGGCCCAAATCATCATCAGGGGGTACCACACGAAATACTCTCTGCCCGCCTATAAGTGATCTCATGCAACTGATGGTAGAATGTGCCTAGTAAATAAGGGAACTAGGCATACATAGTCCTATCCCGCCTCATACCAACCAAGGCATCTCCCCAGCCAATAGGAAACCCATGTCCCCGATGGTCAGGAATCAAAATACCGCTAATCAATGTCACTAAAAATGCATCAAAACGAGCATAATGCTCAGCCATAAACTCCCACCGAATCTCATATCCCTGGATGCCAAATCCTACACCCTCATCCTGATAATATGCTTTGAATGTCTACTCACCATAGCAAGGGTCGTAGACAATCCGCTCTCCTTAAATCGGCACTTGTAAAATCCGGTAGACGTCCTCCAATGTAATGGTAGCCTCACCCGTCGGCAAGTGGAAAGAACAAGTCTCAGAATGCCACTGCTCACACAGCGCAGTCAGTAGTCCCCTATTAGCCCAAATGGTGGGCATATAGGTGACATAGAACAAACCTAGCCACATCAATCATCGCCACTCTCTTGGGCTCAACTGGTCAGCAAACTGAAAGGTCATCGGTCTGCTCTCTCGTGTGTATATTAGGGCAAGCTGCCTCTGCACAAAGCCAAACAATGCGTCAGTACCTTTTGCACAACTGTCAGTATTATCAAAAGTATTTAAGGTTTCACAAACATCAAAATCAGCCCTAGTCAAAGTCAAAGTCAAATGCGTCGTGTTGACTACAAATGCATCGCAAAACATCAAATGCATTGTTTTGTACTTCAAATGCATCACAACTTCACAATTGCATCATTTGGATGCTCAAATGCATTGCATCAGAGTGTTTGCATCATCAAATTGGACACTTGCATCGTAAAAACTCAAATGTGTCACTTAAGAAGGCAATTGCATTGCAACATGACGAATGCGTCATTCCAACCTTCAAATATGGTTCGAAAAGATGAATGCTTCACAATTTTTGACAACTGCGGCCCAAAACCTTGGCTTCCCCTAATTTACCATTGCACTTGTGTTGTGACACATCAAATGCATTGAATGCGAATGTGAATGCATCTTACGTGAACACATATGGGTCGCGGCCCATTCGTTGTCCCCCCTAGAAACCTATTTTTGGCATGCAAAATGAAAAAATTACAGAGGATAGGGGTACATACCACTGGCTCTCAGCCCTTTGGCCACCTAAAAGTCCGCACAATCTCTCCGCAATGCTCTGTGACTGGAATCACCATCCTCTTTGCACTCCTTTTCACTTTGAGCTCTCAAAATTTACAAAGTGAATAGTGAAAATGAATTGACTTTTACCCCTTTTGTCAACCTATTTATAGAAGTCAAAATGCCATAAGTCAACTAGGTTATTACTAGAAGCTCATTTGACCAACTTTGACTACCCCGTTGGCTATCTTAAACATGTCAAAATCCAAAATCGATTGCGCTACCATTTTTCTGGTCATTAAATTGACTTGTCGAGACCCTTTCCAAATTCTTCAGCCACCGACCCAAAATTTGAAATTTTTTCTGAGGGGGCATTGATACTCTATACCTTCACTGAGGCATGGAATTGACTTATTTTCTGTCACAATGTGACATGCTACATTATGACAAAGAGGAGAAAAATGTAGACACATAAAAATGACCTAGGCCTACAAGCTTCATTTTTACCACTTTCGTCCTAGCATAATTATGACATTTAATTATGTCTTTTGGTCCACATTCGACTATTGATTAAATAATTCATAATTATTTAATTAATTCATGTCCTTTTATTCTTCATGATTATTAATAAATAAATCTTATTTATTTATTAAATACGTCATTAATTTTCTAAGTCTTCCCTTAATTAAATAAATTTCTTAATTTATTTAACTACCCTTCTTCATTTATTCTTCCTAATTATTAAATAAATAAGTATTATTTATTTATTTAATATGTCACTAATTGTCATAATTAAATGAATTGATTAATTTATTTAATCGATTTATCTTATCTTCTAAATTAAATAATTATATTTAATTATTTAATTGTTAAAATTAATATTCATCTCATTTTAAATAAATTAAATTATTTAAAATGTCATCACATTCTTAACTGACAGTCCATTTTAGTAAATAATTGGAAAATCAATTATCTATTATCTCATAAAATCCATAATTTGAATTAATTTAATTCAATATGGTAATATTCTTCCAAAAATCAACTAATCGAGTAGATTCTTGATTTTCCAAATATGATCTTCAATTCAACTCTTATCTTCTTGATTTTTTGAATCTCACAAATCAGGTAGTCTTTATCTTCTTGATTTTTGAAAATCTTTATTTTCAAAATTAATTATCTCATCTTTTCTCCACCACCGATTCGATTTTCTTAGATGACATCTCGACCGCTCACTTAATGATTTTTCCCTAACCCTGATTAGGGATTATCAAATTTAATCTCGTCCTCTAATTTTAGGCTTTTGTCACAGGTCGATCTTATCCGTCCATTTGAAATGGCATTTTTATAAAATGCTATTTTCCTCTCATTTTTAGATTATGCACTGACATACTTAGAGATTTCACAGGCATTTGCAGCATTCATTATCTTATTTCATTAAGTTTTTGGCATATTTAGGTATAGGAATTTTAGTCATTTAGGCATAGACATAGACTTTGAATTAAATCCTTCAAAGCTTGGTGTAGGGATTAGAATTTTATTTCCATATTGCTCACATGTTCGATCTTAGGGCAACACGTCAACTAACAAGTTAGAAGGTGCTATGGAGGTAATCATGGAAAATTTGAGAAATAGGTATAATTGTTCTTTTGCATAATTTCCTTTGTACTCGATAGTTCTTTGGGTTTCTTAATTCGTATTAATTTGCTAACTATAATCTAACCTTAAATTTAACCCTTAGTTACAAGGCAATGTTAGGTAGATAAAAATTTCTACCACAAGCCATAAGATCATCATAAAAATGATGGAAAAAAGACATAAGTGTAACCATTTAAGGGTTTAGGGTTAATGGTTTATGATTACTAGATTTAGGTTTTATGCTTTAGGGTTACTAGATTTAAGAGTATGATTTACAATTTAGGATTTTAGGGTTTTAGGATTTAGGGTTTAGGGTTTACAGTTTAGACTTTATGATTTAGGGTTTAAGGTTTTATTTTTTAGGTCTACGTTAGGTTTTAGCTTATTTTACATCAATTATTTTGATTTATAAATGGGATTTATAAACTATAAAATTCATCCTACTTACAAAAATTAAATTAACCAAAAATATAAACCATGAAATTTCAAACCCTAAATGTTACATTATATAATTAAAATTTAAACCATAATTACAAACAAAAAGTGTTAAACATATAGCAAAAATAACACAAATAGTAACATGGAGGTCACTATAATTGGGTATGTGGAAGGTGATGGGCCTAGCTAATAGCTAGTTTTCTTCTATTTAGTTCATATCCTTTAACATTTCAAGCTACTTATTTCAAATACATTCCTAAAACTTATATACCTTTTATATAATTCATGTAACCTAAACTGGACATTGATATATGGAAATATAATTATGACATGATGATGTTTGCATGAATAATTGTGTGAACATGTATGAAATTCAATATGAATATGTGTCTTATTCATGTTTTTTAATGGTGTGTATACTATATATGAAACTAACCTCTTATATCGAGAAGAACTATAGCCTACAATAATTGGAGATCTCAACCCACAACAAAAGGATTTCAAGTAGATTATAGGGGGAGTCTAAAATACTAAAAATGTGATAGTTATAGGAAATGATGGAAGAAATCATTGAAGTGGTCAATCATGAGTCACCAAATCATCAAATAAGATTACAAGAGGAAGAAGAAGTTAGTATTGATAAGGAAGTCAACATGACAGTTTTCACAGAGCACATCTCTATCAAACCGTTAGCATAGAGTTTCAAATCTATTTGAATTCTTCTATCATTTTCAATTATGGTTTCAGTTTCAAAGCCTAGTCCTCTCCCTATTATTAGGGGAGAGTATACATCTACATTTCATTTCTATTTTTAGTCATTATGCAAATAAAACTCCTCCCAAACCTATATATTTGGATTGATGGTTGAGGAGTAGATCTAGTTAGAAGATATGTTTTGATAGTTACAATTTTTGTTTCATAGACAATACTTCATTTTTCATTTTTTTTTATTTAGTTACAAATAGATATGCACTCATGAATGAGATGTCTACAGAGAATATTTTCATCTCTTAAGAGTTTAGTTTCTATGGAATAAAGAGATTTCCCCAGTGGGTACAAAAAATCAAGTAAGGCCCACTCAAGGTATTGTTCACCCACCTTAGTTCCTATTATTAGATTATGGGATTACATTATTTTATTCATTCCAAGTAGACCCTCAATTACATACACATGAATAATATATGCATATCATGAATTATGCTATGTGATGTTTCCTTGATTCATACTCTTTAGGTTTGGCATAATGGCTTCTGGCTTCTTTTTGTGGTTGTAGTGGTTTTTGTGTCTACTGATAATTCATGTTTTGGTTTTTCCATTGTTGACCTCTTTTCCAATGAGTTTTCCATTGGTGTTGTTGGCGTGGCCATTGAAAATTATAGTTAGATACTTGGTAATTTTTTGATGGACACATGTTTTTCTTCTATTGATTCTAATTTGTTTGAGGCATTGTTCAATATTGGTTTTGCATATTGGCCCAAGACTAAGGCTCCAACTCGGAAGATTTGAATTGTTACTAGGAAATGATATATTACAATTTAAAGTATCTTGGGTCATGCCTTGTCTTGGTTTCCATGGTTTACTTCGAGCTATGTAGAATAATTTTCCATACTCACCTTCTAATGCATGAAATTTTGATGTCCCTTTCTTATCTTTAGAGATAATTGCCACCTTCTTGCATTTACAGTTAGTCCTTCTTTGTCTACAATGTGGATAGTATTTTGTAAGAGTTGATTCTACCTCTTATTTTCTCTTTTTAATATGGAGGGTTTCTAACTATGTAGCCAGATGGTTGATAATATCCTCCTTCATATTTGATAGAAGATTACTCAAATCAACTACAGAAACTCCATTAGATAGTTTTTTTATGGAAGATTTCATGTCTCCTCTAGCCTTCTTGTGAAAGACCTTAAGTAGTTCATGCATGCTTTGCAAATTTCATCAAATGGTTCTCAAGAGATATCTCCTTCACCAATGAGGTTAAGTGCATCTATGCAATCCTCATTAATCCCCCTCAAGAATAGGAATTTTAAGGACTCATTAGAGAGTCTATTTTGGTGGGATTTCTCAAGGAAAAATTGAAACCTTTCCATGTAGTCTTCCAAAGAATCATCTTCCTTTTGTGACATCCTAAAGATGTCATAACTCTTTATATCTATGCCTCTATAGTAATCCTGGTACTTTTCTAGGAACCTTCTCTTCATGGAAATCCAATTTAGAACATCTCTTCCTAAACCCATGATCCATCTTGGAGTAGTATCCTTTAATGTTACTAGAAATAGTTTGAGTCTATGTGCATCTGTGGTATAATCATAACTTATACATAACATGTCAAACTCAAAAAGGAAGCTATCTGGATCCTTCATGGCCAACCCATACAATACAAATAAATATTGAAGGAGATATATTCTTCAGGGAAGTTGCTCTCTCCTTGTTGGCAATAGGGAACTCAAAAGTCACATGATTTGGTGGGTCTTCCACTACAACATCACCCGTGGTGATGATTTGTGGGAAGAATCCTCTTTCTAATGTAGATATCAAATTTAGGGATGTTTCTTCTTTAGGAGTACCCCACTTTGTTTA
Organism: Sequoia sempervirens; assembly: GCA_007258455.2. Lineage (NCBI taxonomy): Eukaryota > Viridiplantae > Streptophyta > Pinopsida > Cupressales > Cupressaceae > Sequoia > Sequoia sempervirens. The sequence continues at coordinate 414,548,076 of VDFB02105785.1, forward strand.
ATTTTATCACTAGTATCCTCTAAATACCCTCATGTGTTGAGGGGAGAAATCCTCCTAGAGCATCTCGTTGCCTCCACATACAATAGTTGTGACTCTTTGGATCAACAAATCCTACACATTATTAGTAAAATACTTTTCTTATCAATGACTAACACCTAATTACCCTAAATCTAAAAAATTGAATTCTAATTATGAAAGCTTGAAATGACATAGAAGAATCCTAAATGTAGCACCATCCCTAGAAATATTGCCAGAAATGTAAAGAATTTCTAATGCTTAATCAACTAAGTGTTAGACACACAAATCAGAGGAGAGGTTCCTAGCTGAACAATTCACTCAACCCTTGTAAAGACTTCATTTAGTTATCAATAAGTTCTTCATAATATTTTGATGATGATGGAATTGTATGTGCATTCATGGACTCCACACAACCTATATCAATGAGTATAGGTGGTTTACACATGTACAGGAAAACAGTAAAGGCTAAAAAAGAAAGTAAAGTGTTAACTTACAAAATAGGGAAAATAACTTAATATGATACTTATGTTGTGGGTACCTTCATCTTTACACTATAACTACTAACTACTCTTTCTGAAATCTACAATTCACTAACACTACCACTTCTTACTCCTAACTACTTAATTTAAAACACCATGACCACCTAGAGAAACTCTTTCCAACTCAACCTAGACCTAACCCCAATAACAATCATGTTCAACAAGCTTATACTAATGAATTTGTTCAATACACTACTTATGGGGTAGAGGTGAGTGATTTCCACCTCATATCAAGAAAAATGTTTGTTGGGCCTTCATCTCCTCAAATCAATGAATTAATTGATGAGGAGCTACTAGTAGAGACCTTGGACAACCAACCTAAGGAGATTTATTTAAATCATGCTCACCAAACCAATCATAGTCCAGAGCATCCATTCCCTAAATATTAACAATAAAAAGACGTCAAACACAAGCTAAAACCAACCTATTCAAAAAAATTAAGGATGTTTACATCAAAATAACCCTTATCTAGGATATTAAGGAGGTTCCTATCTATAATCAAAAAATGAGAAAACTATGCCTTAAAAATCTAGGCAGGAAGCAAAAATACCCTTAGACTCTACATGCATTAGGACAATGTATAGATATTATGTTGGGAGATAGAACTATCCCCAAGTATGTTGGCCTTGGAATCCTTGTAGTGGATGTAAACATAAATGACACTCTCATTAAGAACATCTTAATTGACCTAGGAGAAGCTATCAATGTAATGTCTAAAGAGACCATAATTTTTTTATAGTTAATATAACTCAGATCTAGACCTACAGTTCTACAACTGGTAGATAGGTCCATAGTTAAACCTGAGGGTATCATTGAAGACTTCATAATAACATTAGATTCATGGGAGTTCCCTATTGAATTTATTGCACTGTAGCCTAAATCTAATCTTGTAGGCTACTCCCTAATTTCAATAATACCTTGGATGGAAACAACAAATTCCTTTATTGGGTGTAGGTCTAGGAATATGATAATTTCTAATGGGAATTCAATGAATAAATTGGTCATTTATTCACCAGCCTAGCCACATGCAGACCTAGAACAAACCATTTTTCCTACCTTAGATGAAGAAGATCATCACTTGTTGCAAAACTTGATGACTATTGAACACAATCCCTTATTATAAAACCAAGATGAAGATGACTTGATAGTGAACATCATGTGAAATAAGCATGGTAGGGACCCACAACATCAAGACTATTTGACATGTGTGCAAGATCCTCTACAAAATGTGATCCTTGCTAGTTCATCTAAGAAATTTTGAAAATATTTCACAATTTGTTACTACAATAATGTATTCCAAACATAGTAGTATTTGATGTCTCATCAATTCAAACATCATCAAATACTTTAGAGATAATGTCAAGTAAAACATTGAATGTTAATAGTCAATTGACCAAAATACATTAGAACTCACTAAAGAATGTGTTGCAAGAACGTGCAACAACCTTTGCATGGGATTATCATGTCACGAAGGGGATAGACCTAGACTTGTGCATGTATAGGATTTACATCAATCATATTTTTAAACCCATAAGGCAAACACAAAGGAGAATGAACCCTGCAATCAAAGATAGTTAAATCATAATTGCAAAAATTGCTTGATGTAGGCTTTATATATCCTATCTCTAATAGTCAAGGAGTGTAACCTCTAGTAATTGTCCCAAAGGAAGGAGAAAAATGGATAGTGTGTGTAGACTACCAAGAATCAAATGTTGCAACTAGGAAGGGCCACTTTCCACTCCCCTTCATTAAACAAGTAATTCACTCATTAGCAGGAAAGAAGTACTTTTCCTTTCTGGATGGAATTATTGGCTACAAATAGATTAAGATTTCCCTAGAGGAACATAACAAGACATCTTTCACACGCCCTTGGGGCACATAAGCTTATTTTGTCCTACCATTTCACCTATGTAATGTACTAGCTAGTTTACAAAGGGAAATATTGAGTATATTCTTAGAATTTGTACATGATTGCATGGAAGTTTACATGGATGATTTTACATACTATTTTAATACATATGATGAAATGCTTGGAAATATAGAGAAGGTGCACAAAGGTGTCAAGAACATAACTTATCCTTGAGTCATGAAAAGTGCTTCATGATGACAACAAAAGGCATTGTATTGGGACATTTTATGTCAAATGAAGGAATTCAAGTGGACCCCAACAAAATTGGAGATATCAACACTCCCTATGCCTCAAAGACAAAATGATGTTAAAAGTTTCCTAGGACATACTAGGTATTACAAGAGATCTGTTGGAACTATAAAATTTTGAAAATTTTATAGTGGTTTACACTCATAATTTTCCCAAAGAAGTCCATATCTTAAGTATAAAATTGATATAATTTTCACCGCATATCACAATCAATAGTGATCACATTTGTTTTGACCCTCTAATATGTAGAAATCCTTCTAAGAAAAAGTATGTGAATAAAGAATCATATCGGAAAGAGTTGGTGTAGGTCCCTCCAATCCATAAGCAATTACATTCCTATGTAGGTGTTTTTAGCATATCGGCGAGAGGTGAGGAATGTCACACTAATTAGATTTCATAAGACAGTGCACATTGGGAAGATACAGTTCATGGTATCACCGATGAAGAGATTCATTAGCAAGACAAGCATCATTGGGGAGAGATTAGTAGGTCATATCGAACATATATGTCTTACCATTGAAATACCATCGACATGAGATTTGTCATGTCACACTGTTAAAGCATAAAGAATCATATCGACAAGACAAGAACTATCAGGGTAAGTTTGAAATGTCCCCCCAACTCTCCATGTCATGTTGATAAGATTACATTGACAAGAGTCTTGGTGATATACTTAAGATCGAAGGAATGAACATCAGGAAGAATCATAAAATTAGGGAAACTACTAAATGTCTCAATGATACATGATCTCTTGCCGATAAAGACACAAGTAAATAAAAAAGGTTCATTAGGGTAATACTTGGAAATATCAATGTGGAATGGATTAGAAGGATAAGTTGTGTGATATCAGTGGAAAGTGTGTGTGAAAAAATGTGATCAATGTAAATTAAATTCAAACACATATTAATAAAACATTAAATCAAGAAAGCTGAAAAAGAAACAGAATAAGCAAACTGTGATAGCAACTTGCCGAAATCATCGTATCTTCCTCTAACTCTAGCATTTTGTTGATTCGAATGGATCTCATATCAGCAGACCAATGCTCAAGAAAATAATAGCTAAAGAACGAGATTTAAATAAAAATGCATATTATGCTAACTGCAAAGCTATGCTAAGATGAAAGTATGGTTGTGATGCTGAAAATGATATGAATGCATACGCTAAAAATGAATGCATATGCTGAAAATGATATGATTGTATGAATGTTCATGCTTTCATCGTGTGTATGCATGTGGTAAGCACAGGTGAGTGCGTGCGTAAGTAACAAAAGCTTGGATTTGCACCAGATTTTATAGAGTTTTCAAGAGGATTCAATTGGCTGATTTGATCAATGGCCCGGATTAAGCTTGTTCAAACGGTGGAAGACTTTCGAAAGTGGAGAAGAGGATGGAAGGTTTCCCTTTTCTTCAATTTCCGTCATTGAGATCCAAAGGGAAATTTCCATTTCAAAGGATGAGTTGAGAGTGAGTTAGAAATAAACAAAATTAAATTTATTAAATTTGTAAGTGAAGATGAAAATGGAAACTCGCATAATTAAATAAATCATATTTAATTATGTTTTAGAAATGAATTAGGGTGAGATGGAAAATATTAAATTAAATATTTAATATTTTAATTTGAGAATGAAGAGAATATTCCATTATTTGAATATTCAAAATATTCAAACTTTAGGATAAAATGATAACCAAATATAAATAAATTATGAAAATTTATTTAATTTAATTAAGCGGAAGGTGGAAGATGGCATGAAGAAGATGTTCCATTATTTAAATATTCAAATATTTAAACTTTAGAATGATATGATAATCAAATATAAATAAATTATAAAAATTTATTTAATTTAACTAAGTGGAAGATGGAAATATCAATAATTAAATAAAAATATTTATTTAATTAAGGTAGAAGAATTAGAAAATGAATGATATAAATAAATAATTAAATTTATTTATATGTAGATGACTTTAGAGGAATTAATTAAATAAATCATATTTCATTAATTTACAAGCTTAATCATGACCATTTTTAGACGTATACATTTTGCCCCTCTTTGAAGTGATGTGTGAAATGCATTGCTTCAAAGAAAATAAGATTTTTTCCCCTAATATACTTTCAATATTTCTTTGATGATGCCCCCTCGGCAGGTAAATTATGGATGAGATAGAGAGTGATTTAGCTCTCGACAGATGATGACAAAGAAATGTCCCATTTTGAAAATAAAGTCAAAAGGCAAGGAATTTACCCTTATTTGACCTTTAAAAGGTAGAAAAGTTGAAAAAGACAAGTCATTTGCACTTTTGACTTTGGTGAATACTGTAGCTTTGAGAGTGATATCGTGACATGGAGATTCCTTATCATCGCCACCGATTCAAGAGATCTAGCCGATACTAGAGGCCAACAGCATATGGACCACAGGTGAGTCAATCTATCCTCCTGTGCTTTCAAATTTTTACTTTTTTGCATCGAAATTTTATGTTTTCCATGGATTTTGTTTTGAAAAATGTCATTTGCGCGCTTTTAGAATAGTTTACGTGCTTTCAAAAAAATAGGTGCGCATAGCGTAAAAACTGTTGTGCATATAGGATAATTTTGAAAATTTAGGAAAAAACCAGTTGAGCGCATCCTATGAAAACTAACGCACATATAGGGAATGATAGAAAATTTTAGGGGTAAAGCACATATAGGGAAAATAGCAGTGCGTAGATTAAAAACGTGCATCCAATGACTAGAGTCGCGCTTAGGATGATTAAAGTGGTGCATATAGGAAAACACACATAGGAAGTATGTTTGAGCGCATTGGGCAAAAAGAACGGCACATACAAAATTTAGCGCATCCCGTGAAAAGAACAACGCATATGGGGTTTGGGCGCATAGAGTCCACAGAGTGGTGCATATGGTAAAAATAGGCAGAATTGATGTCTTGATGATAGGAAAGTGAAAATGATGATGAATATTGCTTCCTTAGTCAATAGATAAGTAAATTGTCATGTCCTCATGTTGATATGGATAGAGATGATAGAATAATCAAATGATTGATTGATAACTTTGCTTCTTAGATTAGAAAACAAAGAGTAAATGATTGATAAGTTTGCTTCAAAAACAAAGAGTAGATTGAACTGATAACTTTGCTTTCCATGAATGAAACACAAAGAGTAAATGATTGATATGACTTCTAATAAATTCTCTTTCTGTGATAGAAAACAAATAGTAATTGATTGAAGAGCAGATTTGATATGATATCTAGCTAGATAGATTGTGTATTGGTTTTCCTTGATAGGATTGATTGTATGATATGGGTCTGATATAGTTCACTGATATAGGTCACTTGATATATATGAGCCTAATTGATGTTTGTTTGAATGATTGATATGATTCTAATGAATTATCCTTGTGATGAAAATATGAGGTTTTCAAAAACCTCCAGATTAGAGAGTGACACTCAGCAGGATGGGATAGGATTCTTGAGTTGACACCTGCTGACATAGCTTTGATAGATACCTATGGTTTGAGATTCGTGTTGGTGATGCTGCCGATTTGGGTCAAAAGAGGTTTGCTGATGGCACTTGCAGACCGATGGCATTTGGAGCACAACACCTTTCATATGTCGACTGGTGAGGTGACGGTGACTCCTGAGGATGTATATAGGATATTAGGTATCCCAGTTGTTGGTGCCCTTGTGTATTATGATCACAAGGAGTTAGGGGGTACAGATGCTTTGAGGAGAGTGTATGGTAATGCACATATAGCTGGGTACTAGGTACCATGGGCTAACTTTCGAGGATATCCAACCTTGCCAGCAGTTTTGGGTACATTCATTGGAGGTCTCCTTTGTCTGGATCGCTGAGCAAAGGGATTATCAGTGGGATGGGGCAGGATTTTGGAGCAGATGTTGCTACAGCTGCGGTGATATGCATGGGGGAGTTGCATGCTGGCACATCTTTATCATGATTTGCATCAACTAGTATACAGAGGTTCTTCCAGTTTGTCGTGTGGGGTGACAGTGCTACAGATCTGGGCATGGGAGCATTTTGCTGTGATGAAACCAGCATGCCCCAGAGTTAGGCCACCAGGTAGGCCTTATATATATATATGTATGTTATGTTCCTTACTCAGCCCAAGCTAGGCAAGGTAGATTATTGGAGGAAACTTTTGGATGATATGGATACAGTGGTATGGCAACCATATCTTGCTTGTGAGCCATGGGCTACAGATGATATAGAGATGTCGTATGTATGCATTCCTTGGTTCCTAATAGGGAGGATGCCTTTCATTCTTGAGATATTTCTGGCATTGCGGGTACAGAGGCAGTTTGGATTCATGCAAGGGATGCCACAGAAGGGTTGCACACTATGCCCGGAGCAGAGATGAGGCCAGATGGGGGCCATGTGTTTCTTATCAAATAGCATATACAGAGTTTCGGTCGTTAGCGCCTAAGGCATGGGATGATAAGCAGGACATTATTGATGTAGGCATGTCCGATGAGTACTTTGCATACTTTCACACACATCTCTTTCCATGATTTACTAGTCCTGACAAGCCTGCACCCATTCTAGTAGCACCACAGCCAGGGGTAGTGAGGTAGGAGGATGTGGCCGGCGGCGAGCTGGGAGTAGTTGGAGGAGAGGAGGTGGAGAGCAGAGATGAGGAGAGTTTCGATGATGATGATGGAGATGATGGCAGGGAGGAGGGCCAAGTATTGGGGAGGTCGAGGCTGGATATTCTAAGGGGTGTCTAGATTATGCGGCGGCCGAAGATAAGGATTGGATGATAGACAATGATCTGGATGGCATCCTCATCTCAGTAGGGGCAGATAGCCACACTTTAGGCCTAGGTGCAGACACTATAGGGACAGTAGGGACAGTTACAGAGTCAGCTGGTGTAGGTCCAAGGATTCATTATACAGCTTCAAGAATAGCTAGCACAGGCATAGGCACCTGCCCCAGACCCACAGTTAGCCCAGGTGATTATAGAGAGAGATGTATTTAGGCAGAGGGTAGTAGAGGCTGAGGGCATCGTGCCGAGACTGATGGGCATCGTAGAGAGTGCATCATTGTGGGATGCCATTGCAGAGGGCATGGAGATGGCGAGGGAGGTTGAGTACTACAGAGTGAGATATGAGGAGCTGTGTCCTCCAAAGTGTAGAGAGCCATACCCGTAGTCCCATAGCAGGACTAGGAGTAGATCATAGACACATACACAAAGCAGGGGAGTGACTGGGCCTCAGCAGGATCCAGACGTAGGTGCCAGTGGCAGGCCACCTCCTTCCAGACTAGCTCCATCAGGGGCATCGACTAGCTAGTCTTGTGATGTATATCATTTTTGGAGCATGTATATGCCATTTTTGATCATATTTGATGTATTTTGCTTTGTACATTTTAGTTTCATTGGACATTTGAACATTTGTATCATTTTTGATGAGTGATGATATGCAGCGGCGATGATCATTTTTGATGATGTGATGTGCATTTATGATATGATTTATGTGATGCATTATGATTTGAAATGTGATATGCAGTTATGGATTTTGGTGTGCATTTGAATGATCTGATGACTAACATGATATGCAGGATGATTTGATTATGATGTTTTGATAATGTGCATTAATGATGTCATGCAGGTAGATGATTTATGATGTTTATATGGAATGTATGTATGGAATGTTTATTATTTTGGATTTTTCAATGTAGGTAAAAGATGATAATATGATGAAAAATGAATGATATGCATTATGAATGTGTATGATAAAATGATATGATATGATGTAAAATGATATGAATACTAATATGAAGTGAGATAAGTAAATAGTGATGTATGATAAAATGATATGATATGATGTAAAATGATATGAATAAATAATGAGATAAAATGATATGTGATGAAAATATAATGGTTCATAATTAGAATGAATGGATAAATGAAATGATAAAGAAATGAAATGATAGTCAATGACTTGAAATGATAATTAATGATAAGAGAATAAAAAATTAAGAGATGAAATAGGATGATATGATATGTTAATGAGAATGATAATATATGAAAGAAATGAAATGAATGATGATGCAATGAATGATAATAAAAATGAAATGAAAATGGAATGATGAAATGATAATGGTAATGAAATGATGAAATGATAATGGTAAATGAAATGATGAAATGATAATGGTAAATGAAATGTTAAATGGTATGAAATGGAGTATTAAATGATAATGATAATGAGATAATAATGAATGGATAATGATATGAAATGAAAATGATAAATGATGTGGAATGGAATGTTAAATGATATGATAATGAAAGGAGAATGAAAATGCAATGATAAGATGATAATGCTAATGAAATGATGATGAAATGATAATGAAAATGATATGAAATGATGATGAATGAAATGATGTGAATGATAATGAAACTAATATGAAATGATAAAATGATATGAAACAAATATGAAATGATGATGAATGATATGATAATGATAAAAATCATATGATACTAATATGAAAGGATAAGGAATGAAATGATGAAATGTACATGAAACTAATATGAAATGATGAAATGATATGAAACTAATATGAAATGATGATGAATGATATGATAATGATAAAAATGATATGATACTAATATGAAAGGATAAGGAATGAAATGATGAAATGTACATGAAACTAATATGAAATGATGAAATGATATGAAACTAATATGAAATGATGAAATGATATGAAACTAATACGAAATGATGATGAATGAAATGATGTGAATGATAATGAAACTAATATGAAATGATAAAATGATATGAAACTAATATGAAATGATGAAATGATATGAAACTAATATGAAATGATGATGAATGAAATGATGTGAATGATAATGAAACTAATATGAAATGATAATGAATGATATGATAATGATAAAAATGATATGATAATGATAATGAAATGAGAATGAAAATGTAATGATAAGATGATAATTCCAATGAAATGATGATGAAACAAATGTTTGTATTGTCCTCCACAAATAGTCCAAAGAAAATATGACAACCATTTGCCTTTCAAAAACTCTGATGCAAATCCAATATGCAATTATGTATAATGACCTAAAATGAAATGCAACTAAATGAAACCTGACCATTTTGTTGAGCCTTTTTGGTGAGCCTGCTTAAATCATCATAGAGCGTTTGAAAATGTTGGAAGTGTGTACAAGCATCAAAGGGGAAATTAGCACCAATGATGACCTGAGTACAACTTTCATGATTTTTGATATAGCAAGTGAACACAAGCATCTAGGTATAATTGAACCGAGATGACCTAAGCATTTCTTGCATGAACAAACAAAGACTAACCATCATCTGATACAAATTTGGAACTGTCATCAATGATAATCTTTGGAAAATCATGTCTCGCGACATACTTGCAACAAATGGATGATTAACCTCAATACAGTAGACAAAGAAAAATCATCCTCTTTCCTTGCCACTCTAGCTTAGTATATCATCGAGTGTGCTCTAGAGAAATGATATAAAAAATTAAAAAACCATTGTTCCAAAAATGAAATACTATGATTCCAAACATTATTTAGATTAGAGATAATCCAGATATGAGTCATGGTAAGGTGCACAACTGAAAGTTACTGTGATATGGATCGATGATTGGATGTTTTGGTTTGATTTGATTGTTTTGTTTTGCTCGATTGGCTTCAATGTCATTGTCTCACTGTTTTGGTAAAACTTGAAAGTTGATTGCCCCTAGTATGCCCATGTCTGCCCTTGGTATTGACACAACTTGCTGAAATGAATATGTACAATAATCAAACCATGGTAAGACGTTATCGCTCAAGGTAGATGATGATAGCATGGTGCTGGTGTGGCCCTAAGATGATGAAAAAGATGCATGAAAATAAAGACTGAAAAGTTAAGTGTAGAACATGAACTAATAGATGGAGAGCCTCAAATAGTGTCTGTTTACCAAATTTTCACTATTTGTTTTTATTGCATTTTTCATGTCAATAGACTATCTGTTGCCAGGTTTTCACCCTATGACTTTTTTTTTTTTTGGTTGCTACCGAGATGCCTGTTTGCCAGGTTTTTGCCAGGGTCACCATTTTTTAAGGACTTTTTCTAATTTTTTTAATTTTTCTTCAGGACTTTTTCTGATTTTTTTGTTTTTCTTCGGAATTTTTGATTTTTTGTTTTTCTTCAGGACTTTTCATTTTTTTTTTTTTTTTTTCAGGACTTTTTCTGATTTTTTAATTTTTCTTTAGGAATTTTTCTGATTTTGATAATCGCTTTAGACATAATACTTTTTCAGGTGCATGTTGTTGATAGGTTCATCAAACAGGTCCCCTTCTGGTGTTGATAGCTTGTAGGCTCTCGAACCATAGACTACGATAACCATATAAGGACCTAGCCAATTTGGTTCAAACTTTCTTTTCTTCTCTCTATCTTGCTAATTGCATGGGTTCTCTTTCAGAACAAGATCACCCACCTGAAAGGTATGGGGCTTTACTTTGTGATTATAGCTACGAGACATCATCTGTTGATATGCTTTTAAATGATTAGCTGCTTTTTGTCTCCTTTCATCTAGGAGTTCCAGTTCTTGGAGTCGAGAGATTTTGTATTCATCATCTATTGTAAGAGCTTTCAATGATACTCTAAGGGAGGGAATCTCAACTTCTAAAGGTAGTATGGCCTCTACTCGATAGACAAGAGCAAATGGTGTTGCTCCTATTGGTGTGCGAATACTGGTTCTGTAGGCCCATAGAGTAGGATTAAGTTGAATGTGCCAATCCTTCCCTAAATCATTTACAGTTTTCTTCAAAAAATTTAATATTGTTTTTTTTGAGGCCTCTGCTTGGCTATTCCCTTGTGGATAGTAAGGTGTTGAATATATATGCTAAATGTGAAATCTCTCATAGAGTTCATCAACATCCTGATTTTTGAATGGACGTCCATTATCTGTAATAATGGAGTTGGGAATGCCATACCAACAAATAATATAGTTGAGTATGAATGATGATATTTGTTTGCCAGTAACTTTAGTAAGAGGGACTACCTTAATCCACTTGGTAAAATACTTTGTAGCTGTGATGATGAACTTATGCCCATTTGATGAAGAAGGATGAATCTTGCCCACTAAATCTAACCCCCATTGAGAAAATGGCAAGGTTGGCGTGAATGGTTGAAGTTCCTATGCAGGGGCATGAATGAGATTCCCATGAATCTGACATTTTGAACATGTTTTCACAAAAGTGAATAATTCCCTCTCTATTGTAGGCCAATAGTAATCCATTCTAATTAATTTCTTGGATAAGGTTAGTCCACTCGAATGAGTACCACAAATGCCACCATGGACTTCTTGTAAAGATTTGTAAGATTCCTCACATTAAATACATTGGAGTAAAGTACCATCAAGACCACGGTGATAAAGAGTGTCAGCAACAAGAGTGTAGCAAGTGGATTGGCAGATAAAATTGTGTTTTTGGTTATGGGATAAATCGGGTGGCAAGATATCATCTTTAAAGTTGGCATAAATTTTTTCGTGGATCAATCTTTGAAACCAGATTGGTTGTATGGGTTAACATGTAATGCCAGAGTTTTTGTGAAGCAAAGACTACTACCAGACAAGCCTTCTCAATAGAAGTGTAGTTGAGCTCATGACTTGTTAGTGTTCTACTGAAGTAGTAGATTGCACGTTCCTTTCCTGTAGAGTCTTCTTGTGCTAGCAGTGCCTCTAGAGATGTTTTTATTGTGGAAATGTATAAGATTAGTGGTTTGTCTGGATTTGGTGGTACGAGAAGTGGCGAAGTCATTAAATACTGCTTGATTTGTTGAAAGGCCAGTTCACATTTTTCATCCCATTTTAAAGGAACATTCTTATGTAGTAGATGTGTGGAATGTAAACTTTCATTGGCCAATTGTGCAATGAACCTTCGTATAGACTGCAGTCATCCCTGTAGTGATCTCAACTGACTAATGTTCCTTGGTGGAGGAATTTCCATAATTTCTTGTACTTTTGCAGGATCTACTTCAAATCCTTTTTTTGAAACAATGTACCCCAAAATTTTTCCAGATTTGACCCCAAAAACACTTTTCTTAGGGTTGAGACGAACTTTGAATTTCTCTAATCTTGCAAATATTTTGGACAATATTTCAAGATGTCCTTCTCTGGTGTATGATTTTTCCAATATGTCATCTACATAATCTTCCATAAAGATATGCATCATGTCATGGAAAATTGTAGTCACGGCTCTTTGGTAGGTAGCCCCAGCATTCTTTAGGCCAAAAGGCATGATGTTCCAACAATAAGTTCCCCATGGACATGTGAAAGTTGTTTTCTCCTGGTCTTCCGGTGCAATCTTGATTTGGTTGTAACTAGAAAAACCATCCATTAATGAATACATGGCATGGCCAGCTGTCAAATCAACTATGGTGTTGATATTTGGTAGTGGGAAGTCATCCTTAGGGCATGCTTTATTAATATCTCTGAAATCTATGCATATTCTCATAGTTTTATCTGGCTTGGATACAAGAACAATGTTGGAGATCCACTCTGCATAGTCGATTGGTCTTATGAAGCCCACGTCAAGGAGTTTTCTCAATTCTTCTTTAACCAATAATGCAACATGAGGGTGCATCTTTCTGAGTTTTTGTTTCACTGGCTTGGCCCCTGGTATGATAGACAAATGATGCATGATAAGATCAGGATCAAGACCAGGCATGTCAGCATAAGACCATGCAAAATTTACTTGATTTTCTTTTAGGAATTCCATGAACTCTGGTATTTCTTTCTCTGTCATTGATGCAGTTAACTGTAAAATTCTTGGTTTGTCAGAAGTCTCAAGATTGACAACATTTGTAGGCTCAATCAAGATAGGTGATCACTCATGGTAATGCTCCAGGAGAGTGTCAAGATTCCCATTGTTTGGTGCCTCAAAGAGGTTTTCACCATCTAATACGCTCTTTATTTTATCTTTTGTTTGATCTAATACTACCAGCTTTTGGTTTTCACCATTAGATCTTTCCTTTTGTTTTTAATTTTGTAGCTGGGAAACTTGACACTTTCCTAATCAAAAACTCTATGTCAAAAATCACCGGTGGAACAATCATTTGTATCATCTACGGAAAGGAAGTTTACGATAGCTTCATCACTTGGAAACATAGGTATATCAATAGATTCAGATGAATCCCAATCAATGAGATTAGGATAAATCAAAGGTATTGGATCATCAGGTTGTGTGAAATCGGCTATGGTTATAGTCATAACGGAGTGGTCCATAGGATCTGAGGTATGAGGTGGGTCAATGATGATACTGTCCTCATGATAGTCTTGTTCATTTAGATCTGACTCAGTATCACTAGAATCATAATCAATTTGTGGTTCAGACTCTTGTGGTTGGGACCTTGAACCTTGACCTTCAATTAGAGTTGAGGTGTACTGGTGTATTACATCAACCTCTTTGTCTCTCTAGAACTCATCATTGTAAATGGTGTCCCATTCATATTCAGCAGAGTCTATGTCAAAATTGTTATCCAAGAAGTTCTGAATTGTTGTCAAACATGCTTCTTGTGAATCTGAGCCTTCTTGCAATGCGAAGATAGTTCCATGCAGTTGTTTGGATGTGTTTTCTTTGGAGTGAGTATCATAGCCCAATCCAGTTTTCTCTTTTGCAATGAGTCCGCGAAGGTGAATGGGTTCAACTACTTCTTCCTTCCTTTTTTCGATAGGCCATTCATCATAGCCCATCTTCTGCATGATTGAATACCCTTTTCCATATTTTTATGTGGGTAATTTGAAATTAGAGACAACTTCATCTTCATCTTTATAGAGCCAGTTTAGAATTTTTGTATCCTCAGGATTTTCCATGGGGAATTTTTCTTTGATGAATTGTCCATTAAATTTTGTGATTGGCTCTATTGGTGTTTACTTTGATGTTGATGCTGCTGATATTTGATGTTCCCTAATAGATGGCTGTCCATGTGATCGAGGTGATGTAGGTAGATTGGCAAGACAAAGAGAGTATTCTCCAACTCCATGATCCTTGAATTTCATCTTTTTGTCAAAACCATTGGTCAATTGACTGATTTGTGTTTCAATCTTTAGAGAAGTCCTAGCATGAGCTTCTTGATTGTTAGGGAGCAAAGTATCTTGATTGGCTTTTATGTTGGCACAAGTTTGAATATTGGAATTATCAGCTGGTATCGTGATTTCCTATCCATCATAAGGAAACTTAAGACATTGATGATAGGTTGATGGGACAACTTGCATTTCGTGGATCCAAGGATGACCCAACAAGATGTTATATGCAAGATCACAGTCCAGTACTTGACAGAAGGTATTCTTTATAATAGGGCCTGCTCTGATTGGCAGCATGATTAGACCTTTGGATGCTCTTTCTTCATCATCATAAGCTTTTTGGTAATCTTTCTTATGAAATCAATGGAATCCTTAGAAAATCCTAAGGCCTTAACCAAATTCATGGTACAAATGTTTAAACCAACACCTCCATCTATTAGAACTCGTCTGCTATGAAACTTGTGAATCGTGACTTCTAAGTACAATGATGAATTATGGGGATGAGTTATGGAAACATCATATTTTTCAAAAAATGAGAGGCAAGTGGGTGAGGACAAGTGTCCTACCATGGCTTGAAATTGGTTCACATCCAGGTCAATGGATACATTAGTTTCAACGAGGGATTTTTCGAGAATTTCCTTATGGGCTAGGGAAATCTTCAATAGTTCTAGAATAGAAATTTGAGCGGGGGTTTTCCAAAGTTGATTGACCAAATCATATTGATGTTGAGGTGGAGGTTCAGTGGATTTTGAAGAAGCACCCTTTAAGACAACTTTAGCTTGTGCTCTTGTTGTTGTGTTGACTTCTCTATATTCCACCTTCTTGTTGACTTTAATGACATTCACCCGCTCATCGTCTACATAGAGATGATTGATTATATGATCATCATTGATATGATTCACATTTTTTTCAGAAGACTCACCCTTTTGATAATTGGGCAAAGGGTTGCGAAATGCTTGGTGGTCTGCATTGGTTTGTTGATTTCCTTCTATTGTAATGATGTCATTGTCGATCAAGTCCTGAATGGCATTCTTCAAGGCTTGGCAATTGTTTGTACGATGACCTTTACACCGATGATAATCACAATAGTATGCCTCATTCCATGATGGAGGCTTTACACTGGGTTCATAATTTCGTTGAGGCAGAAAAGTAATGACATTTTTGGCCATCAACTCTTTGAATGTGGATTCTAAAGATTGTCCCAATGAAGTGAAAGTTCTTCTATTTGAGAAGAATGAAAATCTTTGTGGATTTGTATTCGAGGTGTTCCCTAAGGAATTGTGATTGTTATTGGTTCCTCGGTAACCTTGGTTGTTGGAATTCCCTTGGTGGGGAGTAGAGTGTTAATTTGTATTGTTCCTCGGAGGAGGAGGATTATTTCTGTGATTTGCAATCAAGTTGACGTTGTTTTGACTATTTGGAGTACTAAGGACAAATGGTTTGGTCGAGGCATGATTTGCATCAACAACACCATCATTCACCATATTTTTGTTGTGAGTCCAGAATTTGGACTTGTCCTGATTATTGTGATGGTTGGATGAGCTAGGATTTTCTTTGTCATGTTTTATTATTCCTCTTTTGACCAAAGCATTTTCAATGGTTATGGCATCTTCAATCATTTTCTCAAAAGGAGGACAATGTAAGTTCAAGTGATAGCTCATTTCTGAATTTAAATTGTTAATGAAGGTAACCATCTTTTCCTTTTCAGGAACAGGACGTGGATATCTGGCAAACATTCTTCTCCATCTCTAAAGAAATGTAATGAAAGATTCACTAGGTTTCTGTGAAACCTTGCAAAGATCTATCATGGTGATCTGGTGTTGTATGTTGTAAGTATATTGTGATATGAATAAGTTGATCAATTCTTCAAATGTCCTGATGGGAGGTGTAATCTTAGATAGCCATTCCATAGAGTGTACTCCAAGACTCCTAGGAAACAGTTGCATCAAGTAAGTATCTTCATGAGCGAATTCTAATGTCATGTTTATGAAGTCTCTAATGTGATCAATTGGATTCGTTTTCCCATTATAGTGATCGAATTTTGGCATTTCACAATGCTTGGGAAAAGGAATCATGTTTAGACTTCGGTCAAAAGGATAAGGACAAATGTCCTCGAGAGTTTATTTCTTTGTGGTTGTTCCCCCTTGTAATTCTTTAACTTGTCCTTGAAGTTCCTTGATTTGTTGGGTCAAAGCACTAAGATCAGAAAGGGGTGTCTCTTCAGGTTTGTTTTTCAAATTTTTAGTATTAAAATCATGAGGCAATTTAGCCCCTTGTTCGGTTAGATAGCAAAAATATTTTTCCTTATCTCACTGCAAGATCTTTTCAATGGCTTTATGGAATTTGTTATCTTGTTTAGCCTCTCTAAGACATTCCTCATCTTATTCCTCATTACTATCTATCTGTGTTTTGTTCATGTCTTTATATTGATGGAACATATTTTCTTCTCTATTATCTGTATCTTTGTCAAAAAGTGGATTACGATTAATGATGTAAAGAGGATTGCTTCTTTCACCCTCTTCTTGAATGTTTTGAGTATGTCCTTGTTGAATTTCATCCTTCAATTTATTGAATTGGGATCTTGTGAAGATAGGCATATGATTTTGAAAACTCTTCTAAACTTAGATCCTAGTTTTTACAAGTGTGATGATGATGATATCCTTATCCGATAAGATATGGAATCTTATGATATGATCAAGGATGCTCCTAATTTATTGATTGTGGCTTCCAACTGATAAAGGATTTCAGAATCCTGTTGGGGAAGTTGAACCAAAAAATTAGAAAGTTGTTTGAGAGATGCACTCTTAAAGTTTTGATCTTTGTTTTTGAAGAAAGGTTCTAAAATCACTGAAGGATTTGATTGGGATGTGAAGGATATTCTATAGAAGGTTGTGGTATTTTGTCAAATTCAAGAGGTCGGTTATGATTATGCCGTTGTGATAGAGCTAATCTCTAATAATAAGCTCGAGAATCTAAGGGATCTACAATATACTCATCAGTGAATCCTCTAAAAAAGTCTTGGTAAGAAATCTTCAGAAATGAAACAACACGTGTTGAATTTTGTACAAGAATTTTCTCTTTTGCAACGTTTTCTTGTATCCTAATGGTTTCTTGGGTTTTCTGATTCTCTTGGAAACTGATTTCTTGGGAAATTTTGTTGACTTCCAATCTCTAAGCATGAGAAAAGTATTCAGAATGTTATTGGACCAATGGTATGAAATTTTTTTGAGTGATTTTAGTTGTTGTTCTTCATGTTTATTTTGGATGATCTCTTTATCTAAATTTATGTGATGAAAGACACAACAAACATTTTTGAAAATAGTTGTTCTTAAAGCCCTATACTAACATGAAGTGTTTGATCAAGTAAATGTTTTCAACAAATGTTTTCACAAGTTTTGCACATGAAAAGACAATTCAGACAGAGTCACTCTTAAATGTGCAAGTAGATCATTCTAGTAATCAACAACCCACATCTTAGAACTATGTCGACTCAAACAGCCGTGTCACCCCCGAAGGGCCGCCCATGTTTTTGTCTTTTCCAGGCACATACTCAGAGTTATGGAAGTGGATACCGGATCCCCTAAGCAAACGGTCCTTGGCAGTTATATGGTGAGTATCTTGGGGGAAGATTCTTCCCTCCCCTTACATTGTGATTATTAGAATGTTTAGAAACTGACTTCAACTGGCCACTACACTAGGTTCGTAGTAAGGATTTCTGTTCGGTGCGGCAATAATAAACTCCCTCAGGAGACATCCCAACCTTTAGAACAAAGGCTTTGGGGATGGTTATCTTGCACACTACTAGCAAAAGAGGGTTTCCCTAGATTTGCTTTAAATTTTATAGTGGGGCGAAATATCCTGGCTTTGGCTTGAACCCACTTGAGTCATTCCTGTTGGGTGAGTACTTTTTCCCACTACGGCAGGCTCTCTAAAGGATGTAATTAAAGCAATAAAATTCATGAAATGAAAAGGAAAGTCTTGTATTCTGATCACCCAGTTAAGGGGAGAGCATAGACCTATTGCCACAGACAAAGCAAACAAATGTTCATTTTAAAACCCAAATCACAATGATCTAATCTAAGTGAAGATATTGCTTCACAAAAAAAAAGTTTGTTCAATTTTAACTACAAGATCATTGTTTGGTGACTATCCTAGATTGCTTCATTTTATCCAGATGTGGCTACCCTAGGATTGCTTCATTTTAAAATCCAAAAAAAAAAAGAAAAAGAATTATGTCTGCAGAAGGCATCAGACTCAGATTTCTATGTTTTTGGTACAATTCATATGCACTCGAACAGAAGCTATATGCGCTAGAACAGATTTTATATGCACCGGAATAGAAACTAAATGTGCTAGAACAAAAACTATATGCACCAAAACATAAACTATATGCACCGTAAGAAAGATTTATATGCTCTTAAAATAGTTATGATGTGCCAAAGGAAAGATTCTATATGCGCTTAAACAGTTACTTGATGTGCCTAAACAGTTAGGATATGCGCCTAAACAGTCACGATATGTGCCTAAATAGTTACGATATGCACCTAAATAGTTACGATATGTGCCTAAACAATTACGATATGCGCTCCAAAATCCTGCAAAACAAAAAGTTAGAAACCCCGTATGTGCCGTAGAAAATGTCGAATGCACCTAAACACCAAATTTTTCCTGAAAGTCGATTTCAGAATGCAGAAACTGTCAACAAAAACTTGTAGAAAATGTTAAATTTGTGGGTTCAAGCCCCATGGTGGGTGCCATTTTATGTGTGTGTGAAAAAGTGATCAATGTAAATGAAATGCAAACACATATTAATAAAACATTAAATCAAGAAAGTTGAAAAAGAAACAGAATAAGCAAACCGTGACAGTAGCTTCCCGAAATCATCTTATCTTCCTCTAACTCCAACATTTTGTTGATTCGAATGGCTCTCAGATCAGCAGACCAAAGCTCAATAAAATGACAGCTAAAGAACGAGATTTAAATAAAAATTCATATTATGCTAACTGCAAAGCTATGCTAAGATGAAAGTATGGCTGTGATGCTGAAAATGATATGAATGCATAAGCTGATTGTATGAATGTTCGTGCTTTCATCGTGTGTATGCATATGATAAGCGTAGGTGAGTGCATGCGTAAGTAACCAAAGCTTGGATTTGCATTGGATTTTATAGAGTTTTCGAGAGGATTCGATTAGCTGATTCGATCAATGGCCCAGATTAAGCTTGTTCGGACGGTGGAAGATTTTTGAAAGTGGAGAAGAGGATGGAAAGTTTCCCTTTTCTTCAATTTCGGTCATTGAGATCCGAAGGGAAGTTTCCATTTCAAAGGATGAGTTGAGAGTGAGTTAGAAATAAACAAAATTAAATTTATTAAATTTGTAAGTGAAGATGAAAATGGAAACTCGCATAATTAAATAAATCATATTTAATTAATGTTTTAGAAATGAATTAGGGTGAGATGGAAAATATTAAATTAAATATTTAATATTTTAATTTAAGAAGGAAGAGAATATTCCATTATTTGAATATTCAAAATATTCAAACTTTAGGATAAAATGATAACCAAATATAAATAAATTATGAAAATTTATTTAATTTAATTAAGCGGAAGGTGGAAGATGGGATGAAGAAGATGTTCCATTATTTAAATATTCAAATATTTAAACTTTAGAATGATATGATAATCAAATATAAATAAATTATACAAATTTATTTAATTTAATTAAGTGGAAGATGGAAATGTCAATAATTAAATAAAATTATTTATTTAATTAAGGTAGAAGAATTAGAAAATGAATGATATAAATAAATAATTAAATTTATTTATATGTAGATGACTTTAGAGGAATTAATTAAATAAATCATATTTAATTAATTTACAAGCTTAATCATGATCATTTTTAGACGTATACAAAAAGGATATAATGTCTTCTCAACCAATAGGATGTTTAGTGAATGTTCACCTAAATTGAGTAAAAAGGATTACCCATATTTTTTGAAATATCTTGCCGATGGAAAGCATTTGATGTGAAAGTGACAATTTCAAAAAAATTGTGAACTTGTGCTTGGAGCTGAAACATTAATGGAGGCATGAACACACAATGAAGTAGATAGTTTCCTGAATTAAAGAGAAATAATTGAAGGAGATTTTTGCAGAACTAGCAACAAGACAAGTTGGAGAGTGGAAGAAAAGCCATAGAACTATGTGGATTAGAAGATTTCAAAAGAGTCTTATAAGTTCTTTGAAATTTTATTTTGCAATTCTATGAATTTAAGGAGATATAATGGAAAGTATGAGCTTGGGGAAAAAAAAGGAAAGAGACAGGGTGAGAGTAGTCACCCTAAAGGGAAAAGGAAAAAAATGAAACTGAAAATGAGCTAGGGGTAGTGGAGAGGAAACTGAACCAAGACCTTATCGATTAGTTGCCTAGCTCGTAGGCGGTCTGCACAACTTAGGGAAGAAGTATAAAAATTGGAAGATAAATGCAAGCACATAGGTGATATTTGGACTCCAATTAGGGGATATGAGTTGTTCATCTTTTATTACCATTGAAGGAATTCATATGAACCAGTGTGCAATCCTTGGAAATTCAACCTAGCGAAATTAGTCTACCCAAATGTCTTTGTAGATTTAGAATTGGTTAAAATGTTAGCTACTTACTATGACCTGAAGCTCGGAGCTATTTGTGATCCATTGGGAAAACCATTTATACACATATCAAAGGTTGCAATCGATGAAGTGTTTCCCTAGAGGGGGTATGTGATGAATTTTTTTTAAATGAGGAGTTGGAAAGAGAGTTGTAGAGAATGGATACTATATACAAGGGTTGGAGGTTACCGTTGCACAAAATCAAAAAGGATGGAAACTCAATTCCACTGGAAGATAGTGATGGCCCTGCATTTCATGTCAATTTGTTTGAACCATAGTTGAAGTATACATATTTTTCAGCATGCCAGGTGTTAGGGATGGAGGCCTCTGAGTACATGTCAATTGTGGCAATGGTAGTGGCAACGAATGTTTAGTGCCATAATTCTAGACCATTTTATTATGCTTCACATATTGCCAAAGAACTTGATGAAGGATTAATATCAATAAAGAAAAGATTTCTTTTTTTGCATTTGAAGCCCTATTCAATCTTTATGCATATGATATTGTACTATGGATAGGAATTGGGGTTGTGGCCTAAAAAATTAAGAATTTCACAATTTGATAATGAAGATTATTACTAGTGCAACTTTGGACTGCCATCTAGGATTGCAGATTTACAAATTCCTATTTTATACATTTTGAAGAGTATTTTGTGAAACCACTATATAAATTATATAACCATCCTTGTGATTATTCACTTTCTAGTGAGATAAAAAGTTTTGTCAGACCCAAGGACTTCGATGGGTCATTTAATCACAATTGGGGAGATTGGTATTACTTAGAAGGTGTAACCATGGTTAGAGTATATGGATTTGAAGATGCACCATTTATTCTGCCCAAAACAGTGCTTGATAGGATTGCTCATTTAAAGATATCTATACAATTGGATTATTCAGATGTTATGAACCTAAGTTCTTTTGGAAAATAGGCGTTTATTCCCAATACATTAGGCTTTGGTGATTTTATTGTGTTATCAAGGGATGGATATGATATGGTTCTAAATACACTTTCACAATACAATATGAAGAAAGTTCCACCATGAAAGGGATTTGATCTGGAGGGGTACATAAAATTTTCTAGAAATAAAATGAACTTGGGTGGGTATGATCATATACCCTATCAATATGATGATCTAATAAGGAATATGGAGGAAGAAGAAGCAGAACAGGTTGTTGAAGAATATAATAGAGGATTCCTAGATGTAGAATTGTTGTCGTTTGGGGAAGAAACATCTAGTGAGGATAGGCCTCATAGCATAGTTTTAAATCTTTATTTTTGGAATTCCACCATGTATGTATGTTGGGCCCAAATATCTCCAATGTAATATCATTTAGATGTTTATAAAAAAAAATCATTTCCTACAAAAAGATCATGGGATCATTAGTCTAAAAAGAGTGATCAATAAGTAAATTTCAATTGGATTATATATAATAATAATTAAAACATTTTAAAGTACCTAGGACCTTCTCTATCTTTATGGGAATGAAATCCTCAGTCACCACAAATGTGACCGACAATGTTCATGTACTAGTAATACAGGAAGATCCAGGAAATGCTACTAAAACATCACTAGTACTAGTGGACTCTGCATCCCCAAGTACATGTCCTGATGCATGTTCTAGCATGTGTTCGCTTCCAGAGGGTGCACTGCTTGATGCCTACATGCTATGTATTGCTGACATTTCCATCAAAAAAATAGGCACAGATGATGGGGTTGGATGATTTGATGTATACGTAGGAAGATTAGGATCGACAATTATACCAACTCCTACTCCCTAGGCAGCACCTATAGTACCTTGAAAATAGCCAACAACATCATGAGGATGCAAAAAATCCTATAAAAACAACACATATTTTAGTTCATGACATAAAAGAGTATAAAATATAATTTAACCATGAATGAAATTATGTTATAATTAAAGATCTCATGACAACTTACTTGCAAGTTCTGTGCTCTCTTAGTCAATATTTTAACCCTTTCTCTTATCTCATCTGTTTGAGGCACTATGAATAACAACTAAAGTATTTCTTCATTGCAATTTTTTGGGTCTTCCTTATCATATCCAGAGGGTTTACAGAATATGTGATGTCATGATCACATAATAGTGACTGCATCTACCTATGGATGCTCTCCTCTACTGCTGGTTCCTTTCCCCAATCATCCGACTGTGACAAGAATATTAAAAACAATATCAAAATTAACCTAATAAATTTATTAAAAAAACATAATAATAAATCATTTTGCTTGTATCTAATTTGTACAATTACAATGAGGTAAACCTATCTAGTAGAAGCACTTGAAGATGCATCTCAATCTATGCTCTGGCCAAGAGCCTTCCCCCTATGATCAATGTCCCATTGTGACAAAAATTAAATATAAAAAAACATTACTGAAATGAAACCAATAGACTTACAAAAAAAACATAATAATAAAATGGTATATTGGATTCATTAATTGGAGGTTGGGTAAAATGGTATATAGTACATACCACCCCCATAGTAATTGTGTTTGTATCTATGTGATTCAAATTTTAATCTATTAGCAACTCTTCCCCTGTAGTTATTGATTTTATCACACATACGAATACATGGTTTCCCTCGTGAGCCTCAAATATGCAATTTGGTTGCTTATTTGTTGACCCAAGTCATGTACTACTTATAAACCCTACAATATTCCCTAATGCTTTTGGCCTTCTATTAATGCACATAGCCACTCCTTTATTTTGATCCTTATCTTTTAGCTGTATATAATTTGCTAATATTGCATACCTACACATACTTCATGTATATTGAACCAATTGCATCCAATATTTGTAATTGTAATAGGGTCCAATATAATCCATCAATTCAATAACTTTTTCATAACAAACCTTTATGTCGTCCATGCAAAATAGGCCCAAACCATGTAATGACGATGGTGCTATGCGATATATCCTCTCGTTGACACAAAAATTAGTGTTTATTGGAGGAAGTTCCTTGGGTACCATTGTTTTCATGGATGTTTTTACCTCAAGGGCACCTCGATGTTA
Organism: Sequoia sempervirens; assembly: GCA_007258455.2. NCBI lineage: Eukaryota > Viridiplantae > Streptophyta > Pinopsida > Cupressales > Cupressaceae > Sequoia > Sequoia sempervirens. The sequence continues at coordinate 414,572,523 of VDFB02105785.1, forward strand.
CCTATGCTCTCATCATCATAAGAACATGACCCCACTTCAACAAGAAAAAATTCCATACGTTGATGGAATTTTCTTCTAATCTTTTGACCTCTAGTTGATCTCCCTCTTTGAGACCTACTACATCTCCCGCTTTCCTCTTCTCTTCCTGAATTTCCCTCACTCAAGGAAGACAGATCTAACAAATACCTATTTGGTGGTACCTACACTCATAAGGATATTAGATGAATTTCTCTCATGGTGATGTGATCCCAAGGTATGGGGTTGGAGGATTAAAAACCAAGTTTGTCAGTACTAGTCAAATGCATGTGAAGGTAACAATAGTTGTGAATTTATTAATAAACCTTGTAAGGTTTTGATGATCAGAGATCACTTGGTAAGCATGGGAATGGTTTGTAGGGTCACCAACCTTCTGTTTTGAAGCCTTGGGTTTTGGGAACATCTCGAGGAGTCATTGTCTTGTTTCTTGGAGGTTGATTGGGTTAGCTGGTGGAAGGTTCCTATTACTTCTTGTACCTATCTATGAAATTTTTTGGACCACCTTCCTCAAAGACAATAGTCCCACTGAGGTAGTACTAGTGTCTGGTTAGTTAGTCCATGAAATTTTTTGGACCACCTTTGAAGTGAAATGACCCCTCATGCAACCATCCTTTTAGTCTATTTCTAAATGGATAGACCCCTTTTCTTTAATGATTAAGCTCCATAGGTTTCTACCCCTGTCATTTTTTGGGTTCCCCAAATAAAATAATAAAATATGGGCCCTACTCAGAAGAACCCCAAAATGTATTGGAGTTTATTTCTTTCTTAAGAATCCAGTTAAAGAGGCTAATTAGGTCCTCCCTATCCAACATTCCTTCACCATTTTCTAGACACCCACAACATCTTTGAACTATTTATACTCTTTTGGAACTTGGAAAAAAAAGTACAATTTCATTAGTGTTCTCTTTTGGGCTTTCCCTAGTGCTGGCATTTGTACTGTTCTTTTGGAGGTTTGGTTGAGTTAGTGAAATATTCAAAAAAATTTAATGGCTCCTTGACTTTTTTTGATCTCTTGTACTTCTATACATTATCTTATGGATAGGCACTAGGCATTTTTTCATTGCACTCATGGGCCATGTATTGTTTTTAGTCCCTTTGATCATTTTTGAACCTCAATATGTAAATTTATTTCATCGAAGTTTAGAAATTTGAACCCTAGTGAAACTAATGAGTTGTTATGTGATGGGAATTCATTTCAATCTTATAGTAGAAAAAATATGCTAAGATAGATACAAAAACTATAGTTCACAAGCCAAAAATGACCACCCAATTGATTGAAGATCTCAAAGCTTGGCTATTCAAACTAACCAGACACCAGTACTAAGTAGTATTTTGGTTTTTCAATGGGACATTGGCTCAAATTGAACAAAATATAGCACGCAACACCTCGATGGGAACAAAAAAAATTTAAATCATTGCACTTGCAACAAGATTTCTAAATGTGGGGAAAAAATCACTTACAGTCATTGTCCCTTGGTCGATTTTCCCTTTATAAGTGCCCTCACCTCTCACTCTTGCTTTCCTCTTGCCAAAGTGTTCCTAGTCTTCCTCATCAACTCAATGGCCTTGTAGCACTTGTCCAGTAAAGTCTTGTAACTCTCCACTCAGCGGTTGGATGCAATGGTTCTCGGTGCAGTATGCTATGTCGTGCTTTTGCACGCACGGGGCCAAAATTCAAAATATATAGTTTATATATATGCTATGTCAACATATAGTTTATTTTATTTTCTACAAAATATAGATTTTTGTATGGTGGCTTGTTGAGCTTATATAGTTGGTTTTCTCTTTCTTTATAATTTTTGATGATCTATTTCCTATGACATAATTGAATATTATCTACAGTCTTAGTGATTGTTAAAAAGGCTTATGATTGTGATGTTTAATCATGATGGATGTCTAAGAATTAGTGATTGAAATACTACTTGACTAAAGATTGAACTATCTGATATTTTTTCATTTAAACATTATGGAAGAAATGCTTGTAATCAATATCTTATCAATGTAGCCTACAAGGTTTATTTTCCTAGTTTCTTTTGGTCCTATTCTTGTTATGACCTTTTTTTTACATTGATCTATTACAATAATGGGGAGCATATCTAGTTAATCGATTCTTTTAGTCTCTTTGATTCTTATCCTTATGCATAACAAGTTTTCTTCTATCCTATGATTCATTGATTATTGGTTTTAAAAAATCATTAAAACTAACATGGATATGAATTATGATGTGGGTGTGAGAAGGGATTGTTGAATATGAAGGAATGGTTTAAGAAAGTACTCCTTAATCCAAATGAGTTGTTCTCTTGTCATGGAATGTGTTCAGAGACTTTAAAATTAATATATTCAATCTAGTTAATATTGACACATATAAAGCATGTCAAAGGAACTTCAGAGATATGCTATGGAATAAATAAGATTGTTAAGGTGATGCCAAGTCTTGATCCATTAGGGTAGGAAAACATAGATTCATTGGTACAAAAGGTTCTATTCAACTTGGAGGAAATGGATAATTTCCTAATGGGCTAATGTGAGATTGGACCAAGTTTATATTATGATACAAATAGCTTGGGAAAAGGGATGATGAAATGGTTATGTATGGGAAATTGTAGGGATAAATATAACACAAAGGGAAGAGCACTAGAACTAATTTTAGCACTATGGATTAATCCAAGACTCAAAATTCCACTAAGAGGAATCCCTTACCTCCTAACTTAATTCCAAAGGTGGGTTTATCCTCCAATATAGTGCCATTGGTTAGCTTATCATGTGAACTTCCACTATCAATAGGATTACCATACACTTTCATAACATGCATGACCTCATGTTTGAGCCTCAAAACCCTCCCATATCGTTAATGCATGTGTCTAGGCTAACCATGTCAAGTTTCACTCCATACAAGCACAAATTGAAAAAAAATCAATGTTGGCCCCATCCACATGTCACTATGCGGGGTCAACATGAGGAAACACTAATTTGTTGGGAATGAAATAACCAAAGATATAATCAAACAATATCTAATCATAAATAGTCATAGAGTAATTAGGATTTGATCATATGGAAATTTATAGGAGAGCTACAATAGTTGTAACATCATGAATTAATTATGTAACCATACAAGTCAAATATAATTCTACCAAGAAATCAATATCAAATAGATAATATAATCACATAACTCATACATTTCAATTTCATTGATCTTCTTCTTCATCCAACTCTTTGTTTGCATCATCCAATCCAGATTCGACATTGTAAGGATTGGTCATATCATCTTCATCGTCATTGATATCAGTTTCAATAATGTCATCATCCACATGGGTATCATCTTCATGAACATTAAATCCTACATCATCATGATCTAGTTTTTCTTCTTTGACATCTTCGCTAGGCACATCATCAACTAACTGTTGATCTTGATCATCATCTACATCATCTTCTAGTTCTTCGATATCTTCTTCTTCCACCACATTATACTTTACCGGCCTTCCTCTTGGATCATGTCTAACAACAAATGACCAACTTGGTTTACCTGGAACCTCTGAGTAAAATACTTGCTCACATTGGCTTGGAAGAACATAGGGCTCATTTCTAGCTCACTCGATCGACCTTGTATTAACCATGGTAAATCCATTATCATGTTCAATATTAGTTCTCTTGGGATCATTTTCATTCAATCATAGCATGCACCATTGGATGATGAATAAAAATAATTTGAACACTTAAAGTCACACTCAAGTATATCATCCAAAATCCCATAGTATCAATTTTCTGAGACTTCTGGATGTATATCACTTCTAGATGAAACATTAGTCACTTGAAAGATTGTAGTTATCCTAGAATCACAAGTTTTCTTTGTGTCATCCAACTTTTTGATTCAAAATTTACAACCATTGCACCACATAGCCTTGTAGTGTTTCACCTACAAAATGTCAAAAATATAAAAATTATTGCATCATCAATTGATAAACATATTTATTCTTGGTTGAATGTATGCAAAGAAAAAAAAAATCAACATATATATACATCAATATAATTGAAAATAATTAAAATAATATGGGTGATTAATATATTTATACATACTTGTTTATCTCTTAAACCATATGCTAAATCAATTTCCTTTGGTGTAACATTGGAATCTCCATTGCGATGAGCTTCTTTAACCAATGAAGCCACACCTTCCCATGTTAATGCACAACAAGATTGTTGACATCGTTCAATCCATATCGTCATCCAATCAAGATTGTTTGCAATGTACAAATGTAGTGCATCCCACTCTCGACCAACTGTATAAAAAAAAAAATTCTCAAACAACGTATAATTGGTTAATTACCATGATATATGACCTTAATTTATAATTGATGTATCTAAAAACCTAACATCCCACTACCAATGATCTTATTATATTTTGTAAGAAACCTCTGAACTATATGTATCCAAGACCTATTGTTCACACATTTCAAATTGAAGAGATATAACATATCGACCAAGTAGTATCTATGTCAACTTGATCATGTTTTATGTTTATATTGGTAGGATACAATATATCAGCATAAGAAATAGCAAGCGAGTGATCTTGCAATAGTGGTTTACAATTTGTGGCCAAACTAGACACTAAAATAATTTTTTTGACTAAATCTTCACTGCCAGGCACTTATAGCAACTAAACCGTGAGGAATTTGAAGATGATGCCAACTAGAGTTTCATGACATTTTTTCTCTAGATTCTAAATATATTTTTTTCAAATTTTTTGGAATCGGATTGCACTTCTTTTTCCATATCCCTTGAAAACTAGTTTTTTTTAGAAAACAACATTTTTAAAAAGTGACACTCACCGTATACGAGTATACGACATAATTTTTTTCCATGAAGGATAAAATTCTAATTCTTTCAAATTTAGATTTGTAATTATGATATCTAGTGCTTTCACTTGGTTAGATAGTTTTTTATTGAATATTTTTTCTTTAATCAAGTTTCAAAGTCAAACCAATTACAATTCAAACATAGCGTGACCATATAATGCGTAACCTTTTTTGTATGTATTAAAATTCAATTTTTTTTTATAATTTGCTATTTTTCCACATGTGCAGAACAAAGAGCTTGATTTTCAATGAAAAACCTACATTCACAAGAAATAAAAATAAATATAACAATAAAATTTAATTTATTTAAATTTATAATTTTTGGGAAGATTATAATAAGGACTACATACTTATGAAAAATAAATTTTAAATAAATTCATTTGATCCCACAAAAGGTAAATAAAAAGTGGTTTTTTATTAGCATTTTGATAGGTGTAAAAGAGACTCCATTATAGGTATGGTTTAAAACTAGTGAGGTTCTATCCAAGGGGGTTTGATCTAAGGTAGTTTGATCAAACCCTCTTCAATTGGAATGCTTCAAATGGAAATTTTTAAGGCTTAAATCATTATATTTTCTAAAAATATGTGATTTCAGCAAAAATCAAAATCTCCCAAAAATTGTAAACCAGCTTTGCGAGATCACCCAAGCTTCACCGATAAAAAAATTACAAGAATGGCCTACGTGTGTTGGAACTAGAATTTTAATTCAAAATTTTGATGGTCCTTTCATATGAAATCAATTTTTTTCCTTAAAAACCATGTTTTTACCATCCACAAGGTCAAAATTTCCTTTTACCACCTTACTGTAGCCTCCAATAAAGCAACTCATGGTAGCACGATGGGTAAAGGAAGTAATACACTGTATATCACTATACTTCGAAAGGTTGATGTCTTTCCCACGATAGAGTGGGGTCATGGTTAATACTAATAAATGGAACTGCTATATCATAAGGGGTTGAAATGAGGCTCACGATAGAGTGGTAAGCTAAGAACAAAGGTAATAATGCACTACCATACTGTGGAGGGTTGGAATGGAGCCCGCAATAGAGAGGTGAAATAAGAATAGAGATAAGGAGGAACTATTATACTGTGGGGGGATGAAAAATGTCATGCGGTAGTGTGGTAATTTGCTATTGGAGCATTAAATGAAGGCCAGTCACATGAATTAGCATCAAAGTATGAAATTTAGCTTGATATGAAATATTTAAATGATGAAGAACTTAATTTATGAAATTAATGCGGTATGATAGCAAAATTTAACAAGGAAAATTGAGAATTCATGCGCTCATGCTAGCAGAAGTTGAATACAAGTGAGCTCAAAGTACAATAGTAGAAGAATTTTGTAGAGCGAGCAAAATTTGGGGTAAGAAGAGAATATGTGATCCAGAAGGCTACATCAACAATATCAAAAGAATGCTATTCACAAAGAGGGAAATAACACATGAATTTGATCTAGAAGAGGATGTAATTAGAAACTTGGTCCATTTTGCAGATGTGTTTGAAAGAAGTAAAATATGGTTAATGATGATGGGATGGGAGGATCAAGAGAGAGGAAAAGGTAAGAAGTTCAAGGGGTTTTTTGATGAGGAGCTAGATTTGTTGAAAAGAATGCAATTAGTCCTTGGTAAATTTGATGAATTATCTAAAAAGGCTCAAGAAGAGAAATCAGCCCCAATTCCTACACCTCAACCGCTAGCATCCATAACCTCTACATCACATACACCACCTTCATCACCAATTCATCCATCTCAAATAGATGAGCCTCCTACTAAGAAACAAAAGATTGGGTCACTAGTGGACTATGAGTCAAGTGATGAAGAACAAGAGGTAGTCTTAACTTTGGTTGAGATGAAAGAGGTTGCAAAGAAACAAAAAATCCTTGAGCCTCATGATCCCAAGATGAGAATATCAGAGGAGGCTATTGATGAAATGCAGGATGATGAAAGAATTATTGCTTCCCTGAGATTCATGAGGATGATGACTTTATCCATACTAGGGAGTTCAAATATTTTTGGATAAAAATGAAGATGAAACAATTTAATGACAAACTAAAAATTAACCTCATTGGAGCTGATGATTCAAAACATGTAGAAGTGTAGGCTCAAACAATGGAAGAGTTAAATATTGACAATGTTAATATTACTCCTAAAGAAGCAAGGGAGTTAGTGTTGAAAAGTAGCATGCTCATTATACCAGGAATGGAGCTCTCCAAAGTGTTTTTGTTGGATCAAATTAGAGCTCAAGATGATCCCAAATTGGTTGTAGAATTTGATTCAAAAGGAGTATCAAGGATAGGATATAATCCAACCACCCAAGCCCTTTTCCTATGGATGAAATAGAAAAGCACAAGGAAGCCTAGGCTTCTATATGTGGTGCAAAAAATGAGAGGGTCTACTTTGGTCAGAACTATGAAGGGCACTACTCCCACAGAAGCAATAACCATGACAATGCATTCAACAATGTTTACAAGAGATGTAGTGGAAAACATGGAAAAGATGATAGAGTATGAGAAAAGACTCAAACTATCAAATGAGGAGATAAATAAGTTATTAATTGAAAATATCATATTGAAACAATTGAAACAAGCCACAAATGTATAGGGGAATGAAATGGTTGTATATCATCCACCTAATTTAGTTGAAGATCCATAGATTCAATAATTGAAAGAAAAGGTTGAGAAAATAAAGAATCATAATATGGATGATATAAAATGACACATCTTGGGTACCTTGGAGGAAATAATGAAACATAGAGTTGAAGTTTTAAAAGACAAAATAAGTGGAGTTTACTAGGGCTTCATTCATTTGGTAAAAGCTCTGGAACAAATAAATACTAATTACCCTAAATTAGAGGAATTGCAGAAAATATGGAAGCCCACTTACCATATCTTAACCACTCTGTGTAAAGCTAGGAAAAGAGATCCTGATGCACCCCCAAGGTTAAAACCTACTCAAGAAATGGTAAAAGGAATCATTGATGAGCATAAGTAATTGATTGATATGAAGAAGGTAGAAAATAGAAGAAATTCATTTGATTCAATAAAAAATAGTTTTAGCCCTCTAATCATTAAAGGTGATGGTCAACTCAAGGATGTGGATGAATGGAGAAATGAATTTGATCAAATGGTTTCACAATGTTTGACACATATACAGGGTGATGGTAATATCAATCTAGAAAATTTTCATGCTCTACTTGATGGAATTATTGCATTGGAAAATGGTTATACAAAGTTTGTTGTAGATGCTAGAAACTTGCTTGATATTAGATGGAAGAGCCACATGTCAAACTTCACTATTGCACATGAATACAAGTGGCTGAATGATTTAACCATAAGAAAGTGGTAGGAGAAATACCTCAGTTCAGATGAATATTAATCACTATTAATTATTATTATCATAAAGTAAAAGATTTGCACACGTCTTTGGTGACTCGGGCTTTTACTCAAAGATTAACAAAATTTTCATGTGTTAATTGTTAATTGTTTCAATTATATTTTACATGTTAGTTAAGTTTTGTTATCAAAAGTCATGTCTTTTGGTCTTAATCTTGTTGTCTCTCCTATAAATAAGAGAGACTAGGACCAAGAAAAAATTATTAAGATGGAGTAGATAGAAAAAGTAGGAGAATATGGATTGATACAATGTTTACATCATAAAGGACCAAGATGCACATGTAAATTTTTTGATGAAGTTAATGGAAAATCTCTAATTTAGTGGCTCTATGTTGGTATCAATTTTTTGTCAAGTTAATTAAAGATATTTCTAGATTGTCTCCATATATAATATAACTCTATTGTTTAAATTGATATATCAAGCATATTTTCAATTTATTAGTGAACATTTGTTGTATCTGTGTGGCATAATTAATTGGGTCTTTCAAGTAAAGATTAAAGTCCCCTTGATTATTCACAACAACTTAGGAATATTATTTTGGATTATCAAAGAAAAATATAATAATTGCATATCTACCTGTTTATACAAGTTATAAACATAGAAGTGCCAAACAGTTTGAATTATCGCCAATCATAAGTCACTTGTCTCTAATTTCTACTTGAATCCATATATGCAATAGAGCACTGGTCTTCACATTTCATCACTTAGTTTCATTTCATTTTAAACGTTTTACATCTGTTAACTAAATATATTTCTTTGATAATGCTTATACAATTTATTCTATATTAGTAGTACATCTGTTCACCTTCAAATTTCCATTGTGAGTAGACTACTATAGGAGGAATCACATAGTTCAAGTCTACTTCATTCACATAGGTAGACCCACCTCGGTCGACAACACCTGAAGAGAAGAAGGCCTAAAATTATTTGGCCTTGTATGTTACCCTAAAATGTACCAAGAGTTTGGCAACCTCTTGAGGTATTTTTACCTACATTTTTGAGAGCTAACAACATGAATGAGGAAGCACATTGTACAATATCAACATAGGAAAATTGCATTCATACTGATCAACAAAAATTGGGCTATATATTTTGATTAAAAAGGAACAAATAGAGAATGTAGCACCACAAGAAATGCATATCAACATAACTTGTGAAAGTTTCCCTGACAAAATACTCATCGTCGGCCATCAGAAGCCTAACAAGTGACAATTCTGATCTCATATACTAATCTGATGAAGATAAAAGGCTCATATCAAGGACACATTATTTTTGTTCTACCAATGGGCTATTCAAGAAAGTAAAAGATAGACTCACTCAAGATTTCAGCATGAGGTACACCGATATATTTCATCAGAGAAACACATTTATATTAGAACAACAAAAAATTGACTGCCTGATGACACATCTTACACCAATAACATTTAGTTGGGAGACCATATCTCAAGCTATACCAACAAGGTAATAATCAAAGTAAGATGTTGAGATGAAAAAGTGGATAAAATAAGGCACCAGCAGTGAAAGACTTATTTTCTAGAGTAGTACAATACTAGTACTTTTCTATTTGTGTGTGGAAGATTCTTTCATTTGAACTAGTTCTTAGTTGTTTCTTGAAAGAAATTGAAGGAAATGTAAAATGTATTCTTATTAATCTCCATGACCATCTTATAATTACCTCTCACTTTCCTCAATCTACCTTTCCCCATCAGGTACTCTCCTTTGAATTTGTTAATGGAGTTGGGATCCCAAATGCGATCTACATGGATCTTTGCTGCGAACTTAGGAAGATATTCAATAATGTACACCATGGTCTAGTATACCATATATCCCTCCACCATAGAAACCTTAGGATGTGCTCTTTGTCTAACCAAAGCCTTCAAAAATTTCAAGTGCCTCTCAACCATCCACATTGACCTTGTGTGTATAGGTCCACACAATTCAATCTCCTCAACTTAGTCGATGAGGTAGTGTTCTTGTGCATTTAAAAATGTTGAACATAGACACTTTTGCATTTCACACATTAGATGAGAAATTTTTCTCTTCCAATAATTTATATCTTCTTTATGAATTTGTTTAGATGACAACCATCTACAAGTAATTCAAGGCACAAATTATATTAATGATATTTAACAAAAATATACAATATAGTACATAACAAGTAAAACAAATGGAAAATATAAGATCTATACAATGAATTGAACAAATATCGCTACTTACCTCATGTATTTTCCAAGATCATATATAAATTTCTTGACATTGTTGTTGAAGTTTTCTAGGAGAAATAAAGGTAGAATGTACTACAACAATTATAAAATGATCTTTTCATTATTTTTCCAAAACTAGTAAACATAATACACTGAAAAGTACATGTAGTATACAAATATATAATGAAGGTATTCCAATCATGCATTTTCATCCCTAACCCAAATTCACCTTTCTTTGTTATAATATTGTTTATGTTCACAAAAAATCCTCTGGGAAATCAAAATTTTCATATGCCTTCTTTTATAGCATTGCTTTGTTGCTTTGTTAATAACCAAGGAAGGCCACTTATATTAATTTGGTCTCCATCGCTATTTAATTGAATGACATTTTTCATTGCATGATTGGCTTCTTGAATGTCACTACAAATTTTGACAATTTTTTTATTTGTCATGCCCTCCATCGAATATTTTCCATAATGTTTCTATTATATTCTTTCCAATATGCATTGTATCAAACAAATGCACAATTTGTAGCTGCTCATAGTAGGGAAACCTACTAAATTTTTTTGGATAGTTTTTTAGTCCCTGTGGAAGTCGACCATTAATGCCTTGATGACCTTCATGAAGCATATAAGATAAAAAAAAATTAACAACAACAATCATTGTCAATTACAACATGAATAAAAAAAAACACAATATAAAAATATAAATTCCAAACATATAATATATGATAGATAAACAATTTGATCTGATGTATAGCCTTGATGATTAATTCTATTATATTCCAACTTCCATAGGTGAGGTGCCATTCTTCGCGGTTTTGATGTAGTCTCTTCTTTCCCATTGAAAATATGTTTTTCAATAGTTTGATACTTATGATTTTTGTGAAGGAAGTGCCTATACTCATCAAACACCTACTTTCCTAAACTTGTTGAACGATGAGATTTCATCTCTAGACCACAAACTAGACATGAAAATTTTCCCTTTGTTTGAAGACCTGGAAGATCATCTATAATTAGATTAAATATGTCAATTTTTATAATTATATATAATGAATAGATTATTTAAAAAATATGCATAATATCTACTTCATAAAATTAAATATCATTAAAGTGCAGTCGAATGTTATAACATACCACAAAAATGTGTTAGCCCTGGGGCATCATCAATTGTCCATACAAGCATTGCATGGAATTGAAATTGTTTTTGTCCTATTAGTCTAGAGTCATCATACATAGTGACACCATTCCATAACTTTAGTAACTCGTTGATAAGAGGCTCGATATATACATTCATATCTTTAACTTGGTACTTACCTAATTGAATGAACATAAACATTACATAATTATTATAACCATTTTTATTGAAATATATATAAATTAATATAAATGACTATTAAATAAAAAAAATATAAGTCATTATGCAACAAATAAGACAAATGAGATGCTACTACATTAAAGAAAATTGATGTAAACAAATATATGAAACAATCATTGCCAACATTATGTGCTCCCTCTTTATTGACATCCATGGAGGAATGTTATTGTTGATAACAAAAATATGCCACACCAAGTGAATAGATCTTAACTCTCCAAATGGATTGACACCCTCTGTTGCCAATGAAAGCTTCAGATTATGAGGTTCTTCTTTAAAGTGTAGCCATTTTTCCTCCATGTCTCTAAATATAGAACCATCTGCAAGAATTCAAATAATGTCATCTCCACTTCTATTCCATGCATGGTAATCCATAAAATGTGCTAAACTTTTGCACCTAAATAATCATTGCATATATGGAATAATGGGAATGTAATGAAGAACCTTGTGAGACACCTTTTTTGTTAATTGATCTATACGATATCTACTCATATTACATTTTAGGAATTATGTTGCAAATTCTTGTTGTTTATGATATATAATATGATCATTGGGACATACATATATTTCTTGATACTCCATTCCAATATCTTTCATAATGGAAGATAAATCTCGGTATGAGCGAGGTAAAATATTTGATGATGGTAACAAAAATTCACCTATCAATCTATAACAAAAAATAATTTGTTAATATAAAGAATATTAATGGTACATATTTCATCATTTATTTACTAGTGATGAACTAGCAACAAAAATAAATGAAAAAAGATGACATATATGACATACCTTAACATCTGTGAGATTGCTATGTTGGATAAACCATTCATAACCTTCAAGTTCACTAGCAACAATACAACAAAGAGATGATTTTTTTGGAAGCCTTCATAAAGGGGCTTATATGCCTTCTCAAGTACAAGTAAATCATGAACATCATCAAAGTCATCTCAATCACAATGATTAGCTACACCAATAAATGTGTCATGGATCAATGTATTTGTACCATCATCTTCTACTATTTTTTCTAGCGCATGATCATCTTCTTCCATAGGATCATTAACTTCATCTTTGATATTCACAACTCCATGTTCCTTTGCTTGAAAAACCACATTCTCCAGGCTGTAATAATACATATCAAGTGCCCTAGGGTGCCCCACCTTTATAATAATGATCAACACAAATAAATCATGATCATGATCAAGTGAATTTTTTTATATATAAAAAATGTTAAAATGATATAAAAATTTACAAATTCAATCAATATAAAGACATATAATGAAAAAATTACCAATGGACGATAATCATGCCCCCCTTCAACATGACCATGCTACCTATAATGTTTCTCAGTTGTTGTGATTAAAATTCTTCTTGTCTTTAAGCCCTTGCAATTATTGGAAGGACAATAACATTTCCCATCACCCTTTCTTTTCAATCTAGCCCACAATCTAGCAAGTGTCTCTTCATTTTGTTCTACACTAACATTATCTGACATGATTTTTGTTTACCAAGCTTGAATATTTAGATCTTCAAAAAATATCAAACTCACACTCCAATAATTTCTAATCATAGATAGGTAAAAAAATCTAATAATTATGATATTTTACACCAAAAAAATTTGTCCTATAACCTCCACAAACTATCACAAGTATAGAAAATTCACAAGTATAACAAATTCACAAGTATAGCAAAACATTGTTGCAAGTATAGATAAATTGTCGAACTCACTTTTATTTATTAAAAAAAATTCGTCGGAACCTCAAAAAACGCTAACCATATACTTGTCGGCCCACAAGTTAAGGAGGCTAACCATATGTTGGCCCACAAATTGATGGAAGGGGATGGTTGAATTTAAGTGTATGTCAAAATAGTGATGAAAACCATGGAGCATTGCAATTCCAAAGAACATTGGGTATAAATTTTTTAAAAAATTGAAAATTTCACATTAAATACATAGGTACCCGACAATACATCTAATTATACATCTTTTGTTAGAAAGTTTCGTCATATTTTGTAGTCAAATGAGTTAGTGACTATTTTGCAAAAATGGCCTCCTTGTTACATTTCAATGGTCCAATTGACCTTATTGACACTATTTAAGACCAAAAATATCCTAAACAACCTATCCTCAAGCATTACTTGATCAAATATTGATGAAAATAGAAGGGTGCTCTTTCAGCATGGCAACTTAGTCCACCTATAGATTTTGGGAATCTCAGGATAAGATCCTGTAGCTTCAAGTCTACACTTGCTTTTTTGATAGGTGTTCAATCTTGATTCTTTAGAAAATGGGATAAAAAGAGTCTCCAAGCTTGAATTAGGTCTTTTTTACTTGAATAGCTTTGATGACTTGTTGACCAATTTTCAACACCTATTTCTTTGACAAATCTACCTACAAAGTTTGTAAACACACATGCAAAGACCGAAAAATGGTTAAGGGTTAGAGTATAGGGGTTTTCCTTGGTCAAACCCTAGTTTGGTAATCAAACCCTATGAAACGAAATGAAATGGAAAGAGAATGATAAATAAGCAACATGCAATGCCATAAACTTACCAAACCCTTGATGTAGGAATCTAAATATATGCAATGAAGCGCTCCAATGGATGACTAGATTATGCCTAAATTGCTTGAATGCTTGAAATATTGAATGCTCAATGAGTGCAAGAGATTAGGAGATTTTAGGAGATTTAAAAATGAGGGGAAAAACTCTTATTTATACTTGATCTTACTAAATTTCCTGAAAAGAACACATCATAGGCCGACCTCAAGGGTTAGAGAATGAAATCCCGCTAGAAATTTGAAATAATTTTGATTTTTGTGCCAAAAAGGACTAAGTCACCCCTATTGGAAACTTAGTCCCACTTAAGCAAATTAAGTGGGTTTCAGGAATTATAGGGCATTAAATTTTTTCCAATGGGAATATCCTCAAAAACACACTTAAGGTGGGATAGAAAGTGTATTAAAGGGTCATTTAAACATGAAAAGTTTTGAATTAGTGATGACAAGTCTAGAAAAGCATGAAAGTGGGTTACAATACTTTACAACACTTTGAAATAGGACTTGGTAAGTCATAAAAAGGAGTTATTTAGGTGAATTATGATAAGAAGACTCTAGAAAAGTGTAGAAATGTGTTACAACACTTCACAACACCTTTACAAGACATTTTATAAGTCTTTATGATTCACAAGGGTCCAAGACCTTATGTGAATATGTTAACCACATTACAACATTAAATCTAGGAAAAATCAAGCCAAATTCCACTAGGAGGGCTTGAACATGAGAAAAATTAGAAGAGTTACTTTTTATGTGTCCACAATTACCCCCCACTTTAGTGAGAGGATGAACTTGCTTCAAACTCACTCTAATGTAGTTGATCATGCAACCAAGAAAGGTCCAAATGCACTAATGCTTGGTAAGATGACACGTCAATAATCAAGAGGGGTGATCAAGCCCCCAGGATCATGATCCTATGGAAAACCATTCATAAGTACAAAATAACGCACATGATGATGAGAAAGGAAGAAAGATAGCTTTGATCGTTTATCCAACTCATTGTGGATTATATCTAGGCTATTTGTTTGGAAAAGGAAAAGTGTACTTACTTTAGGGTGATGAGACTTATGGCTATCTGATGGGTGAGAAAGCCTAAGTATACTCACTCTGGGGCCACGAAACTTTTGGTTTTCCATAGGGTTATAAATCCACAACATACTCACTCTGGGGCCATGGAACTTCTGGTTGTCCATGGGGTGAGAAATCCCAAAAGGTGGCTATGGGGAAAGTTGTGCCTTGGAATGGGCTTCCCACTCAACCATATCAAAGTTATACCTCCTAATATCTTTAATAAGGTGCCACAAAGGAAAATTTCATTTCATACTTCATGAGATAAGCAAAGCTTCATATGCTTATAACTCATGAACAAATGCAATTGTACTATAGGCATGCAAGTTGTGTTATGCAAGGTGTCCATGTAAATGCAACATGCAACATGAAAAAGATATTCAAATAAATCTTGTTAAGATCATGCAAGGCCTATAAATTAGGGAACATTGTGTCTAATGTCTCCAAGAGAGGGCCAATCAAAGAATAGAATATTCACAACTTAGGGGATGTTGTGCATTGCATCAGGCCACTAAGAGGAATGCAATATGATAAGATAGATCATGCTTATGAAGGAAACTACACCTAATGTCATCCAAAAAGCAACAAACACATTGTATGACATAATAAGGCTACACTAAGAACCAAGAAAAAATAATGCAAATGAATATTACCAATGTATGCCCCCACTTTAAAGAAATTGCTACACATTGTTATGTGAGTAATTAATTTAAAGTAGCAAATGAAAAATGCAAAAAGAAAACAAGACATGAGAGCCAACTTGGAAAGCCCCTATGCCAAGTTATATTTTTCTGAGTAAGGTTGTGTCATGCAAATGAAAAGGGAACAAAAGAAAGAGGCGTTTCCCCCAAAAAGGAACACACCAAACACATAAGGGACCTATGAATTTTGTGTTAGTATGTTTGTTACTGCAATGTTTGTATGAAATTAGTATGTTTGTTGCTACAATGTTTTTATGAAAGAGCTCAGAACTATCATCATTCCCCAAATACATAGAACTAGAAAAATGACACAAAGAGGGAAAAATAAAATAAAAATAGGGTATTTTTTGGGTCAACATGGAAGAGACATAGTGCATCTCAATGCTTTGCATCATCCCCAAAATGAAAACACAAAAAAGGTGAAAAGTGAAAAGAAAAAGGCAAAATAAAAAAGAAAGAATTTTGGGTCAACATGAAGGAGACATTTTCATCTCAATGCCTTGTGTCATCCCCAAAAGGAAAAAAAAAAAAAAAAGCAAAAGTGGAAAAGGGACCTTTTGGGTCAACATGAAGGAGACATTTCAGTCTCAATGCCTTGCATCATCCCCAAAAGGAAACCATGAGAAAATAAAAGTGAAAGTGGAAAAGCAACCTTTTGGGTCAAAATGGAAGAGACATAGGGCATCTCAATGCTTTTCGTCATCCCCAAATGGAAAACACAAAAAAAATAAAACAAGCGAAAAGAAATTTATTACATATAGAAGAATGGAGGTACAATTAGAGGAAATGCACAAAGAGAGAGACAACATCAAACATCATGTGATAGGGAAACACAATACACACACATAGAAAAGAAGAAAAAGAAAATAAAAGAAAAATCCAAAAGGCTAGCGAGGAAAATGAAAATCAACCATATAATAGGTCATTCACTTCCCAATCATGTTCAGTGTATTGCAAGGGCAATTGACTGTCCAATGGGGGAATTGCAAGTGTCGAACTAGGGGAAGTGCCAAGTTCTTCACTTGGTGTAGGAGATTTATCATTTAAGATCATGGAAGAGGAAAATAAAGAATTCAGATCATTATGCACCTCTTCATCTATTTTAGAGATCTCCTCCTCATCATCATCATCCATATTAATCACAACGGGGGGATGGATGGTAATTTCTAATGAAGGTTGTATCATGAGTTGGGGCTATTGTATTTGATCATTTTTTTGTGATTGTTGTAACATACTATCTTGTGGTGGTTTAGGAGGAGGAGGGTGATTAGGAATTACTTCTATCAAAGGTAGAATTTGATTTTCTTTGTTGTTTTTAGTTTGCAATTGACAAGAAAGGAGATGACGTCAACACCTATGCTCCCTAGCACTGCAGTTTCTTTTGATTCTATTATAAAGTTGTGTGGATGTAAGAGTGGGTTGATCTACCATAGGATCCTTTTCTTCCCAATTGGGAGGTACCAAAGGAGATAGGTTAATCACTTTCTCTTTTGCTTTATACACTTGCTTAAGTCACAAAGACATGACAGGGTTGGTTTTAGTATCTCTTGGGCATTTAGACGAGGAGGGTGAAGTGTTTAGTGTTGATTTTTCATTAGGTTGTAATGTTTGTGCATGTTCAAATTTAGGTTGAAGCATTGTCTCATCTAGGATAGAAGGTTGGAAAGTGGAAGGGGAATTCTACTATTTTTTTGGCTTTGAACTTTTAATAGGAAATGAAAAAGAAGTCCTCGCAAGGGGCGATGGGTTCCATAGGTTTAGGCTAGAAGGCTTCCAAGGAAAAGGTACCTTTAGAGGATAGCAGATTAAAACCACTATGGTGTATGGTATATATCTTGTTGTAAAGCCTAAACTTCAAGCATCTGTGAATGATTGAAGGAACAACTTTCATTGAACAAAGCCAAGGATGACCTAGCCGCAAATGAAACTAGTCTGATTGTGGAATAATAGAGAATGTTACATCTAATGTTTTAGGTCCTATCTGTAATGGGAGTACGATTGATCTGATCATAGGGAATGCAAAACTATTATGTGTTTTTATCCATGTTTTTGGTTTGTCATAATCATCTTGATAGAGATCATGTAATACTAAAAATTATTTTGTGATCACATCTCGCCATAGGCGAGATCTATTAATATCCCATTGGTGAGCTTATCATAGATGTGACTAGCTATGTAAAGAGGACCATTGCGAATATTTTTGAGTATGTCATGAGAAGAAAAAGTAATATCAAGAGATTTGGTAGTTGGGCCCTTACAAGGGATATCGTCTATCGTTCCCACCATTTCATCCATAGGATTAATATGGGTAAGGTAGAATTTGGAGTGATATCATTTAGTTCATCATTGGTATCAATGTTCATCACATCAATGTTTGAAGGTTCACTAGATTTGACAAATGAAACATTTTTTTTAGGCATGGGGTTGGTGAATATTTGCAAATTCTGATTAGGAGGGGCAACAAAATTATTGCCTTGATCATTGAAGCCCACAATGGATAGATGGCCAGAATCAATCAAGTCTTGTACTAAGTGTTTGAGATGCTTACATTGCTCGATATCATGTCCATTTTTGCAATGAAAATGACAATAAGCATTAGGCTTAAAGGTGGGAGGTAAAGGCTTGGATCAAGTGGTTTAATGGTAGGTTAAGCAATCATTTGTTGTTGTAGCAATCGATTCATTGTATTATGTAGGGTATCAGGAAAAGGGATGAACTGTCTCTTCGGGTCCCCATAGGCAAAGGGTATGGCTGTTTTAATGGCTACCACTTGGTTATTAATAGGTGGAGTTGGTTGTGGAGGTGGGGGATTAAATTGTAAAAACCCTTAAGTTTGTTTTCTAAAGTTTTGTGAGCTATTTGGGTTATTTTGTTAAGACTTCTCAGCTCGGTTAGAAGTTGACTTTAAATTACAACTACTAATAAAATTGTGATAGTCACAAAGGGTTGTGCATAAATGCATGAAAGAAGGAAATTTCATCATAGTCAATTTTTTCTTGAATGTGTGTTTGCAAGATTTCAATAAACATCATTTGGAGATGCGAATTAGGAACCTTGATATCTATTTGAGCATATAATGACTAATAACTTGACATGAAATCAGATACTTTTTCATCCATATTTTGTTTACACCTCATCAAATCAACCATTGTATTTTTCAGAGTCACATGAACTTGAAAATGACTTATAAATGCATCAAAAATTTCATTAAATGAATGGATTGAATGATTAGGTAAAGAGGAAAACCACTCCAATGTAGTATCCTTTAAAGTCCTAGGAAACAGTTTAGCTAACAATTTATTGTCCAGGGAAAAATCACTTCATAAGGTGGTATAAGCATTGACATGATTAGTAGGGCCTCCTTTGCCTCTTTACTTCTCAAACCTATGCATCTCAATTCCTTGTGGCATTGGGGTTCTTAAGATTTCCAAAGATAATGGACTACTACGGACAGAGTAGGTGGGTGGTGTATTTTGGCTTTGGTTTATGGTAGATATTTGTTCTTGCATGGAGGAAATAGAGTGAAATAATTGTGTTATGAATGGATTGGTATAAGTGGTATGAGGTGGAAGAGAGAAGGGTGATGGAGTGTATGTAGTGGTAGGAAAATTGAAGGGAACACCAAGAGGGGTAAAGGTGGTGGAGGATGGAATATTTGATGCCATAAAAGAACTAGGAATGCTAGTTGGAATAGCGAAGGAAGGAGTCACATGACTAACCTATTGCATGGTTGTTGTAACTTGAGGAGTGGTATAGGTGGGTATGGATGAAACGGTTGAAGGAGGAGAAATGTGGGATCCTCCTTGTCTAACGATAGTTTTTTCTAGTTGAGATGTGCTAGGGGAATGTTTCTTGATATATCTCAACAATGTGTTTTATAAAATATAAGACCTCATCACTTTCAAGCAATCAATGGATGTTATCTATAGTAGGAATGGTAGTGGTTGAAATGTTTTCAAGACACAAGTTATGTTGAAGATGTGCTAAGTAATCATGAATGTTAACTACTTTGTCTTGTGGAAGGGAACTATTCTGTGTGTCAACATGCATGTTATTGGAAGGAGAAGGGGTACTAGTGGTAGTATCCATGCCTAATGCACCATTGTCAATACCAAGAGTAGGAGAACATGATAACTGAAGGTCCACAATGAAAGTTCTATTACCGAAAGCCATGAGTCTAGAACTTCATCTAACTAAAGTATTATCAATAGGGCACTAAACACTCATACAAATACCAAAAGAGATGGGATGGATACAAATGCAATGGAATATAGGAATAATAAAATTCCAATAACAAAAATTCTATAAATTGAAAGAAGAATGCAATACCAAAAAATAGAAATGTAGAAAATACCTAGAAAATACCATAAATTACAGTGAAAAATGTTCAGACGAACTAAGTCGTCCAATGTGGAAAATTAGTCCCAGTGATGATTTTTTTGAGATTTTTCAAAAAAATTGAATGCAATTTTATATCTTTCAAATGCACAGATGCAACTAAGGTATGAAAAATATAAATTTTTTTATTATTTTCAATGTAAAAATGATGCAAAAATGGAAGCTACTTGAGCTTTTCACTAATGAAAATTTGAAAACCCTAAGATGCAATTTAAACAATGTAATAGCTAATGCAATGCGAATGAAACCTAGGATGCACTTGAAAGCAAAAGTGAATATATTCAAAAGTTAGGTTCACCAAAATTTGGACAATGATTTTGGATTACCCAGCTGCTTTATGCTCCTTCTAGGGTTTTTAACCTAAAAGTAGAAATAATGGGGTCCAAAATGAAAATTTCTACACTCAATATTAATGTAAATGAGATTTAATATGTCTAATTATGATGTAATAATGCACTAATCTAAAAAGAGAATGATTTAATAATGATAAACCTAGGAAATGCAAAGTGCTAGAAAAAAACACTATGATATGCAAAAACACCTAAAAATGCAAGTAAATGATGAAAGAAATGAACAAAGTTGGAGAGGTACACTCAGAGTCTGAAATATGATGTGGAAAGATTTTGGAATCCAAAAAAGTTGACTAAAAATGTTGACTAGGACACTTACGCCAATCTAGGTGACTTAGTCCTAGTTTTAGGGAAAACTTGTTGGAATAGGAATCTGCTAAATGGGTATCCAAAAATGAAAAAAACATTTTTTAGTCCTAGAAGTGGGACTAATTTTCCACTGGTGGTGACTTAGTCCACCTACAATTTTTGAGAATCTTGAGACAGGATCCTATAGCTTCAGGTCTGCACTTGCTTTTCTAACAGGTGTCTAATCTTGATTTTGTAGAAAACGGGATAAAAAGAGTCTCCAAGCTTGAATTAGGTCTTTGTTGACTTGAATAGATTTTATGACTTGTTGACCAATTTTTAACACCTATTTCTTTGACAAATTTTCCTACAAAGTCTACAAACACACATGCAAAGAGGGAAAAATGGTTAAGTGTTAGAGTATAGGGGTTTTCCTTGGTCAAACCCCACTTTGGTAATCAAACCCTATGAAATGAAATGAAATGGAAAGAGAATGATAAATAAACAACATGTAATGTCATAAACTTACCAAACTGTTGATGTAGGAATCTGAAGATATGCAATGAAGTGCTTCAATGGATGACTATATTATGCCTAAATTCCTTGAATGCTTAATGAGTGCAAGAGATTAGGTGGTTGTAGGAGATTGAAAAACAAGGGAAAAAAACCCTATTTATACTTGATCTTACTAAATTTCTTGAAAATAACACATCATAGGCTGACCTTAAGGGTTAGAGAATGAAATCCTACCAAAAATTTGAAATAATTTTGATTTTTGTGCCAAAAAGGACTAAGTCACCCCTATTGGTGAGTTAGTCCCACTTAAGAAAATTAAGTGGGTGTTAGGAATTACAGGGAATGAAATTTTTCCCAATGGGAATATCCTCAAAAAAACACTTAAGGGGGGTTGAAAAGTGTATTAAAGGGTCATTTAAACATGACAAAGGGTTGAATTAGTGATGACAAGTCTAGAAAAGTGTGAAAGTGGTTTACAATACTTTACAACACTTTAAAATAAGACTTGGTAAGTAATAAAAAGGAGTTATTTAGGTGAATTATAATAAGAAGAATCTAGAAAAGTGTAGAAATGTGTTGCAACACTTCACAACACCTTTACAAGACATCCTAGAAGTCTTAATTATTCACAAGGGTCTAAGAACTAATGTGAATGTGTTAACCACATTACAACATTAAATCTAGGAAAAATCAATCCAAAGTCCACTAGGAGGGCCTAAACATGAGAAAAAGTAGAAGGGTTACTTTTTCCATTTCCACAACATTCAAATGTTTTAGTTGTGGAGGAATGGGTCATTATGATTCAAGATGTCCAAAAAGAGCTGAAAGAAATAAACATAGAGAAGGTAAAGAAAATAAAGGAAAGATTATCAAAAGAGCATATTATGTCAATGAACATGTTGGTATTTCTAATGATGAGTCCAATTATGGAGATTTGATGATAATGAATGCTTGTTTCTAACTTTAAAAGATGAATCTACTCTTGAAAGATGTGTGAAGGAAAGGGCTCTAGAGAAAGTTGAAGGTACTGTGGTTTTTTCTCTTCCCACTGAACAAGAAAAGAACTACTGGGTCATTGATAATGGCTACTTAAATCACATGACCAATGAAAAAAGTAAGTTTTTCAAACTTGAGAAATATGATGGAGGCTTCGTTAATTTTGGAGATTATTCTGGTGCTAAGATCTATGGGATAAGTTCAATCAGTTTTGATGATAAACATAATACTGATGATGTCTACTATGTTAATTTTTTGAGGCATAATCTCTTGAGTTTTAGATATATGTGTAGTAAGGGATATAATCTTGTATTCAAGGATCAAAAATTTGAAATTAGAAAAGGGTTTGGAACTATGATTGCTATTGGAAAGAGAACTGAAGAAAGCATCTATCAACTTAAAGGTGTTGATGGACATTTCTTTATGTCTCAGACCAATGCCAGTTGTCTATGGCACTAGAGGATGTGTCATATAAATTTTGACATGGTGAGAATTAGTGTAGTACAATATGTGAGAGATTTACCAAGAATTACCAAGCATGTTAATATAGTTTGCAAGGACTGTTAGTTTGGAAAGCAAGCCAAAATCAACATTAGGTCAAAGGAACAATCTACTACATGAATACTGGAATTGATTCATATAGATCTTTGTGGTCCTACAAGGCTGAGAATTCTACAAGGTGATAGGTGTTTTATGCTTTTGATTGATGATTACTCTAGAATGACATGGGTTACTTTTCTTAGAGAGAAATATGATGCATTAGACAAATTCAAATAATTTAAGGTAATGATTGAGAATGAAATAGGTTTGAAATTAAAATTTTTGAGGTTTGATAGAGATAATTCACCTCCAATGAGTTTAACATGTTTTATGAAGCTTGTGGAATAAGAAGATGGTTGTATTCCCCTAGAAATCCTCAACAAAATGGATTTGTTTAAAAAAAGAATAGGAAACTTCAGGAAGTTGCTAGAACAACAATAACAAAGGAAAGTCAACCAAAGGTTTTCTGGAGAGAAGCAATTCACACTCTATTCAGGTGTTCAACTAAATTCAAGAAAAAGCTAATAGTACTAAGACACCCTATGAGCTATGGTGTGGAAGGATTCCTACTGTCAAGTATGTCAACGTATTCAAAAGAAAATGTTATATCAAAAGAGATGAATAAAATATAGGAAAGTTTTATGCTAGATGTGATTAGAGTATTTTCCTTGGATACTCTAGTAGAAGAAAAACTTATAGATGTTACAAGAAAAGGCTAAGAAAGGTTGTAGAAGGCACAAATTTCAAGGTTAATGAAGCATTGAAGAACTCAATTGAAGTTGATGGATATGTGTTGGATGAACTTGATTCCAAAGAAGTAGAAGAAATAGTTGGAGAAAAAGATGTGTAGAATGAAGAAGAAGAAGCTCCAAGAAAGAGTTCTTAAAGCCCCTAAGTATGTGCAAAAGAATCATTCAAAAGATCAGATCACTGGAGACAAAAGGAAGTGTGTCTTGACAAGAAGCAAAGCTACTGAATTGAGGTAAATTATTTCCTACCTTCTAAATTTGAGCCTAAGATAGTGAGTGAAACATGTTGATGTAGGAGCATCCTTGGTTCTTGGCAATCTTGTATCAACCAAAAATATATTCATTTCAAGTCCTTGTTCAGTTCAAGTTGGTGGATTTAGCATATTTTCTCACCAAACCTTGTGGATCTATATTTTCATTGTGGACATGCTCATTTTCCTTATTCCAAGATTTTAGATCAATTAGATCTTTTTCCAATAGGTTATCACTTCTAGATTGAGTGGTAGTTTCTTGAACTGACACCAGAATAGTTTCAAGCCTAACAACTAGTTTGATCTCTTGTGGATCCTTCTTGTAACTTGCGGATCCTTGTGAGGTGTTTTGAATTGTTTTGTGGAGTGTCCCCGACCTTAAATTAGGTCCACACTTCATCCTATGCACCTATCGAGGAGAAATTCAAATTTTAGGCTAAGCTATTTCATGCACTCATTACATTTTCCTTCATCAGAGATTGTAATGATTTGTGACCAATGCAGAAGATTGTAGATCTTTGAATGTGATATAAATAATTTTAATTGATCATTAGAAAAGAAAGTAGAAAAATATTATATTTGATATGTAATATTTTAAATTGCATTAAGGAGCATATAGGAATATTGTGTTTAAAGCATGTTGTATCAGGCTTGTGAGCCAAATCTGTGAACCTGGATGTTTCCAGCTGATTGTAACCAAAATTTCTAATAATAAGAAAGTTTGAATCTACATTTTCCTCGATATGCCAAGTGGCTTCTATTTTGTAACTCTTGTTGCATGGTCCAAATTATTTTCTTTGAGGACCCTCCTCCTGTGGCAACACCAGATTGGTATCAGAGTGGGATTTGTTTCATGAGAGATCATCAAAGTTTGTGGAGTCTTGTTGAAGATTTTTAGTGGGGTGGTGGACTAAGGATTCAACCTACAACTATAGAGGACTTGTGTAAAAATGGTGGGAAGAAGAAATGGTAGAGGAAATGGAGCACGTCGAAATGAAGACCCAACTATGATGGAGATGTTGAGAGGAATTGTTGCTAGATTGGAAGTAGTCAAAATGGCCTAGAGGAGAGGACAACTAGTTGATGATGTGAGTTATGAGGAGGTAGACGAATAGGAAGAAAGGGAAAGAGAAAATCAACCTAGCATGGATTAGGGGGAAGAGAGGTTCATAAGAGCCCTAACCAGAGCAAACACTAAACTACATTTCAATCCATCGAATTATAGTGGTAAGTTGGATTAAGATGAATTTCTTGATTGGATAATAGATATGGAGAAGTATTTTGATTTTGAAGGTACTTCCGAAGATAAGAAGGTGAAATTTTATTGTACAAAGTTGAAAGGACATGCATCCCTTTGGTGGGAAAATTTGTAAAAAAATAAAAAAAGAAGAGGAAAGGAGAAGATAAAATCATGGGATCAAATGGTGAATAAGTTAAAAACAAAGTTTATGCCTACAAATTATTAGATCAGTTTGTTCCAGAAGTTGCAAAATTTGAAGTAGAAGGAGTTAAGTGTGACATAGTATACTGAGGAGTTCTACAAGTTAAATATCAAATCCAAACATTTAGAGGATGAGATCGAGCAAGTAGTGAGATATGTGAATGGCTTGAGGTCATCTATATAGGATGAGATTAGTTTGATCAAGTTGTAGAGTGTGGAAGAGGCATATCAATGTGCCCTAAAAGCATAAGAGAAGCTTAATAAAAGACATGAGTAGAGACATAGAGGAAGAGATGGAATATTTCAAAGAGGAAGAAATTTTACTAGAGGAGGAAGAGGATCTTTTGTAGATTAGAATAAAAATAAGGAATTCGGTAAGAATGATAATTCATGCCATAGAGATGATGGAAACTCTTACAAGAGAGGAAGATATGGTGGTTATTGAAATGAAGCTTGTAGAAAAGATGATAGAGGATAGGAGAAAAGAGTATTCAATGGAACTTGTTTTAAGTGTGGAGGAGAAGGACATAGAGCATTTGAATGTAATCAGGGAGAGGCAAGTAGAAAGATAGAGAATAGTAGAAGAACATCCTTTGTTGAGGAAGATCATGTTGGATCATCTAATAAATTGGAAGAGGGAGAATTGTTGGTGAACAAAAGAGTATTGTGTCAAAGTGAGATGGAGTAGGAAGTGTTGTAGAGAAAGAATTTGTTCTGGACTAGATGTAACGTAGTTGGTAAATGTTTTAGAGTGATTGTTGACAATGGAAGCTTTAAGAACCTAGTTTCTGAAGAAATGGTGACCAAATTGAAGTTGGAAAGATTGAAACACCTGAAGCCCTATCAAATAGCATGGATTCAAGATGAGCAAAAGATATTGGTAAGTGAACAATGTTTGGTGAAATTGAAGATAAAAATTTATCATGATGAAGTTTTGTGTGATATGATTCCTATGGATGTATGCCATGTTTTGTTGGGAAGGCCTTGGTAGTATGATAGATAGGTTATTCATGATTGAAAGAAGAACACATATACCATTTTTTCCAATGGGATAAAGCAAACTTTGTTTCCCTTGGAGGATGTTCCTAAAGTTGAGATTTGTATGAATGCTAGAATTTTTTTGGTTGATGGAAGGAGATTTTTGGATGGACTAAGACATGAGAACATGTGCTATACCTTGGTTCCTAAGAAAGCTGAAGACTTGAAGCGTGTAGAAGAAAAACCAGAGGATATAAAGGAGTTGCTAATAGAATATGAAAGTATCATTTCAGATAATGTACCTAATGGATTTCCACCTATGAGGAGTATTATTCATTACATGGATTTGATTCCTAGAGATAGTTTTCCTAATAAAGCAACACACCAAATGACACTGATAGAGAATGAAGAGTTGAATAGACAAGTGCAAGAGTTTTTGAGGAAGGGTTTGATTAGAGAAAGCTTAAGTCCTTGTGTAGTACCTGCTATGCTAGCACCTAAGAAGGATTGAGAATGGAGGATGTGTATAGACTCTAGAGCCATAAACAAGATCATAGTGAAGTAAAGATTCCATTCACCCCAAATGGATGACATTATGGACTATTTGATTGGAGATAAATACTTTACAAATATAGATTTGAAGAGTGGATATCATCATATCAGAATCAGAGAAGGGGATGAGTGGAAGACAATGTTAAAAACATATGAAGGATTGTATGAATGGTTGGTGATGCCTTTTGGACTAACAAATGCATAGAGTACTTTCATGAGGCTGATGAATGAGGTATTGAAGAAGTTCCTGGGTAATTTTGTGATTGTATATTTGGATTACATCTTGGCTTTTAGTAAGACTAGAGAAGAACATTTATTGCATATAAGACAGGTTTTGTAGAGGTTGTGAGAAGAGCAGTTGCTGATAAACATTAAGAAGTGTAGTTTCATGAAGGAAGATTAATATATCTAGGATTTGTGATCTTTGTGAATGGATTGAATATGGACAATGAGAATGTTAGAGAAATTGTTGAATGTCCTACATCGAAAATTGTTGGAGAGGTAAGATCATTTCATGGATTGGCTAGTTTCTATCAGAAGTTCATTAGGAATTTCAGTTCTATTTGCACTCCTATGACAAAAACAATGAGAGGGGATAAGAAAGATTTTAGGTGGACATATGGAGAAGAACAAATTTTTGAGTTTTTGAAATAGAAGGTGACTGAGCAACATGTGTTGGCTTTACCAGAATTTTGTAAGGTATTTTAGGTAGACTGTGATACAAGTGGAAATGCAATTGGAGTAGTATTAAGTCAAGAAGGAAGACCAGTAGCTTATTTTAGTGAGAAATTGAATGATGTGAGGAGAAGATAATTAGTGTATGACCAAGAGTTTTATTCCATAGTTCAAGCCTTGAAAAAGTGGAGACATTATTTTTTGCCTAAGGATTTTGTGTTGTATATGAATCATTAGGCATTGCAGTATTTGAACCATCAAGGTAAGTTGAATCAGAGACACATGAGATGGGTGAAATTCTTGCAAATTCATACTTTTGTTTTGAAACATAGGTTTGAAAAGTCAAATAGATTTGTTGATGTCTTGAGTAGGAGAAGGAATTTACTGGTAGAGATGAGGGTGGATGTATTAGGTTTTGATGAACTGAAGAACTTGTATGAGGAAGACTTGGATTTTGCAGAACCTTGGAGAGATTGTAAAGAACTAGTCTTGGAGGATAGGAGTTAGTGGTTGGATTATTTCATTTAAGAGGATATGTTTTTTAGAGGGAATTAGTTGTGTAAACCCTAGAGTTCAATGAGGGATAACTTGGTGAAAGAAAATCATAGTGGAGGATTGAGTTTTTCCAACTATAGGAAAAAAAAGAACATATTATTTTGTAGTTTGGAGAGGTAAGGGATCTGGTCAATCCCAAACTTACATTTTTTTCTAGAGCTCTTCTTAGTGCAGATAAATCAAAGAAGATGAATCTAGTACCTACTACTCTAGAAGAATGAGAAGAAGTTATGTTTGAATTTGAAATACAAAATAGGTTGCTTGTGGAGGCCAAGAAAGAATGGGAGCAAGGAAGGCAATCCTAGGAAGATTAATTGAAGAAGTTGTAGGAATTAACCACCTCTAGTTGACTCATTATTTTATCTTTTTATGTACTTCAGTTAAGATTCTTTGTAAATATGTGGACCATATAGAAGTATTTAGCACAATTTTGAGTTTTTTCCCTAGTATATGGCTCAGGGAGAGTCAATTCATTATTTTTCCAACTATATATATGACTACATCATTCAGGGGGGATTCTAGTCAGAATCAGAATAGTTTATATAGGCATCCTTTGCCCTTGATGTCAAAGGGGGAGAGTATTGGAGAGAATTTTTGGAGTTGTTAGTATGTTTCCATCAATGAAAAAAGGGAAGATTGTTAGAAGTTTGAAGAGTTTTTCATTGATGATGTTGTCTGGAAACATGATCATGGAATGTACAGAAGGACTTGATACAGTTTTTTCATTGATTTCAACATTATTATGGATCACTTTGATTAATCCTCATAGGTTTTGAGATGTTAAGGAAGACATTTGTGCAAGTTGAGTTGGTCCAAAAATTGCAATTGTATATAAATTTTACTAAGTGTCAAACCTATCAGTTCAGTGTTATACTGCATTAGTTTTTGGGCCCACACCCATCTAAAAATGAAGATGTATTCTATGATTCTAACATTAACTTTGTGGATGTTAAATACAACTAAACCATTATTTCATTGTATTTGGATAAGAGGTTTGAGAGATATGTATAATAGAGTTCAGTCTGGCATTTCATAGTCATTTTCTATATAGTGTGTTTGTGTGGGAGATTCTACATTTATCCACAAATGAGTTTTTGGATTTGTGGTGTTGAATTTAAGTTTCCAAATGTTAGTTGAGATTGAATTCTAGATGGTATCAATCTTTCAAGTCCACGTGTCAAGATGTGGGTACATAGATGAAGGTTTTTGTTTTTAGGTCTTATTTGGAGCCAACCTGAGATGCTTGATGTTGTGTGAAGGGTGAATAAGTATTTTTATATTATGTTGGATGTATTATAGGTCCATGCTGACATATCTTAAGATGTTTTGAGATTTGAATTATGGTTTGTTATGGATGATAATTTTTGGAGCCAAAAAGTTATACATTTTGTGTTACATGTAATTAGGCCAACCTAATTGATGTTACATTTGATGCGAATATATATGTTGGATTGTTTTTGATATTTTAGAAGACATAGATGTGACATGTATTGTGTGTGATGTGATTTTGAGTAGAGTAGTGTGAATTATATTGTGGAAGATCTAATTTTTCTGAATGAAAAGCATTGCAGAGTGTTGAATTAGAATCAGTACGAAGATTGTTATTGTGCTTCATTGGAACTGTATTCCTACATATTGTAGATGCATTTGTAACATTTCAAAATAGGCTATGAGCTAGCTTCTTTATTCTATCTTTTTCTCTATGGATAGTGAGTCCACTTGGATAGTAAGTCCACCTATAGTGAGAATTTCTATAATATACTATAACCAGTTATAATATATTGTGATCTAACCCTCACCGTAGTTTTTTCCATTTTGGGGTTTTCATGTAAAAATACCAGTGTTCATGTGTTATGTGATGTTGTGGATGTTTTCATGCTTTCTTTCCTTATTGAATTTGAATATGCATTAGTGATTATATGTTTAATGTTTGAATGGTTTAAGAGAATACTGATTCACCACCCCTCTCAGTATTCTAGGTGTTAAACAATCCATAGCATAAATTAAACGAAAAACAAAACATACACATAAGAACACATGATTTTGATCCAAAATATCATATATATATCTTGTATTAAAATAAGCTTATGTACATGCATCAAACCACTATAAAAAAATGTGATGCATGTATATCTATAAATGAATTTGTACATTAAAATTTTATATAATAATAACATGATAAATAAATAAAAATATGTCTAGCCATTAGGAGTGTGGCTCCAAAAACCTCTATTGCTGGTGGTGGCTACTAGATAGATTCATGTGAGTGATATTGGTGTGATTGTGACACAGAAATGCTCCATGAACAAACTCCTCACAACTCTCCATGTAAGTCTCCTACCTACTCTCTTAGGTTCATGTAATGCTCTCTATAAGTTTATTCTCCTATTGTCATGTTTTTGCCAACTCATCCCTCATTTGGTGAACTTGGGGATGTTGTAGATTAATAGGGGGTTGTCCTTGCAACCTCTAAATACCTTTTAAGGTCATTTATATAGCTCTATAGAGCATCACACGCTTCTTGGAAACTCTCATCTTGTGTCATGACCTAGTATCTCTTAGTGAGAGAAGAAAAGATCTTTGCACCCCTTTGATCCCACTTTTTAGTCATCATTGACAACTTCGTAGTGCACTAGACTAGGTCCACCTTGTTGCAAGTATGAGTATATTGGTATTTTCATTGGTTCCAACTACGTAAGGAGGAAGAAGATGATTATTGGGGGAGATTATTGGTATAGTAGTTGATGTTATCCATGCTTTTATTAGTTGCATTTTCATTAGTAAAGCTACTAGTGTCAACCTCTAGTGTTGTTGAGATAAGATTTTGTGATCCACGGTTGAGTTGCTATGTTTTAGTTGGTTCAATTGTGTTGAGGAAGTACAATAGATGATGAGGATATGTCTCTAGTGCTTGGTTTCCAAGTGCTTTTGAAAAAAATTGATAAAAGGAGGAAATAGTGTGTTACAACAATGTTTTGGGTTGTGAGGATGTGTTCTTGTGTTGCTTTGTATTTATTCTAGATTGAAGATCTACTTATTCACTTTGGGCATGTTGATCAAAGATGTTCAAAGGTGTTGTATCTAGAATTTAGTATGTTGGATTTCTATGCAAAAGAAGTTGTGCTCACTAGAGTGTGAGTTGAGCATTGCAGAGGTGTCTGAGAGAAATGTTTCTAATCCATGTTTCTCCATAGTTATGTTTTAGGTCTTGTGGATCTAAAGGAGTTTTGATAGAATTGGTATCTTTCTTCAGTTGAATTGATTTGAGGTTTGGTACTTTGGAAGATATTTTCTTGAGTTACATTGTATGACAAAGTTGTCTATATGTACTAGGTGTGTATATTATTCAAGTGAAAGTTGTTCCAAAGGAATAAACTAGGTACAAAACTTCTTACTTAGGGAATGCATATCATTGTAGTTTGCATTTGTGACACCTAGTTATTTACATCTTGCATCTAGGTTTGTGCATACATTGAGAGATGTGATTGGGACACCTAGGGAAGTGTGTGTAGGAGAAATTCCACTCTTTGTGGTGTGATCTAGTTATCACCTTTTTATCTCCGCTTATCATGGCATGATAATTCCACTTTAGGTGGGTGATCCACCTTTCATGGAATTATCTATTATTTACCCTTGCACATGAATGTGACACTTGTATCATTCATAGCCCTTCCTTGTGTCCTAGCTTGCCTTTATAATCAAGCCTTGTACATACTTGCAATTGAACATCTTCATGCATATTGAGAATACAATTATCATATTCTGTCATCTTCTCTCTCTTTTGTGATATATTTGGTCTCTTGATCCTATTGTAGCTTTTTATAAGTTATTAAAAGGATTTTTTTGGATCTTAGGGTGTTTTGTGGAATATCATAGGGTGTGTTTAGGTGAATTTTTTTATCCATGAGTTATGGATATATAAAAGGAAGCATGTAATTAAAATAATAATGGTGTTTACATGGGTATCAATTGAACTTGGTGTGTACACTACTTGTGAAGGTGCTTAGTTTTTTGTGCAAGCATGGCATAGCATGTAAGGATGGATTTAGGTCCTAGCTAAGGATTTTTTTGGTCCACCTTCATTCCTTTCCATCACAGGAAAGTTTTGGTGCCAATCTAATATGAATTTACATAGTTAAAATGCATAACCGACCTTGGAGAAAGTTTTCAAAGGTTGAAAATGGTATAGATATGAGTTGAGTTGTTGATGGATTGTGTGATAGAAGAGATAGACAAGTATGATGTGAATTAAAAAGTTATAGAGTGAAAATTTAAGAAGTGTAGTGTGAGCTTCCATGTGTTACTAGATGTAATGACTAGGTGTCTACAATTCTTCAATCAGGCTGCAAAGATGTTGGTAACATTGTGGTGGATTCTCTATTGCATTGAGATAGTTTTCTCTATGTAATATTTCTTCACTATCTTCTTTTCTATTTTGGAAGTGAGGGTTTGACAATGAGCCTTTCTTTTTTTGGGCAGTGAGCCCTCTGGTAGTGAGCCTTTGTAATTGGTGTTGTTGTTACTTATAACGTGATCTAATCCTCACCATGGTTTTTCCCATCTTGGGTTTTCCATATAAATATAGTGTTCTCTTGTGTATGGTATTGTTGTGTTTTAGTTTCTATTATCTGCTTTTCACAATAAATCATCATAATAGATTCAAGGTTTTATTGAATGAATGTGGATCTAAATGTGATAAGGGTTTTGAAATTTTAAGGTACAACTAATTCACCCTCACCTCTTAGTTGTCTTGTGCATTCAATAATTGGTATCAGAGAAAGGTTCCTTGGAATAAATATTAATCGCTTGAGGTAGACCCGAGATGGTGCAAAAGAAGGAGATCCCCATGTTTGATGGCGTACACTATACATTTTGAAATACAAGGATGGAAGATTGTCTAGTTTATCTTGGATTTGACATTTAGAAGGAAAAATAGAATGACTATACTATGCCTACAAATGGTCCAAGAACTGAAGTTGAAATTAAGGCCTATGAATTTAATGTTAAAGAAAGGTATTCTCTCCTGTGTAGTCTTTCAAATTCTGAATCAGTGAAATATATGGATTTGAAAACTACTAAAGAAATCTAGAAAAAGTTTCAAAACATTTATGAAGGAGATGATAATGTTAAACAAGATAAGATGCAAAATCTAAAGATTGCATTTGAGAACCTACAAATGTTTGAAGATCAAAATATTACAAGCTACATGCAGAAGGTAGATGAAGTGGTCAATTCCATTAGAGGTCTTGGTGGAAAAGTTAAAGAATCAAAAGTGGTAAAGAAAATTCCTAGAACTCTTCCCAAATCTCATAGTCATAAAGTTTCTTCTATTGAGGAATGTCAAAATCTAGATCTGTATACTAGAGATCAATTGTATGGATCCCTAACTACATTTGAAATGAGAGAATTTGGTGCAAATAATGGTGCAAATGTTGAGACTACTTTTAAGGCTAGAAAATTAGAGAAGACTAAAGAATCAAATAAGAAGGATCTTGATGATTTGGAAGGTTTGTGAGAAGGATAAAAAAGGGGTACTAGTAAGTACAAAGGTAAGTTTCCTTTCAAAATTTTTAGTTGTGGAAAGATAGATTGATATGCTTCAAGATGTCTAAACAAAGCCATGAATGAAAAAAACAAGGAGAACAGAGGTGAGATGATTAAGAAAAGCTATTATGTTAGAGATGATGCAAGTATTTATTATGATGAATCTGATTATGGAGATGATGATGATGGTGAATGATTGTTTATGGATTTAAAAGAAGAAACTAATTCTACTAACTTTGAAATATGTGTGAAGGAAATCCATATAGGGACAAAGGATAAGAGTGAAGATACTTTGTTATTTTCTTTTCATGCTAGACATGATAAGAATTAATGGATCATTGATAGTGGATAATCCAATCATATGATCGGTGACAAAAGTGAGTTTGTTAAACTTGAAAAATATGGAGGAATTGTTAGATTCAATGATGATTCAGGTGCTAAGATATGCATAATAGGTTCAATCAGTTTTGATGGCAAGGATAATAATAATGATGTTTACTATGTTAAGGGTTTAAGGAATAATCTATTGAGAATTGTATAAGTTTTTATCAAAGGATACATTCTTATGTTTTAGTATAATGGATATGAGATTGAAAAAGGGTCCGAAATTGTGATTGTTGCTAGAAGAAGAACAAATGGAAATGTTTATCAGCTCAAGGGTGTAGATGGTCATTGCTTTATGACTCAAATTAATGAAAATTGGCTATGAAACAAAAGGATGTGTCACATTAATTTTGATAATATAGTAATAATAAGTTGTGTTCAAGCTATGAGAGATATGCCAAAGATTACAAAGCCTATCAATGTTGTATGTAAGGATTGTCAAATTGGAAAGCAAATAAGAATAAGTTTCAAAGGAAAAGAAAAATCTACTACCGAATTATTAGAGTTGGTGCATATAGATATTTTTGGTCCTACAAGAGTAAGAAGTCTTCAAGGTGACAAGTATTTCATGCTTTTGATTGGTGATTGTTCTAGAACGATATGGGTTACTTTTCTCAAAGAAAAAATTGAATCACTAGATATGTTTAAAACATTTAAAGCTATGGTTGAGAATGAAATGGACATGAAAATCAAGTGTTTGAGGTCTGACATAGGTGGATAGTTCACCTCCAATGAATTTAATATGTTTTTTTGAGAATCATGACATAAAAAAGTCAATTGTCTACTCCTAGAACTCCTCAGCAAAATGGAGGGTTCGAAAGGAAAAACAAGACTATTCAAGAAGTTGCAAGGACTATGATGAAAGAAGAAAATCTATTTGAAGTCTACTAGAGAGAAGCAATTCATACTACTATTTACATACTTAATAGAGTTCAAGAAAGAGAAAACAACACAAAGAATCCCTATGAGCTATAGTATGGAAGGATTCCTATGGTCAAGTACTTCAAGGTGTTTAGAAGAAAATGTTACATTAGAAGAGATGAAGAAAACTTGGGAAAGTTTGATGGAAGGTATAATGAAGGTATCTTCCTTGGATACTCTACTAGAAGCAAAGCCTACAAATTCTACAACAAGAGATTGAGATATATTGTTGAGAGTGCAAGTGTCAAAGTTGATGAAGATTTTTAGAATTTAGTAGTGATAGATGGATATAAATCTAATGAGCCTACTTACAAAGAAGAAGAAAAAGTTAAGGAGAAAGAGGTACAGATTGAAGAGGAAGAAGCTCTAGAAAATACCCTTAGAACCCCTAAGTATGTGTAGAAAAATCATTCTGAAGAATAGATCATTGGAGACAAAAGAAAAGGTGTATTGACAAGACAGAAATTTGCTAAAGAAGAGGTAAATTTATGTTTACTTTATGAAGTTGAACCTAAAACAATAATTGAGGCATGCAAAGATAAACATTGGATAAAAGCTATGAAAGAACTACTACAAATTAAGAAGTATCAGACTTGGGAACTTGTCCCAAAACCTACAAACAAAAATATAATTGGAACTAAATGGGTGTTCATAAACAAACTAAATGAGATTGGAGAAGTGGTAAGAAATAAGGCAATACTTGTGTGTAAAGGATACTCACAAGTTGAAGGAATATATTTTGAGGAGAAATTTGCTTTGGTGGTAAGAATGGAGGCTATTACGATTTTTTTGGTGTTTGTGGAACATAAGGATTTCAAAGTTTATCAAATGGATGTGAATTCTGCTTTCTTGAATGGAGAAATGGAAGAAGTATACATGGAACAACCAAAAGAATTTTAGTCATCAAACAAATCGGATATGGTATGCAGATTGAAGAAGGAATTATATGGATTGAAGTGAGCTCCTAGATCTTGGTATGCAAGGTTGGATAGGTATTTGATACAAAAAGGATTCAATAAAGGTACCGTAGATAGTAATATTTACTTTAAAGTTGAAAAAGAAAAAAAATTGATTGTTGTTGTATATGTTGATGACATAATTTTTGGAGGCAATGAAGCTATGTCTAAGAAGTTTGCAAAAGAGATGTAGAATGAGTTTGAGATGTCTATGTTTGGGGAGATGAATTTCTTCCTTGGGCTACAAATCAATCAAACAGATAAAGACATTTTCATTTCACATTCAAGGTATGTCAAAGAAATGTTGAAGAAGTTTGTAATGGAAGATTCTAAACTATTAAGCACTCATATGGTTACTGGTTGCAAGCTAAGCAAGAATGATAAATCTCCTAAGGTTGATCAGAGCAAGTACATATCAATGATTGGTGGACTACCATATCTAACTTCTACTAGACTAGATATCATGCATGCAAATTTTTTTGTGGCTATATTTCAAGAAAATCCTAGTGAATCACATGTTGTATCAATAAAAGGGATATTCAAATACTTAAAGTGCACCCCATATCATGGGTTATGATATACAAAGGATACTAATTTCACTTTGAGTGCTTATATAGATTCAAATTCAGTTGGTTGTGTGGATGATAGAAAAATAACAAGTGGTGCATTCTTTCTTGGATGTAGATTGGTATCATGGCTAAGCAAGAAACAAGATTCAATTTATTTATCTACTATAGAGGTCGAGTACATTGATGTAGCATCTTGTTGCACACAAGTGTTATGGATGAATAAAACACTAAAGGATATTAGATTTGTGTATGATGAGGCTTTTTCATCTTTTATGATAACACAAGAGTAATCAATATTTCAAAGAGTTCAATAATGCATTCAAGGACAAAGCATATCTCAATTTGATATCACTTTCTGAGAGAAGGCTATGGAGAATGAAGTGAATTTTGAATATGTTCCTACAAAGGATTATATTATTGATATACTCACTAAGGCTCTTCCTAAGGATACTTTTGAGTATCTCCAAGAGAAGTTGGGGGTTATTGCTAAAATGATGAAAAATAGGGGTGTCCCTAGGGTTTCCCAAAATAGAAAAGTGGATCCAAAGAGGGAAAAGGGGTCCTATCTTTCCTCAATTCATTAGAAAATGAGATCCACACAATTAAATGACTATCAACCCTTAGGTGAATCAATTCAAAGTGTGAATCTTTAGATTTCCCTTTCCTGCTAGGACGAGGGTCTAGGTCAAACAATACTTTGGAGAGAAAGATTAAAAATAGCCAAAAAAACTCCAATTTGTGATCTACAAAGTGCATTTAGGAGATTTAACATAAAAAATAAGGAACCAACAAACTTTTTGGAGAATATGAAGGTAATAAATGTTGTGCACCTATCAAAAGTTGTTTTTGTAACCCTAGTAAGGACTCATTTGCCCTAGGGAAAATAGGGACTGACAAGATTTTCTAAAAAAATATGAATCTAAGATTGAAGCCTGAGACCTATAATCCTTCCCTATAACTTCACACTTTCACTCTTGAATCCGGATCTGTCAAAATTCTGCAAAAAAAAAGTGTTTATTTGTTGGTGGATAGGGGTTTTCCTTGGTCAAATCCCAAGCTTGGTAATTAACCTTGATGATAAATAAATGTTTGAAACATGAAATGTGTGTGTGATCATAACCTTAAGTGTTTCTAAGATTAAGATTTCTAATAATTCCAAGAAACCCTACTCAAGTGTGTTAGAATAGGATCCTAAATGAACATAAATAATGATAAAGACCTACTTTAGGAGACCTCAAATCACCTTAATAAGTCATGAAACCAATTATAACTCTTTAGGCTGAAAATAGAATGATAATAGGAGATGAAATCACTTAGGAAACAAGTCATTAGGTTAGGTTGAATCTCATAGTGCTTCTCCCAAAACCTAGAATCCATCATGATTCTCCATAGGCATCTATCATCAATTCTTCAATAATGCTTGATCTTTAATGACACAATGAGCTTTGAAGACCTACAAAAACAAAAAAATACTACTCCAAGGCTTCACTTTTTCTTGCTTCTTACTCTTGGATGAAAATTCTTGTGATCTCATGTGAAACTCTTTTCTTTTCTAGTGAAAATTGAATGTGAAACTTAGATTTATAGGCTTCCTTCCTAATTTTCCAATTATCAGATCTCGAAAGCCAACATGTGAAACTTGAATTTAAAACCTTGAAAATCTACCCAAAACATATCAAAAGCTAAGTTTATGGAACTTAATGAGGACCCATTCACCCATGGGTGAATGGGTCCTGACTTAAATCATCAGGACTCCTAAAATGTTGATGCATTAATTTAATCCCTATCATTTGTTCAATGTCAGTTGTGGTGTTGGGAATTAAATAAAATTAAGTTAAATGGGCCTTGGAATGCATGATAAAGGGGTATTAGGGGCCTATTAATGGGATTTTAAAATGTGTAAAGTATTAGGTTACTAAAATAGGTCCAAACAAGTGTGAAATTGTACTTTCTCCTAGAAAGGGGTACAATTTTCTACACTAAATTTAGCCCCCACTTTAGTGGCCATATGACACTATGTGCATATGCAAGCTAAAGGAATTTGAATCAATAAAATTTATAAAAAGGATACTCATATGGAAATATTCGCAAGGAGGGAGAATGGATCCCCCACTATAGTCATCTACAAAACCACAATGTTAGGAACCGCATCCTGCAACACAAGTTTGTTAGTCGTTTAAAATCTTCTTATCAAACTTCTATGGAGAATTCAATCTGAGGGTAGATGTATTCCCCCCTAATTCTACTTGCTTTATGGAGGTAGA
Organism: Sequoia sempervirens; assembly: GCA_007258455.2. Lineage (NCBI taxonomy): Eukaryota > Viridiplantae > Streptophyta > Pinopsida > Cupressales > Cupressaceae > Sequoia > Sequoia sempervirens. Next base: position 414,611,626 of record VDFB02105785.1, read on the forward strand.
ATCAAGGTAGCCACGAAGCCACATCAAATTATGTTAGTCATATCATAGGGTATTTCCAAGTACCATATTGCATAGTGAGAAATTTGATGAGATCAGGAGTAGAATTAAGAAGTCAACGCAAAAAATGGTATCGAAAATGGAGTCCTCTAGGTATGATAATTTGAATAAAATTCCCTCAAAATGAAATAAAATTTATTTACTAGGGTTTAGTATATACAAATGAAAATAACACTTTTTACTATCATTTAATATTTACCTTTTTGCAAATTACCTTGGTGCAAAGTGATGTAGGATGTTGAACTGAACAGATGAGCTTACAAGCCTCCCATACTAGATATCGTTCATAATGAGGTGGCACAAGGCACACTTCGACACATAGTGAGTAGATTATGTTCAAATTTTTCTTCATTTTCATGCATTTATATAGTACTTTTTCATGCATTTTTAGGACCTTAGAAAATATTGTCACAAAGCATCCATCATTGGTGCAAAGTGTAGTGTCCCTTCATTTCGGTCGTCCTTGGATCTTGAGTGAGTTCATTTGGTTAATTTGAGTTGTCTGTTGTGTTCAATATTATATTGTTAAATTTACTTTTGAAACTTTTGTATCTAGCCTTGATGAATCAATTTAATTAAATTAAATTTATTACAAGGTGACTTAGTTAATTGGGGGTGAAATAATAATTAAATGAAGATGGATTTAAATGTAGCATGACATTCATAATTGATCTTGGTTAACCAACCAAATGAAATTGTTAACTTTAACTATCGTGGCAGATTTAAGATTAGTCTGTAGGTTGGATGATGAAAACAAATTTAATGCGAAATTAATTTTAATATATGGTCGCATCTATATATAATATCTATTTAATTACTCTTTCGTTGAATCAATCTCTTCATAAAAAATCCATATTTTGTTCTCACTATTATGACTTTGGCTGGATTAATAATTTAATAATAAATTACAAAATTTATAAGAGTAATATAAGTAAAATAAAAAAAGTAAAATAAAAATATTATTATTATTATTATTATTACCAAAATAGTATAAAGTAGATGGTTTAAAAAGAAATAAATAAATAAAAAATGAATGAATAAATATGTTGTAAATTATCTATTTATTTAGTGATCAATTAAATGTGATCAATTAAGTGAATGATAGATGAGAATAAGTATTGTATATATATAAAAAAATATATATGATATAATAAGAAACTTGGGCAAGCAGCTAAGGTGTCACCTGTCCTTGCTTCAAGCCTTTTCTCCCTCATCCACGTGCCTTGTCCTTCAACCACATTCTGCATGCATGTCCTTGGGAGGGCAGCTATGCCTAACTTGGAAGGAGAGTAATGCACCTTGGGGAGATTCACATTCTTTTTGGAAGACAAGTCTCCGGGGTGGAGGAGGAAGAAAAAAAAGGAAAAGGGTGGAGACTGTCTCTACACCTTTCAATTGCAGTTGTTTTCTTGGAGATGTCCATACTACTCCAAAGTTCCCATTCTGGCATGGGCAGGGATGGTGTTAGCAAAGAACAAAGATAGTATGTAGAGCAGACATTTGTGATAGGGCTACATGCAATTAAATTATGGCTATCAAAGGTTTCTAGCCATTAGAACTGTGCATCACATGTTTAGCTCTCACCAAAAACACATATATGCTCAGAGTACTCAGTGCAACCATTTGAGGAGGCATTCTACCAAATAGTGCAAGAGTTTGTCTATGCATCCACATTCTACTGTTGAATCTGAATCTTGAGGTAAGTCACTTGCCATGGTTTTATTGAGTTTAATTTTTACTAATATGTACATGGTTGATCACCTTTGGTTGTATATTTATTCTAAAACCATTCTACTATTATCTATTAAATGAAGGCATTGATTTTGTGGGTTTATCTATGGTTATCTCTATATATGATATTGTTGTGAATGAGATGTGTGAACTGTTAGAATCTGTGTGTATGAAAAATATAGATGCATAAATGAATTGAAACAACTATTCAAACACACCAATATAACATTAAATCAAAGGAAACAACTAAACAAAACAAACTCTTATGCGAATGGCTCCTTCGAAAGCGTCATATTGTCCTCTATCTTTAGTGTTTTCGTCGATTCCAGCTTTGTGTTCTCAGATTGTAGGCTAGGCTCAACAAACTGTCTTCCTAAAGAATGAGATTTTGAGAAATGTTGGTTGCTCACTTTAGCAGCATAACGATATAGTGAAGGTTTGAAAAGAAGAATGATGGATGAAAGATGGAAGATTCTAGAATGATTTTGACAGAGTGAGGATACTTAAGAATCAACTCTCTAAATGAATTGTGAGAGGTTGTATTTATAGAGTTTTCAAAAGCTTCTGATTGGTTGTCTCGATTAACGGTTGTGATAATTCCTGGCAGATCGAATGGCTGAAGATGGGTGAAATTGAAGAGAAAATAGAAGAAAACCTAAAAACAAGATTTTTCTATTTTTATGAAAGAGGAAAAGATAAGAAGATAAGAAATCATCTTTCTTTAAAAGAATAAAAGAAAGATTTAAAGCTGATAAATAATTGATTAAAAAAAATCAATTATTTATTTGTGGATGACATTCAGCTTTTCTTAATTAAATAAAATATTTAATTAAGCTTTTTAAAAGTAGAAGAAAGTTTGTGATAAGAAAAGAGCTTTAATCATGTTTTATTGAAAAAAGCAAAAGATCTCATAATTAAATAAAATATTTAATTATGATATGAGAAGATTTCTCAATCAAGTAAAATACCTAATTGTGATTTTAGAAAGAAAGCATAAGATCTTTAATTAAATAAGGTTTATTTAATTAAATCTCTTTTATGAAATTAATTAAATGAAATATTTAATTAATTAGAAGAAGAATTTAAAATAGAAGAAAGAGAAATATTTAAATTTAATTAAATCAAAAGATTTAATTTAAATTTAAACAGTGATAATTAATTTAAATAAATAAAATGTATTTATTTAATTAATTAAGTGGACGTATGAAAATAATTAAATAAAATAAATTTATTTAATTACAAAAGAAGAATAAGATGAATGAACAATATAATTAAATTAATTAAATTTAATTATATGTAGAGGATTTCAGAAAAATTAATTAAATAATAAAAATTTAATTAATTGCCAGGATTATAGACATGACCATTTTTATGCGTATACATTTTGCCCCTCTTTGAAGTGATGTGTGAAACGTATTGCTTCAAAGAAAATAAAAAATTTTTGCCCCTGATATGTTTCTAATTTTTTATGTTGATGATGCCCCCTCGAGAGGATAGGTGGGTTGGACAAACACAGGTATTCTCTCGAAATGAAATGAAATGATAAAGGAGGGATAAGTTGAATGATGCAAGAGAGAATGTGGATGAAGGAGATGAAAGGATGTGCTATGCTGCAATGAAAGTGAGCAACCATGATGTTTGATATAGCACTAGACGTTATGCACCAAGGTATAAGGACCAAGGTGACGATGTGTGTCGTGCCCCAGCATAATACAACCTTGTCTAGACGTATGAGGAAGTAAACTTAGAGCATTAAAGTCCTAATGCACCAAAGGTATTATGTGACCTTAGATGCAAAGGATAATGCAAAAAGATATTCCAACACACACAAGATATGAATATTAGCTGGAATGATATGGATTTGATACAAATGCAAGATAAAATAATAACACACACAAGCAAGCAAGCAAGCATGCACAAATGATACAAAAACAAACAAGACATTGCCCCTGTCAAGCCATAAACCATTGATTGATTGATTGATTGATGATGATGATAGTATTGTCATTGTTGGGAAGTGATATGTCCCTAGAGCAACACAAGGATGATGATAATTGATTAATTGGTTGGTTGATTTGGTTTACGACAAGATTAGGGTCAAGACCAAAGGATGTGATTGGATAATTTGACAAGATTGATCAACTTGATTGGTATGGATTAAGGATTGACTTGCATTTGGATTATTGCTTGGAATGATTGAAGATGATTTGATTGATTTGAAGAAACTTTTTGTAATGATATGATGATTGATTGGATGATAGGATGTGATGAATTGAATAGAAGTATTGATGTGATTGGAATGATTTAGGTTGAAGTGATTTGATTAGATAATCGATTGATTGAATTGAAGAATTTATTTGATTGGAATGATTGTGATTGAGTGGATTGGTTGCAATGGTTTTGATGAAGATGATTGATTTGGTGGAATGGTTGAATGATTTGATAGAAGAATTGATGTGATTGAAATGATCTTATTGCTTGGATTTTTTTTTTGATATTTGATTTTTTATTTTTATTTTTAGGACTTTTCTGATTTTTTTGTATTTTTTCTAGATTTTTTCTGATTTTTTTATATTTTTGAAATGTTTTGATTTTTTATGGAGTTTTGAGATGTTTTAATTTTTTTGGAGTTTTGAAATGTTTTGATTTTTTGGATTTTTGAGAATATTTGGAGGTGTCAAAGGATGAAAATTTGAATAGCCTTTGTGCTAGATACCAAAGACAAGGGGAAAACCAAGGCTAGGTGCAAGGAGATAAAGGGAATTGATGGATGAAAGGGTGGGTGATGGGATAAGGGATAAAAGACTCATGATATGGATGGATGGAAAGGATAAGTCATAGTGAATGAAATGGATGTATGCATCATAAGAGAGCAAGGATGTGATTTCCAAAGACTATGTTGCATAGGAATAACATGCCCCATTCTAGGTACAATACTTAGGATTTTTCATGACAAAACTTATGACAATAGGATAATGATAGGATTGTTTGGAAGGATGAGGTATGTGAAGAGATACCCAAAACATGTTTCAACATTTTCCCCTATATCTTCATCAAGATCAAAAGAAGAAAGGTGGATGAATGGACTCAATATGATAGGTATGTATGAATAGACTCAATATGATGGCTAAAGATGGCAGGTAAGATGGAAATGATATGACATGAAAATGATAGGTTGGATAGATAAGACATTGTGCCCCCAAGTGTAAGTGGCATAGAAGATCAACCTACACATGACGCCTATTTGCTAGGTTTTCATCATGGTACTTATCCAAGGCGCCTATTTACCAGGTTTTCACCATTGGACGAAGGGATTTCTCTTTACTTTTTTTAATTTTGAATTTTTGGATAGGAGAAGGCGAATATGGATAGGAGGGACTCAAGTGTCTAGTTCTGTGAAAGGTGATAGTCCCACTAGATATGGATGTCATTGCATGGACCATGTCAAGTGCTCATAGATGTTGGTAAGGGATGACATGAAAGGGATGGATTAGGTAGATGGCAGATTATGAAAGGCTTATGTAAGAATGGATGGGGAATAGTGGATGATGATGTGGATTATGTAGGGAGGATGATAGGTTTATGCAAAAGCATGGACCATAGGAAGGTGGTTGGGAAGATATGTAGGATAGTAGTTGAAGGATGGGGAGATGGAGGTATGTGGGATTGTTGTGAAATGGAAGGGAACCATGACCAATGGTTGCACACACTATGATAAACGTTGAAGCTTTTGATGTGGATGGGGTGTAGGAAGCAATGAAGATGTTTTCTTAGGAGGTGGAGGGTGAAGTGATTTAGGTACCCACATAGACTTAGTAGTTTTATGATTTTTATTTTGCTTGTGGGTTTTAGGAATTTGAGACTTTTGAATCGAATGAGAATGTGGGGTGGAAGTAGATGGTTGGGATTTTTGTGATGTGAATGCCTCATTTGACTTGATTTCTTTTTTCTTAGGTACCCAAACCATTTTAGTTTTGGTCTTTACTTTTGGAGGTATGGGCTTATATACCTTTTTGTATGTATTTTGATTTGAATTTTTGTATTGATGTCCTAAGGCATGAGAACCCTTAGGATTTTTGACTTTATAGGTAGAGGCATTGAAATTATTTCTTTTGAATCCCATGGATATGGTGGAATGGGTGGAAGCTTCATGTTTATACAATGTGTGCTTTTGTTGGTCATGATTAAGATGTTTAGGGTATTTATGGATAAATGGATAAAAGGATTGAATGGTAGGGATATTAGGTGTTGGGAGAAGTGGAGGTAGATTAGATGGAGGGATATTAGGAGTTGGAAGCAATGGTGGAAGATTTGATGGTGGAAGGTGTATGGTCACATGCTTTTGACATTTGTAGGATGATGGTGGTGGAATGACAACATATGTTTTAGGCATATGATAGGCTTTATGATGGAAAGTGGACTTAGAATGCATGGAGGAAGTACCAACATCTTGAGATTGGTGTCCTTGAGGTGTATGTCCAAGGCCATAAGAGCATGGAGGGACTTTGACATGGATGGGTTCCAAAATATCTTGTTCATGAAGGTCTAGAACTTTACCTTGGTGGTTCATGTTTTGGAGTGTGCAATGGACAATGAGACTAGGTGTAGGTGGAACACTAGACACGAGTTCCCTATTGGATGGAGAAGATGAAGAAAGGGAAGATAATGGTTTTTGTTTTTCTAAGGAGGAACATTCATGAATGAGGGTGGAAAGACCAATAGGATATGATGGAGGATCATTAGGATCTTGATTAGAATTGTGTTCACTTAGATCCAAGGTGTTTGTTTGATCTTCTATGTTGGCTTGGGAGGCATGTGTCTCATCAAGGGAAATGGATGTTGATAGATCATGGATAGGACTAGGTGGAGGTGAATTTGGAATATCTTTCTCATGGATGCGTATAGGATCAAGTTGCTCATGGATAGGATCTTCATTATTATGGATATCATCTTGATCATAAAAATGATATAGATTATGGATAGGTTGGATGAAAATGATTTGATCTTGATTAGGACTAGGGCTTGATGTTTCCACATGCTTGGGAGTAGAATCTTGATATAACTCTTGGGTTTCTTGAATGGAAGTGGAAGGGGGTTTCTCATGGAGAGACTTGGCATGTTCTTGATGGTCAACAACATAGGAGCATGAAAGAGGGTGACTTGAACTTATGACATGAGACTCTTGAATTGACTCAAGGGGTTGTGGATGACATGGTTGACTTGAAGGACTTGGCATGACATTTGAGGACTCTTTTGTTTGTTCAATTATATGTGTTGGAGGACATGGTGATGTTTGATTCCTTGCTTGTAGCCCTTGGGTCACATCCTTTGGAGGTGTAGGGGTGGAAGGTGTTGGCTTAGGTTTTTTATTTTTATTGTATAGTGGTATGATATACTTGGAGAGTACATAACCTAGATCAGTTTTCCCCTTGTGAATGGTTGCATTAGAACTTAAAGGCTCTTGATTTTGTTGCCTAGGTGGACTTAAATTCACATGTCTTTGTCGTGATGTGGATTGATAGGTTGATGTGGAATTGTCATTCAAAGAAGTGGATTGATTAGATTGGTATGAGGTGGAAAGGGATGACACATTAGGTTGAGGTGGAATTGGTTGATAATGAATGGATAGGGGATGATGTTATGGTTGTTGGATTTGACATGTGGCTATGAGGTATTGGGCTTGAGTTACGAGGTGTTGGATTTGAGGTGACTTGTTTGCTTGAAGTTTTTGTATTATGTTATGGAATTCATGAATGAATTTTTTGGGCAAAGGTTTTTGAATTGTTTTAACAGTGTGAAGCATGTGAACAACCTCTTGTGCCATGTCTTCCAATGTTTCCATGGTGTAAAATGATGTTGATTGGATTAAAGAGATGATGGTTAGGATATGATATGGAATGACAAGATTGTATGATCTGGATGATGTGGCAAGAGTTTATTAAAAATTTGACTTGGGCACTATCAAACACAATATTTCACATGTAAATGCATGAACACACACACCAAACACAATGATAAATTTGTCTTTGAAGATTAAATGTTATGATTAAGCAAACACTTGAATACACAACAACAAGCCCTATGACTAGTCAAGTGGGGTATGGCCAATTAGGTTTCAAACTAGTTTGAACAAGGTTGACTAAGGATGATTTTGAAAGAAAAATTCTGCCAATAAGTTGGGAGAAAGGGGTAACCCACTTCCAAACAAGATTCCAACTTCCAAACAAGCGTGTCTTTTGATTCACACTTTGATTGAGGTCGTCCCTTGGAGGGGTGTGTGCTCCAAGCAGGCCTCCTAAAAAAGGGTTTGACAAAAGCAAACCAAGTGAGGTGTTTTGGAAGACACACACACTTGATTCACGCTCACAGTGATTAATTTCCCTTTAGAAAATTGAAATGTTTAGAAGAAAACAATGAAGCACTCATTCTTTTTAGATCCCAAATCAAGATGTGATGGAAGACAATGATTAATTTTAGACCCAATTTTTGAAATGTGATTGAAGACAAGATTTTTTTTTTTTAACCAATTGCAATGATGTGATCAAACAAGATTTTATTTTATGTCCCAAATTGAAAGATGTGACAAACAAGATTAAGAGATGAAGGATGAAACGAGTGCACCTGGTTATTTTTGCTTTCTAAATTTTTGTTGTGGCTGATTCCAATGCTTTTCCAGCTCCGTATGATTCACCAAAAAGTCACCAAGACAAGAAGAAACACATGCATGCAAGCAAAAGTATGATTAAATCTCAAAACATGCAAAAATTTTCAAATATGTGAGAATTTGAAAGCTACAAATTTGTAAAATCTGATAAAAACTTACACCATTAGATAGCTTATGAAATTCTACCCCATTTCAAAAAAAACATCTCTGAAAAAGACCAAAAAATGAGCAAGATATGGCCATTTTAAGATTTCCTATGAAAATGCTGAAAAAGACCCTGTATGCGCTAAAACAGATCCCATATGCGCTACAGAAACTCCCAGATGCATGACAGAAACCCTCATATGCGCTGTAAAAAACTGTCAGATGTTAAAAATAGAGCCAGATGCGCTAAAACAGACCACATATGCGCTACAAAAACTCCGAGATGCACAACAGAAACCCTCAGATGCGCTACAAAAAATTGTAAAAACTGTCAGATGTTAAAAATAGAGCCAGATGCACTAAAACAGACCACATATGCACTACGAAAACTCCCAGATGCGCAACAAAAACCCTCAGATGTGCTGCAGAAAATTGTAAAAACTATCAGATGTTAAAAATAGAGCCATATGCGCTAAAATAGACCACATATGCGCTACAGAAACTCTCAAATGCGCAATAGAAACCCTCAGATGCGCTGCAGAAAATTATAAAAATTGTCAGATGTTAAAAATAGAGTCAAATGCGCTAAAACAAACCACATATGTGCTATAGAAACTCCCAGATGCACCACTCTATTTTCCAGATGTGCCGCAGAAATGCCCAGATGCGCCGAAACAGCCTTTAAATGCGCCAAAGTACCTGCAAAAAGAATTTTTTTTTTGGATCTTCCGGATGCGTTTTCAAATGTCAGAAAATCTGTAAGCAAACCTACAAGAAAAACATGCAAGAAAGAAGTCTAAAATGGGTGCATAGGCCCCATGGTGGGCGCCATTTAATGTGTGTATGAAAAATATAGATGCGTAAATGAATTGAAACAACTATTCAAACACACCAATATAACATTAAATCAAAGGAAACAACTAAACAAAACAAACTCTTATGCGAATGGCTCATTCGAAAGCGTCATATTGTCCTTTATCTTTAGTGTTTTTGTCGATTCCAGCTTTGTGTTCTCAGATTGTAGGCTAGGCTCAACAAACTGTCTTCCTAAAGAATGAGATTTTGAGAAATATTGGTTGCTCACTTTAGCAGCATAACGATATAGTGAAGGTTCGAAAAGAAGAATGATGGATGAAAGATGGAAGATTCCAGAATGATTTTGACAGAGTGAGGATACTTAAGAATCAACTCTTTAAATGAATTGTGAGAGGTTGTATTTATAGAGTTTTCAAAAGCTTCTGATTGGTTGTCTCGATTAACGGTTGTGATAATTCCTGGCAGATCGAATGGCTGAAGATGGGTGAAACTGAAGAGAAAATAGAAGAAAACCTGAAAACAAGATTTTTCTATTTTTATTAAAGAGGAAAAGATAAGAAGATAAGAAATCATCTTTCTTTAAAAGAATAAAAGAAAGATTTAAAACTGATAAATAATTGATTAAAAAAAATCAATTATTTATTTGTGGATGACATTCAGCTTTTCTTAATTAAATAAAATATTTAATTAAGCTTTTTAAAAGCAGAAGAAAGTTTGTGATAAGAAAAGAGCTTTAATCATGTTTTATTGAAAAAAACAAAAGATCTCATAATTAAATAAAAATTTAATTATGATATGAGAAGATTTCTCAATCAAGTAAAATACCTAATTGTGATTTTAGAAAGAAAGCATAAGATCTTTAATTAAATAAGGTTTATTTAATTAAATCTCTTTTATGAAATTAATTAAATGATATATTTAATTAATTAGAAGAAGAATTTAAAATAGAAGAAAGAGAAATATTTAAATTTAATTAAATCAAAAGATTTAATTTAAATTTAAACAGTGATAATTAATTTAAATAAATAAAATGTATTTATTTAATTAATTAAGTGGACGTATGAAAATAATTAAATAAAATAAATTTATTTAATTACAAAAGAAGAATAAGATGAATGAACAATATAATTAAATTAATTAAATTTAATCATATGTAGAGGATTTCAAAAAAATTAATTAAATAATAAAAATTTAATTAATTGCCAGGATTATAGACATGACCATTTTTATGCGTATACAGATTCATGAGGTTTCATTGGATGTCAATAATTTTTCCTAAAGCTCACGTTTAGCATATGCTAGGAGGATGGTGGCTAAGGTTGTAGTCTGGCCTTAACCTACCAAATTACATTTACTACAAGTTTCTAAGGCCATTTCAACAAATCCTTTTAGTTTGAGAGATCGATTCTCCAGGCTTAGCCTTAAGATTTCCAATCACTCCAATCTGATATCATCTGCTTAGTTGATCACTTCAGCATTTCACTTGGTAAAATTTGTTCATAACTATAAAGTAGAATTGGATGCCGAATTGTGTAGATATCCAGAGGCTTCCCCACCTAGAGAGTAAAATTAATTTACAAGAACTTACAGAAAAAGAAGCGCTATGAACAGTAGAATCAGTATTTATAAACCAGAAAGCAGGGCATAGAGAAGTAAATATTAAATAAAATTTTGTTTACCCTTTTATTTTTGTAATATTATGAGGTAACAATTAAACATCCACACCATTAAAAAAATGGGAATGATATGAAATAAAATACATTCTATTAATCTCCTTATAAGGTGTAGGTTCATTCCATAGGGCTTGGAGTGCATGAAAAACACATTATATCATACATCAGTTTCTCTTGGAAAATTTCCCCTATCCTCCTTGCTTGAATCTATCATGGCGTTTGTATAAACTTTTAGGACACCAGCATAGCTCTCTCTTTTTTTTTTTGTTAGGTTCTTTCTTTATTGTAGAACAATTGTGGGGAGATAGTCATAATTACCACATAGTTGATGTGCCTGAATCCTTGTGTTAAAGAAACTCCCTTAACAATTGTCGCTGCCATCCTTCTTTATGTTTCTCAATGATGTTGGCATAGAATTTGATTTTCAGTCCTTACCTCATTTCAAATTTTTTGGAAGACATTTGGTTTTGTTTCATGGTAGTTGCTTGGTAGCTCTTTTCATTTCTGAGTGTAAATTGCAAATGGCATTCAACTATTTATAATTATATATAATCTGTTGGGGGTATATGCTGATTGTGATTTTGATTAGAGCACAGTATCTCTGATTATAATATAAATTTATATATAGAGAGAGATTCAATACGACTATCAATCCATTCATAAATACTAATGTAGTTGATCATTGCCAAAAAAATAAATAAATGAATAAATAAATAAATTAAAAAAAACATATTACCTTCTATCACCATAACGTAAGATGTTGTATAGCGTAGGTTTGCTTCTTATTTAATACTACACTAATTACTAAAGAGTTGATGTTTGAAATAATATAGCTTTGGCGATAAATTGTAATGATGCTGTTTAGTCACAAATTGTGTTCCTTCATTTATGGATAACACATAGCTCCAGTTAATACTTAAGTTTTGAGTATTTAAACTTGCGTGCCCTCTTTCTTCTTTTAAAAGGGTAATGGGCATCTTATAATAAATGGAATAAACATTCTTCTTACCATAAAAGACATGTTTCATTTAATGCCTAAAGACTTGGGAATATTATAACATTCCATCATTTCTTCATGAAAATGCATGTGATTTAAAATAAGAAAAGTTTAAAAATAAAGAAAAGTGGGTTAAGAATATTCAACCCCTTAAACATAAACTTTTTCCTTATTAGTGATTATCTATGGGTTAGTTACATGTAAGAAAGAACAATTTCATTTATTTATATTATCTACCATTTAAGTGGGTATTTTTAGAAAATAAATAAATAAATGAAATTCTTGTATGTATATATAATATTTTAATTTGATTGCATTTCTAGGATAATTATGATATAGATGTATAGGTATATATTACGATATATTGTATGGTTATAATTAAAGGGATAAAAAAAAAGGGATTGGCATATTTAGTTATGTAGTTGGAGAATGTTTATAAATTGACGAAGTATAGATCCTAGTGTGTTTTGTGTTGAATAATAATTAAAGAATGAATTGTTGTGTAAATATACATTTTGGAAGTTATAGAGTCTTTTCAATTAAATGATTTTATATTGGGTAGATAAATAGAATGTATTTGACTATTAAGATGTTTCCCAATAGTTTAACTCTTTGTATGTGTTAAGGAAAATGTAAGGATTATAAAAAAAATTTAAATATAAGTTGAAAATTATATCTAGGAAAGTCAAATATATGGTTACTATATTTAAGTGTGAATATGTATACTAGGTTATAAGTGGTGGTATTGAAAAGAATAAATATGTTTAAATTGAGTTTTATTTTCTTTTTTATGGTTTAAAAATAATCCCTTCATGTTCTTATTCAAGTTAGATCATTATTCCATAAATATTCCTTTCATGTTCTTATTGAGTTAGTTTATTTGTCAAATTGAATGGGAATATATAAACAAGTGAAGTATTGAATATGCTTTTAAGTTTCGTTACATGGAATTGGATTTGGAGATGAAAGATTGAATTTTACGTTCTCATGATTGATTGTATTTTCTGTTGCATTATTTCCGTCTTGACGAGTTTATAAGCCAAGCCATGATGTGAGTTTCTTTGGGAACCCAAGTATTTGCGTACCCTTCAGTTGGGAGTATATGAATAATGGTGTTATAGTATCCCTTGCCTTTTCTTTTGTATGCCTCTGGAAGCCGTCACCTTGTTAGTGGTCGTTAAGATTGTTATATGTTATGTTTTGGTTGACCTTGTGGTTTGGTCTTGTAATCATTTTGTTGTCTGTCTTGGTCATGGGTCCTTTCTTGTCATCTCCTAGCATGGGGGGTGGGCCTTCAGGTCCACGTGGTCAGGTGGAACGTGCTATGCACCCCATTGGGTTCCCAAGTTGTGTTTGCGGTGCAAAAATCAATGCAAAGCCTTCAAAGTTTCACTTGGTTGTAGACTGATCCTCATTTTGTACCTTATCCTCCTTTAATGTATTATTCATGTACTTGATGTACTCTTCCCGTTGATATAAGGGAAGCATTATGTAATGTATTATTGTATCTTGATGTGTTGTATCTATGGAAATATGCTCCACAGTTCTATCATGGAACTATGAATTGAATTGTAATAAAATGGTGTATCATTTTCCTCTCTTTTGATCATGGATGATTGTATGTTATCATTATGTAATATTGGATTTCATTCACTTTTGTTTTGGTAAAATTTTAACTTTCGTAATGCCGACCTGTGTACCCTAGAGGACATAGATGATGTTTTAAACACATAGTTGCTCTTCATGTAATGTATGTACTTATTCATCTCATGCAATGTTTCACTTTCAAAAAAAAATTGTGTGGTGTTTTGTTGTCCTTTGGGGTTAGAACGGTGGGGCGTTACACAAAGTGTCCCACCTTGATGCAAAGTGTCTCACTTTGGCACAAAGTGTCCTTAGATGGCTAAAGTGTCCAAGAACCCCCATCCAAAAGTGGCCCATATGTCCAAGTTGGTCATAAAAAATCCTAGAGAAACTTTATTGTTGTTTAATTGATGAATTTAGGATTTATTTTATGTATTTTGTTATTTTAGGTTCATCCTCAAGCTTGATAGCATCTCAAAGGGATACAATTATGTTTCCTTCACGGTTCCATCGCATGGGTTTTAGAGGAGATTAGCCTTTTACAAGACACAAGATTATTCTAGGTATACCTCATGCCACCTATGGGGTATCATGATGCTATGTTAATGGCACTAGTAGAGATGTGGGACACAAATGCATGTACCTTTCACCTTCTTATGGGTGATATGATTGTTACCCTCAAGGACATCCACAACATCCTATGGTTACCTATCTGGGGTGAGATCATACACTCGGTGGGGGAGCGGTCATACGAAGAGATGCAGGGTGACATTCTATATTGTTTATAGTGGCCCATCCAATGGTCAACTATTAGTCCTCACATTGAGTTGAGATGGATACTACATGTGTGGACACCATTACTTTGATGGATTATGATTATCACTAAAAAATTTGCACTAGTACCAGATGAATGAGGTTCCCACTTAGATGATAGACTAGTTCACATTATTCAAGACATGGAGGAGCATAGGATCATCTATGCTTGGGGTTGCGGTATGATGGCTCATTTATATTATGATCTAGGATGGTTTGTATACCAGGAGCTAGATAGTATATAAGTGCATTGTACACTTTTACAAGTTTGGTTGTTTGAGCATATCACGTGTACTAGACCCACCGAATTTCCTACCATAGTAGCCATGGACTACCCACGGGCCTATAGTTATGTACTAAAGTGGCATGGAAAGAGGGAGATTTTCTGCACTGGAAGTTTAGATTTGATCAATTAGATGAGGGTGATATCTCATGGAGACCATATCTTAGGATACCATAGTGGAAAAATGATAGACACGAGCTATTCAGGCAATAGCATGACTGATTTATTTTTTGGAGACACGATTGCATAGTGTGATGCAGGAGCATCCAGTGGTGTAAGGGCAATCTTGCATCACCCAAAAATAGTTAAATTTCAAGTTTCTCAGTTTTTAGATTTTTTTACATTTTTAGATACCCTTTTCATCATAATGAAATTCTCAATTTATGTTTTTTATTTTCTATTCCTGGGTGGAAAGATATTGTAGTTTTAGTTTCCCATATTTGCACCTGAAAATCTTTCGAGTGAGATTTGAGGCACTTAGAGTTCTCGGATTGGCCCCAAAACTTGCCAAAATTGGTGTAAAAAATTTTAATCGTGTTCTTGACTGCGAGACCTTTCCAATGGTTTGAACGGTTCGCGAATCGGAGTCCCGGATCAAAAGTTATGGCCCCGGGAAGTTGGTACACTTTCTAGAAGATACAGTTGCAAATGCTCTTTTGAAATTTGAACTTCATGTTGTAAATTTTCGGCGCCAAACTACTTAAACTCAAATTTGAATGTTGTTTTGGCTCCAAACTAATGAGGAGCTCTATTTATGGGCGGGTTTCTAATTTTTGGGTAACTTTTTGGGGACAAGCTCGCATATTGCGAAAGGGTTATTCTGTAGCTTGCATGTGTTGTAGAACTTGGGGATTTGAGATCCCTTGTAGCTGTAAGAAGTTCTACTTCTTCTAATAATGTACCATTCTCCCTTGTTTGTGGGTTATTTTCCAGGTTCTCGAAATGCGTCTCACTGCGTATCGAAACATTTTCTGAGCATGCGGGACGATCACCGACTGAGGCAATTTGCACCGTGACCGTATTGTGGGTCAAGGTCAAAGATTCCTCCAAGAGTGATGCCCGGTAGGTGGTGGTGCCGTGAGGTGGTCGAGGTGGCGAAATGCCGGTGGAAGAGATGCATTGGCAACCCTCCAGAGACAAATTGATGTGTTACAAAAGCAGTTGAGAAGAGGGTTAAACCCAAGGGAGGAAAGTGAGGATGAAGGAGAGGAAGAAGGTTCAGATGTAGAAGAGGAAGAAGAAGCAATTGATCAAGACCAAATGCGGCTAATAAGGGCCATTTCGAAGATCGAGAAAAGACCCAAAGCAGAAGTCCCTAGTTATTCCGGAAGTCTGAACCCAGAAGAGTTGATCAACTGGATCAACGAGCTAGAATAATATTTTGAGTATGAGGAAATAGAGGACCCAGATCGGGTTAAGTTTACAAAAATGAAGCTGAAGGGCCATGCTAGTATTTAGTGGAAAGAGGTCTAGTTGGAAAGAAATCGAAGAGGAAAAGACAATATCACCAGATGGGATAGCATGGTAGAAGCAGTTCATACCAGTGGACTATGAGTTAGATCTGTTGAAAAAATTGCAAGGGTTGAAGTAAGGAAGCAGATCTATGAAAGAATATACTGAAGATTTTCACAAGATAATCATCAGAACGGGTCACACAGAGGCCAATAAGGAGAAGGTAGCCCGATATCTTAATGGGTTATGACCAAGCATTCAGGAGGAGTTAAGCCTAGTTAGAATGACCACCATTGAGGATGTGTATTAGTATGCTCTAAAGGTGGAAGAGAAGCTAAACAAGAGATTTGATGGCAAGCAAAAAGGACGAGGAGGTCAAAGTGGAAGGGGCAATGGAAGACCTTCAGGAAGCTGAAATAATGATGAAAATAAAAGTGAAGATGTGGGTACCAGCCGAAGCCAAAGGAATGACAACTTCTACCGCCATCATGATCAAAACAGTGGTGATCAAAGAGGTAGAGGATGAGGGAGATATAGACAAGGATTTGGAAGAGGTGGTTTCAGAGGAACGTGTTTCCAGTGTGGTGAAGAAGGGCATCGAGCCTATGAATGTCCACAACACCAAGGAAGGGCAGACAAAAGGCCAGAAGGTCATGGAAGGGTTGCACA
>VDFB02105785.1:414628608-414672558 GCA_007258455.2 Sequoia sempervirens
AATGTCGAGGAAAGGCCCATGATGCTTAGTCCATTGCTGACTTGTTCTTCAAAAAGGTGGTGAGGCTACATGGTCTGCCAAAGAGTATTGTTTCAGATCATGACACAAAATTTGTGGGGTACTTTTGGAGGACCTTGTGGAAGAAGCTGAAGACAGAGTTGAAGTTCAGTTCTGCACACCATCCACAAACAGATGGGTAGACAGAGGTTGTTAATAGGAGTTTGGGTAACCTAATGAGATGTTTGGTAGGAGATAAACCCGAGGGATGGGACTTGATCTTACCCCAGGAAGAATTTTCTTACAACAATTCTGTAAACAGAAATCTTGGTAGATCACCATTCCAGATTGTGTATGGAGGTAGCCCTAGAATAGCTCCAGAATTGAGGAAGAGAGACCAAGAGAAGAAAATAAGTGCTGAAGTCGAAGATTTTGCTGAACACATCCAGGATATACATGAGAAGGTAAGAGAATATATTAACAAGATGAATATGCAGTATAAGGCTAAGGCAGATCAGAAGAGGAGGTATAAGGAGTTTTAGATTGGTGATGAAGTGATGGTCCACTTGAGGAAAGAAAGGTTTCCAGTGGGAACATATAACAAATTGAAGATGAAGAAGTTCAGTCCCTATAAAATTTTGAAGAGGCATGATTCAGGGAATGCAAATGAGGTAGAGTTGTTAGATGGATTCAACATTTCCCCTATGTTCAACATTTCAGATTTGACAAAGTATCATGAAGGTGGAATAGAGGAAGCACCAACAATGGGGCAGTATGGCATTCCATCACCTACTTCTGAAAGGGAGGAGATTGAAGCAATCTTGGATAGTCATGTGGGAAGGAGTACCAAAAACAAGCAGTATGAAGAATATCTGGTGAAATGGAGAGGAAGGCATGTGGAAGATTCATCCTGGCTATCGAAGGAATCGGTTGACTAGTTGGGTTTTCCTCAACCATCTAAGACATGATGGGTCACTTCTCAAATTACCCTGGGTGTCTGATGCAGGAGCATCCAGTGGTGTAAGGGAAATCTTGCATCACCCAAAAATAGTTAAATTTCAAGTTTCTCAGTTTTTAGATGTTTTTACATTTTTGGATACCCTTTTTGTCATAATGAAATTCCAAATTTATGATTTTTATTTTCTATTCCTGGGTGGAAAGATATTGCAGTTTTAGTTTCCCAGATTTTCACCTAAAAATCTTCCAAGTGAGATTTGAGGCACTTAGAGTTCCCGGATCAGCCCCAAAACTTATTGAAATTAGCATAGAAAATTTTGAGCACATTCTTGACTTCGATACCTTTCCAACGGTTTGAACGATTCACAAATCGGAGTCCCAGATCAAAAGTTATGGCCCTGGGAAGTTGGCGCACTTTCTAGATGATATAGTTGCAAATGCTTGTTTGAAATTTGAACTTCATATTGTAAATTTTTTGTGCCAAACCGCCTAAACTCAAATTTGAATGTTGTTTTGGCTCCAAACTAATGAGGAGCTCTATTTATGGGCGGGTTTCTAATTTTTGGGTAACTTTTTGGGGACAAGCTTGTGTGTGTTGTAGAACTTGGGGATTTGAGATCCTCTACATGTAAGAAGCTCCATTTTTTGAATAATAAAATTATTCTCTTGTTTGTAGGTTATTTTCTGTGTCTCAGGCTATGCCCTCATCATAGTGAGACCCTTCTACTGTGATCATGCCATGTGCCCTTTCAAACATATTTAGATACCACCATAGGATCAACCTAGATACCTACAATTAGCACAGAGTGCCCCTAGACCTAGAGACACTCGTCACCTTACTATTGGAGATGTTTACACTAGTGATTCAGAGGATGATGATAATGACATACCCCCAGTCTCTGATGTTGATGACATAGGCACTCCACAATCCTATGACTAGTGGTGGGTTGGAGCATGACCAACTCGTGTCTTTCCCATGCACTACCCTATGGGCCACACTAGACCTCTTCTAGGTCACAGAGAGGATAGGGATGATGAGAAGGTCAATGGAGATACAAATGATGATGACACTTTGCTTGACATATTATTGGATAAGGAGGAGGAGGAGGAGAAGGATGAGGAGACCAAGTCGATAAGTGATGATACTAATGAGACAAAGGAGGTCTAATTTTCCCTCGAGAGGAGAGATGCAACTCTTATCAGAGTCACTAGAGCATGTGCAACAACCACATCAGAGATCCACACTCACGAGCATGGGGAGGCCAGTAGTAGCAGGCCATCCACACTTCCTACAAAGAGGGGGACCATTTTTTTATGGTTATACCTCGACTGGTGGACTGGAGATCTAGGTGATGATGTGATATTTATGTTTTCATTATTCTTTTTTAACTTTGTATATGGTTTATATACATGTCATGATGTGTATTTATATCTTTTATGATTTTCACCTTATAGGATCCATGAGAGAGTAGCATGAGCTCTATCAATGTATGATTGCAAAGATGATTCCATCATTACGCACATGGATGATGATATACCCTCAAAGTACATGCCCCCACCTTCTACAAAGCAACATGCTGATCTCTTTGAGTCATTTGTGAGATTGAGGACAACATATGAGAGCATAGCTAGATGTGTTAACCTAGCTATAGGATAGATTTCCATACTGCAGATAGTGTTGGATGAGATTTGAGCCTCTAAAGTTCCATTAGATAGTGAGATAGATTCTTCCCTCTGAGTGGGGATCTTGAGGCTAGACAGAGATATGGCTAGGCTATAGGAAAAGAGGAATCACATAGAGCAAGAGCATTTCAAGGCACTCATACAAGAGGAAAACATGAGAGGAGAGGTGTAGGGCCTATAGTTAGCCATGAGGTCCTTGAGTAGGACATGATCACATTCCACCATCTCATAATGGATTTCACCACCAGGGGCCAAGGGGTCTAGTAGTCATAGGCCTTATTAGCATTGTATATTGAGATATATAATATATGAGCAATGATGTTTGCATTTTTATGATCTTATGTTGAATTAAATGTCGATGTGATTTATTAAATATCCTTTGTAAGAATTTTTAATAAATATAACCATGATTTAATGTTTATGTGATCTAATTAAAAAAAATTAGTTTATATTTTATATAGCATTGTGATGAAGCATGCTATGTTAAATTAAATGCACCTATGATCTAATAACATTAAACAAATATAAGGATCTAAATTAACATAAAACACAAGATTTTATTTTAAATAGTATGGAAACTAAAAAATAATTCAAACCAATTGAACAATCAATTTAGACTCTAAGACACACTAAGCAATGCCAGATAAAATAGAACACCATCTATCTAATCTAACAACACTACTTTAACACACTATTCAAAAGAGGGGATGCTATGCATAATACCGATGCAAATGTGTGACATTTATAGGTTATTTTAGAGGTGTACCATACATTTATGTTAATGTGTAGGCACCGAACCCATAATTTTCTTCAATTACATAAGGTCCTAACCAATTAGGGCTAAATTTTCCTTTCTCATTTGGAAGAGCATTGACACTATGCAGATTTTTGTATAACACTAGATATCCTTTGTTAAACATACAAGGGATGACATGATCATTATAATTATGTTGCATTTTCCTAGAATAAGCTTGGAGATGCTCGAGAGCATTAATGCATCATTCATCAAGCATTTCAAGTTGATGCAATTGTTGCTCTTTATAAGTAGTATCATCAATAAGCCCTCTAAGAGAAATTTGCAATGAAGGAATCTCTAACTCCAAGGGAATTATTGCTTTAGTGTTGTAAATGAGGTTATAGGGAGTGTTTCCTATAGATGTCCTAATACTTGTACAATAGGCCCACAACGTATAAGTTAGTTGAGTATGCCAATATTTGTTATGTTTACTTACTATTTTTCATAGGATTTATTGAAGAGTCTTGTTAATTGATTCTGCTTGACTATTTTATTATGGGTAATATGGCATCGAAAAGTGATGTTGAATGTGAAAGGTTTCCAAGAATTTCTTCACATCATTGTTCTTAAATGGAGTTCCATTATTTGAAATCAATGTGGAAGGAAGACCAAAGTGAGCAATAATGTGTCCCAATATGAAATGACATATTGCATCAATTGTCATGGAACAAAGAGGAATAGCTTCTACCCATTTTGTAAAATAATCGTTTGTGATAATGATAAATGTATGTCTAGCAGAAGAAGGTGGTGATATTTTCCCAATAAGATACAAACCCCAAATCAAGAATGGAGAAATATGAAATTGGGAATGAAGCTCGAAAGAAGGAGAATGAATTGAAAATTGTTGTGTTCTTGAAATTTATGGAATTTCTTAATGTGGGAAAAACAATCTTGTTCCATGTGTCTCCAATAGTATCCTATATGGACTAATTTGTGAACTAATGATCTTCCTCCAAAATTTCCTCCACAAGCACCTACATGAGCTTCATCAAGTGCTATAGGGATTTCAGATTTTTTAAGACATCTAAGTAAAAGAACATTAAATGATCTTCTATATAACATGTTTCCAAGGATTATGTACTTAGATAGAAGTTTTCAAGGATGAGATCAACTGTTCTTAGTTGTATGCTCAAGAAAGGTACCTTCTTTTAAATAGTTGAATATCCTCATGTACCATTCACTAGAATTTTTGGTATCAGTTAATAAAACTTCTTTGCTTTTTTTGTATATCAATGCTTGAGAGTCATTTGAACTATAAATGTTAAATCAATAAAAGGGTCTTCAAGAGACACAAGGGAAGTGACACTTGTCATTGCATCTGCATGTCAATTATCCTTTTATGATAGATTATCAATTGTATATGATTCAAATTTATCTAATAATTTCATCATAAGTTAGTTGTATTGAATGAGCTTATCATGCTTTGCTTGATATGAACCGCTTATTTGTTTAATGACTAATAGGGAATCACAAAATATAGAGATGTGTTGGACACCTAATGCTAACATTGCACTTGTACCAATGATTAAAGCTTCATACTTTGAAATTTTATTTGTACATAGGAAATTTAAACAAAAACATAAGGGAATAGGATTACCTGAAGGAGGAATTAGTATAACCCCTGCCCTGGAGTTGGCTCAACATTTAGAACCATCAATGTACAATTCCCATTTTTCTTTCTCTTTTTGAATAGATAACACATTCTCATTGGGGAATGAGTCTATATTAGGTAATGCTAAGGGAGAGGGAGTATCAACCAATTGGTCGGTTAAGGCTTGTTCTTTGATTTCCTTTTGAGAGACAAATTTGAGATCAAACTTAGTTAAAAACAAAACCCATTAGCTAAGCATCCTAATAAATCAATTTGAGCAAAAAGGTGTTTTAAAGGATCAAATTTTTCATCACATGAATTTTTGTGTTTAATAAGAAATGTCTCAATTTAATAGTAGCAAATACGAGAGCCAAAATAATTTTTTCTATCATTGTATATCATGTCTCATAATCAATCATGGTTTGGCTAATGTAATAAACAAGATGTTCTCTACCATTGTCATCTTATTGAGCCAACAAAACTGCAAGAACATGGACTAATGTTGTTGAATAAAGGATAAATAGTTTGTCTTACATAGTGGGTTGTAAATTAGGTGGAGTAGCAAGATAATCTTTCAAACTCTTAAAGGCCTATTCACAATCCTCATTCCACTTAAACTTAACCTCTTTCTTAAGGATTTTTGTAAAGGGTAATGTTTAGTCTGATAAGGATGCTACAAAATGGTGGATAGCTTGAATTCATCCTTGCAAAGTACACAATTGATAAAAAATTTAAGGAGGTGGCATGTTAATGATAGCATCAATTTTCTTCATGTCCACCTTAATGCCTCTGTGAGATACTATAAAACCAACAAAAATTCCACTATCCACACCAAAGACACTTTTTTGGATTCAATCTCATATTGTATTTTCTCATTCTTCCAAATATTTTCTAAATAATATTCACATTTTCTTGTCGAGTTAAAGATTTACCCAGAATATCATCAACATAATCTTCCAAAATCTTGTATGTAATCATGAAATATCAATGTCATAGCTCTTTTATATGTTGTGCCTGTTTTCTTTAATCCAAGAGGCATAACAACCCAAAAAAATGTTCCCCAAGTTGTAGTAAATGTTGTTTTATATTGATCTTGAGGATTGATAAATATTTTATTCTATCCAAAAAATTCGTCCATTAATGACAACAAAGCATGTCCCACAATCGAATCTACTATCATGTCAATATTAGGGAGGGGAAAGTCATCTTTTAAAGATTCTTTATTCAAATCATGAAATCATGTACACATCCTAATATGATTATTAGGTTTTGCGACTGTAACAATGTTTGAGATCCAAGGAGAATAATCAATATGTTGTATAAAACCAGCTTGAAGAAATTTCTCAATCTCAGCTCTAACTAGTAGAGCTATCCTAGGATTAATCTTTCATATCTTTTATCTTACTTGTTTAGAATCTTCTTAGAGAAAGTTTTATTTGTGTGTCACTATCTTAGCATCAATACCTGACATATATCCAAATAATTCCAAGCAAAAAGTTCACGAAATTCATTTAATAATGTTGTGTGATCTTCTTGTTCATCTTCAACAAGGCGCTTTCCTTTTGAATCACTCTTTCTTCATTAGATGTATCCATCGGTATATTGATTGTATCTCCCAAAGGAAGTGCATTTTGTCTCAAAATTTTGGAATTGTTTTCATCTTTATCAATGTTAACTTCATTAACTTCTTTTTATTCCTCCACTTGTTTAGCACTAACCATAGCACAAGTGACTCATTTTTTCTTAGGGGGAGTAAATGACTTGCCATAAAATGCTAACAGTTCTTTCAAAGCTTCATCATCTTCAAAGTATTCTAAGGATTCCTTACATGTTGTATCAATCAATTCGACATGCTTCAAAGTGAGAGCTTTCTTAGGGGAGTTACACATGATGGTGTTGATGTTGATTGAATGTCTTTTCATTGCTTTCATTATTTTAGAGGGAAAATATCCAAGACCATTTTATGTTTCATGTATGTTAGGCTCTATAGTCCAACATGAATGGCTTGTTCTTTTCTTCCACATCCTTTCCACTATAAACAAGTTGTTTCAAGATCTCATAACCTCTTCCATAAAGTTTCTCCATCTCTTTTGGATTTGGTGGTTTTTCGTAGTTCATCTCATCAAAGTTTGTTGTATAACTTATGTATTTTTCTAGAGTGGACGAGGTAGATGCTTTTGATGTTCCTTTTTAATTTTGTGTTGACATTAACATTGGACCTTTTTTATTTTTCAATTTCTTTCATTGCAATTTTGTATTCTCCCATGAATGTTGGTGTGAAAAATAAGGAAACCCAATTGTCTTCTAATAATTTTTGACTTCATCAATACTCTTCTTTTATTCTTCTTCTTTCATGATTTCGACATTTGTAGTTGGTATCAATGTTTTAACGAGACTTTGTTTATCTTTTTTGATGTGCAAACAACTTTCAAGTCTAGTTTTGGCCTTAACTATGTAAACTTTTTTGTTATAGACATACTTCATTACATAGTGAACAGTTGAAGGCACCACATTCATTTCATGAATTCATGGTCTTCCCAAGAGGAGATTATAAGAAAGATCATGAGGCATAACATGGACCAAAGTTTGTAATGTGATTACTCTAAGTGATTGTTTTCCTATGTTATCAAACCTATGTATGGACAAAGAATGAGGGATAATGTTACTCTTATCCATATCAATCTTATCCAATAGGCTCACACTACACACATTAAAAGTCAAACCATTGTCAACAAGGGTTCTCTTTATCCCCATTCTATTAATAAGGGCTATTATCATGAATGCTTCATGTAATTTTTTAAATTCCAAGGATGGTAACTCTCTTTGGTGAAAAAAAAAATATAAATTAATTACATTCATTCCTTGAACTAGTGCTGCCACATCATTTGAATTCGTATTAGGAGGAATCACAACATGTTGCAAGGATATTTGAAGCATACTATGGTAATTTGGTGAATCTTGAATAAGATCCCATAGGTATATATTAGTGGGTGTATTCTTAATTTTTTCAAAAAGATCGTATTCCTTTCCACTATGCGAAGGTAAATGAGGAGCACTAGGCAAGATAGGTTGAGGCAAAGGTAATGAAACAAGATTGGTTTGTTGTTTCCTATTATTCCTTGTGTTGTATGTGTGTGAAATGGCATTGTAACCCATTTGTTGTGAAACATTTCCATTGTCAAGTAAAGGCTTATTTTTAGGTGGTTCTAAGACGAGTGTTGGTTTTTTTTAACTTGAGGTTGTTGTGAGGGAGGGTAAATGATAAGTTGAGGTGTAATTGCATTAACTTCTCTCTATGTTTCAATTTGTCATGACAAGTCTTAGTGGATGAACCTTGTGAGGTAAATTACTCAAGGGCATCAGATAACATATCAAAGTAATCACTACTAAAGGGATTGATGGATCTGTTAACGTGGAAACAGAGATTTGACATAATCAAATAACTATGCTTTCTCCAAGGGTCTTGTTTGTTTCTTTTGATGTTTCAAGTTTTTTTTTTCTTTTTCTAAAGATCACAAAATATAAAATAATATATTTAATGATGCAATAATGTTGGAAATGAAAGAAAAGTGTAGAAATATAATACTACTTTTAACTAGAATATTCAAGAAATGTTATTCCCAATGTTGCAATATCCAACTGAATGAACAACAATTTCAATGCACAAGAAATCTGTTTCAGGAAATTAATTCTTAGGTCTGATAATAGAAACAAAAATGCATATTAGAGACCAAAAATCACTCAAAAATTTGTTAAATATGCCTCTACAGGGACTCAATCACCCTAGGGTGAATGGGTCCCAGATTAGGGTTTTTTAAATTTGAGTTTTGTACTTCTGAGTCGATCCTATGTGTTTTTTGTTTTTTATCTATAACATAAAGTTTTGTAATAGATTTTTTAGATTTTATGCCTCTAAATGCAAGTTTGACTAAGGTTGAATGATAAACAATGTGACCAATTTTAATGTACAATATGAATCTAAATGATTGAATGATGATTTCAATGTTAATATCATGCAAAATAAACTCATATCTAATGCAATTTTTTGTATTTTTGGTGATTTTAAGCAATGCAAACATGCAAATTTAACCCTAAGTGTATTGTTCACTAATGCAAGATTAAAGAACCCTAAATTTAGTGCAACTAATGAAAATATAATGCAAAATGTTGCAAAACTAAGATCTATGGCTGAAAGGACTCTAATTTTTAGAATTTTGTTGTACAAGGTTGGGTTCACCAAAATGAAATAATGAAAAATAGGGGTGTCCTTGGGGTTTCCCAAAATGGAAAAGTGGAAAAGTGGATCCAAAGAGGGAAAATGGGTTCTATCTTTCCTCTATTCATTAGGAAATGAGATACACACAGTGAAATGACTATCAACCCTTAGGTGAATCAAGTTGAAGTGTGAATCTTCACATTTCCCTTTTTTGCTAGGACAGGGGTCTAGGTCAAACAACACTTTGGGGAGAAAGATTAAAAATAACCAAAGAAATCCAATTTGTGATCTACAAAGTGAATTTAGGAGATTTAACATAAAAAATAAGGAACCAATAAACTTTTTGGAGAATCTGAAGGTAATAAATGTTGTGCACCTATCAAAATTTGTTTTCTATAACCCTAATAGGGACTCATTCACCCTAGGTCGAATGGGTCCTAGCAAGCTTTCTAAAAAAAATTGATTCTAAGATTGAATCCTGAAACCTATAATATTTCCCTATAACTTTAGAATTTCACTCCCAAATCTAAATCTATCAAAATTTTGCAAAACAAAATTGTTTATTTTTTTGTGGATAGAGGCTTGCCTCAGTCAAACCCCAAGTTTGTTAATTAAACCTTGATGATAAATAGAAATATAAAACATTAAATGTGTGTGTGATCCTAACCTTAAGTTTGTATAAGATTAAGATTTATAATAATGCTAAGAAACCCTACTCAAGTGTGTTAGAATATGATCCTAAATGAGCATAAACAATCATGAAGACCTACTTTAGGAGACCACAAATCACCTTAATAATTTAAATAGGCCTTGGGATGCATGATAAAGGGGTATTAGGGGCCTATTAATGGGATTTTAAAATGCATAAAGTATTAGGTCACTAAAATAGGTCCAAACAACTATGAAATTATACTTTCTCCTAGAAAGGGGTACAATTTTCTACACTACATTGTCCCTCCTTTGAACTAGATCTACACAAGGAGATGCATCATTCCAGTGGAGCTCAAGATTCATTCTTTATTCTAGTCTAATGTTGGTGGCTACCTCTTATGGGGTGTAGGTAGTGACATTGTTGTTTGTTATGGTTAGAAGAGTGTGTGTTGTAATTGTATAGTGGTAGCTGATGTGGTGCAGTTTGGTGTGTGCTCATAAGGGGGAGTATATAGAATAGTAAAGGAAATATTGTTGTAGAAGGTTAATTGATGTCAAAGAGGGAGATTAAGCGATATAGTTTTTTTTCCTTTTCCATTGATGTCAAAGGGGGAGAGAGAGTCATGTGAAAAAGATAAGTTATTCAAGGAGAGTAAGTAATAAGCTAATTGAAAAAAGGGGAGAAGTAATGTGAAGAGTTGTGTTTTTTATGTTTTGTCACATCATGTGTTTCCATCAATGACAAAGGGGGAGATTGTTACAAGTATGAGAATATTATTGTTTTCATTGGTGTCAGTTGTATTAGGAGGAAGAAGATAATTATTTGGGGAGATTGTTGTGAGAGTGGTTTATGTTATCCATGCTTTAGTTGGTTGCATTATGTTGTCATTAGTAAAGCTACTAGTGTCAACCTCTAGTGTTGCTAAGATAAGATTGTGTGATCTATGGTTGAGTTGCTATGTTAAAATTGGTTCAATTACATTGAGGAAGTACTATAGATGATGATGATGTGTCTTTGGTGCTTGGTTTCCAAGTGATTTTAAAAAAAATGATAAAAAGAAGAAATAGTGTGTTGCAGTGGTGCTCTTGGTTGTAAGGATGTGTTATTGTGTTGCTCCACATTTCTTCTAGGTTGAATATTTTCTTATGTGCTTCGGGTATGTTGATATGATATCTCTAGAGGTGTTGTATCCAGAATTTGGTGTGCTAAATCATTGTGTAGAAGATGTTGTGTTTTCCAGATTGTGAGTTATGTATTGTAGAGGTGTCTAGGAATAATGTTTTTTCTCCATGTTTCTCCATAGTTATGCTTTAGATCTTGTGGATCTGAAGGAGTGTTGATAGTGTTGGTATCTTTCTTTAGTTGAAGTGGTTTGAGGTTTGGTACTTTAGAAGATAGTATCTTGAGTTACAGTGTATGGCAGAGTTGTTTGGATGTACTGGGTGTACACATTCTTCAACTGAAAGTTGTTGCAAAGGAGTTTGTTGGATCTAAAGGTGTTTCATGGAATATTCTAGGGTGTGTTTAGGTGAAATTTGTTGTCTATGAGTTATGGATAGATAAAAGGAAACATGTACTTAAAATATTAATGGTGTTTACATGGGTATTGGTCGACCTTGTTGTTTACACTACTTGCAAAGGTTCTTTGTTGTTTGTGGAAGCTTGGTGTGGTGTGTAAGGATAGATTTAGGTCCTAGATGAGGATTTTTGTGGTTTTACTTTATTTATTTCCACTGCAAGAATTTTTTGGTGCCGACCTAATTTGAATTTGCATGGTTGAGGTGCATAGCCAACTTTTGAGAAAGTTTTCAAGGTTGAAAACGGTATGAATATGAGTTGATTTTTTGATGGATTGTGTGATATAAGAGATAGACAAGTATGATGTGAATTGCAGAGTTATAGAGTGAAAATTTAAGAAGTGTGGTGCAAGCTTTCATGTGTTACTAGATGTAATGAGAAAAAGGTGTCTACAATTCTTCAATCAGGCTACGAAGGTGTTGGTGACATTGTGGTGGATTCTCTGTTGCATTGAGATAGTTTTCTCCATGTAACATTTCTTCTCTATATTCTTTTCTATTCTAGAAGTGAGCCATTTTTTTCTTTGGAGTGATCCCTCTGATAGTGAGCCTTTGTAATCACTATTTTTATTACTTATAATGTGAGCTAATCCTCACTATGGTTTTTCCCATCTTGGGTTTTCCATCCAAATTTGGTGTTCTCTTGTGTATGGTGTTGTGTTGTAGTTTCCACTATCGACTTTTCATGATAAATAATCATAATAGATTTAAGGGTTTATTGAATGAATGTGGATCTAAATATGTATAAGTGTTTTAAAATTTTAAGGTACAACTAATTCACCCCCCTCTTAGTTTTCTTGTGCATTCAACACACCTAGCCCTCATCATAGGCTATCGTCAACCACACTATATGCTTGAATAGTTTGGCATGGTGCCCTATTTTTGTTGGCATATCAAAATCAAGGACCTTCCCTTAGATTTAGATGGTCAAGATCACCTCTAAGATGCATCAAACGAAGAAGTAAAGCCACTCTTGTGTGAACAATACAACCAGAGAGAAAGTGGATGACATTAGTAATGCATTATCAAAACATATATACATTAGCAATTAATCAAATAATTGAAATGAATCAACATATATCAAATCAAATCCATTCTTGGGTCCCCATCCTGCAAGTGTGGATCTAGAGGTGGATCACCACTAGTGGAAGAAATTCTCAACCCTATGGTAGTTGCAAAAGGTGGTACAATCAAATGGATATAAGGTGGTCTGATTGTGACTATAGGAGAATGCACCAATGACACTACTTGTCGTTGCCACAGCAATATCTCTTTCACTTGGGCCACTGATACCTCTCCCTCATCTCCACCACTCCATACCACCTCATCCTTGGATCCCTAAGCATAAATATCACTCACAGGGGCATCTACTAGGAAAATTGAGGTAGGATTTTCTATCATCCACCAGTTGGCAAAGAAAACTATCATGCTAATGTCATCATTCGTTGGGGTATCAGGTAGATCATTATCTTCACCATCATCACTGCTAAGTGCAATTTCAATGATGGTGGGATGAGGATAGTTCCCTTCTCTGGTTGCACTATGATGCAATCATATGTATATGGGTGTAGTTCGAGGTATGTCCTATACCTATCCATATTGTCACACAACTTGGTATTGGTAATATGGTATAATAATATAGTATAATTTTTTGGCTACGAGTTTGTCCTCCTACATCCTTCACATTTTCCTCTTGTTTGATGACCAGGTCTCCATATGCCTATATGGCTACCAATAGAAATCACTACTTCTTAATCTATAAAAAACTTATCAACATAAAAGAAGGTCTTAAAATTTCCAATCACACACCAATGGGCACACATGATCATGAGGGTCACCCTTCTGTATGCTCTGGTGATACCCAACTAGCCACATGTAGGGGATGTTCTTAAATTCCCACACTTGTGGGATCATACAGGTGAAGATGTTGTGATACTCATAATGTTGTATAGGAGTGAATTTGCACCCCTTACATAAATTCCCCTTTTACATATATTCACCTTAGAAAACCAAATCCAAAATCCAAATTCCACATCAAAAATCTTCCTTCCTTCCCTTGGCATTTGTCCTTTGTGTTGGTAGGAGAATATTTTTCGAGGACATGCGCACGACACATAAACATCCACATAGTGCACTTACATCCGTAACGGATTCCTGCGTCGAAGTTGGTAGAGGCATTACACTTTCAATTGGAGTTGATTTGTCATGTCCCTCTTTGACCAACTGACCCAAAAAACATCACATTCTTCCCTCTTCTCCTTCAAATTCATTCATTCTCACTTCACTTTGATCTCTAAGCATTCAATCCATCCTTCTTTCACATTCTCAAGAACTTCCAACATTTTCAACACTCCATTGCAGCAACAACACCTCATCAACTCCATAAAGCAAGTGCGAAGCAAGACATTACAATGTCGGATTGAGGTTTTTTGAGACCTCTCTTCATCACAGTTGAGGCTGTGGTGATTGTTCAAGACTTCTTTCTCCTCCATTGGCTAGTGAGCTCTTGGTGGAGGTGGTAACATTTCCCTTCTCTCCTTTGTGATTTGGTTGAGTAGGTTTGTACTATTTTGTAGTGTTATTTTCATTCCTTCTTTATTTACTTCTTTATCACATATTTCTCTCTCATTTATATTTGGTTGTCCATGGAGGTGGAAACACCAAAATGGGGGTCTAAATGAGGCAGACCCCTATACAACCCCAACAATTTTCCCCTCTTTCTTCTATGCAGGAGAATGTACTTTTGGAGCTAGCTGGTGAGCTGGTACCTTGGTGAGATTATCTTCATCATTTTCACTCTCATTTGTTTACTTTATCTCCTACGTTTGTATTTATTATGCTTTATAAGTCTATTTTTCTCATTTAGGAGTCATTAGCTAGGTCGTTAGCTTGCTTTCTAGTTGTTCATATTGTATTCTTTGTCCTCTCCCTGTACGAACATTAATGCACTTGAGAGACACTAGTGCTCTACATTGTCATCCCAAAACTATGCTTTCATCTTCGAGCAGAGGGCTACTTGAGGTGCAATATTGAACCCAAAAATTGGTTCACCTGGCCCCAGTTTGGATTTCAGGTCTGAAGAGTGATTGAAGTACTTTATAGTCCTCATCATTCTCATCCCTTATTTCAAAAACATCCCTTTAGAGTGAGGTAAGTTAGGGAATCCTTTCGCTCTTGTCTCTCTATGACCTAGGGCCTTGACATGGTTGGTCACCCTCTCTTACATTTTTGGTGAACCCAACGTGAAATAACATGCATCCATTCATTAGTATTGATACTTTTACTTGGTACCTTGTGATCATTGAATGCCGAGTGTTGTGAAGGCTTATGAGCATCACAATCTAGTCCATGACTTTTGGGTACATTGTTAGGAGAAGTTTGTGACACATTCCTATGGAGAGGACAAAGGTCACTACTAGTTTCTCCCTAGGAATGTTTTTGGATTTTCCATTGGTCTTGCCACTCAAGAGAGGTTGTCGAGGGGCGAGGTAGGTATCTTTGATGAGACTAACCATGTCTCCGCTCCTCATTCATCTCCTACACCATCATTGGTACATGAGCAAGAGGTCATTCACATTCCTTTAGAATATATGTCTATCCTTAGCAAAGGACTAGGTGACTTGTAGAATCACCTAGAAAAGGACCCAAAGATGGCTAGGGCCACTAGGGTTATCAATGAAATAAAGTATATGGTGGGAAAGGACTAAACAAGCATATAACTCTTGCCTAGTCTCTCTAGTCTAAATAAAGCATGTGCTCCTCCAAAAAATCCTAACATTATACAAGGGGCCACTTTCGAGGACCATGAGAGACAACTAGGAATGTTGATGCATCCCATGTCTATGTATATGGCTGACACAGCCCCATCGATTAGCACCCCTTCTGCCTCCGAGGGATCCAAAACTATCTAGGAAAATAGAATACCATTGGGTTTTAGTTTCACCCCTTTTGTCACCTCTAGTGGAGGAGGTTTTAGCGAATTGAGTGGTGGGGACTCTGGTAGTGGTGGTGGCCTTAGTGGCAGAAATGGCCCTAGTGGAGGTGGCTTTGGTGGAGGCCATGGTGGTGGCTTCAAAAGTGGAGGTGGCTCTAACAAAGGCCTTACTGGTGGTGATGGCTCTGGCAGTGGTTCCAGCAGTGGTCACATGGGTGGTTTCAAAGGTGGATCTGATGGTGGTTCTAGAAGAGATACCACTAGAACTTTGTCATCCCAAGACCCTATTTTGAATACTCTTCTTTAGAATATGGGTAAGATGAAAGCCAACTAGAAAGTCTCTCCCAAGCCTCTGCCCAGCCTATCTTTCAACCCTTTTTCTAACATAACCCATTGTTGATAGCAATTTTAAACACTCCCTTCCCTCAAGGAATGGAGATTCCCAAATTCAAAAAATATGGTGGTAAAGGGGACCCAAAAATGCATGTGTCTGCCTTTAATTCCCTATGTATAGATTTCTTCCATCACGATGGGTTGATGGAAAAATTATTCCCTCAATCTCTTAAGGATACATCACTCGAATGGTACTATTCCTTACCAGAAAATTCCATCTTCTCATTCGATCAAGTTGTAAATTAGTTTCTCTAATAGTTCCAAGCCAAAATTGTACTGAAGATGACCTTTTCAGATCTCGTCCAATTCAAATAGTGTGATAATGAAAAGATTTCTAATTTTATAGCATGATACCAAGTGCTCTTTTTGTAAATCTCATATCCACTACCCAATTTTGATGTGCAGAAGGTGTTCATAGGGAACTTGCAAAGACCTTGGTAGGAGAAATTTTCCCTTTTGAAATACCCTTCTTTTGCACATTTGTGTGTTGCATTATGAGAGTATCAAAAAAAGGTAGTTCAATTTGGGGGATCCTCCTTGCACTCATGTTTAGAAGGAATTTCCATTGTATCAATCTATGGGAAAGGTAAGGTTGTTGCGAATGTAGTAGCTGTACGATTGATAATGGCCTCAGATGCAACATAAAGTTCACAAAGTTACCAAAATCTTATTCTTCCATCTTGCAAAAGTTGCTAAGGGATAAGATCATAACCTTAGAGAAACCCAAACCTTTCAAGGAACCTTTCCTTAGTTGGTACAATCTGAATACCTTCTATCAGTACCATTGAGTTAACAAACATGATAACAAACATTGTATGCACCCGCGTCATGAGATATAGGACCGTATCGAGGACAATACTATTTATCTTGATGGAAGTAAAAAAAATATAAACAAATCAATGGAAAAAGTGAATAGCGAGTTGCAGATATACATAGACCCACTTCTATCACACTCTACCAATATGATTATTGATCCCTTTGATTCTACCACTTGGCCTGAGGCATATGTTAACATGGTCATGATTACTTCTACCACACAACCTATTCCTAGCTCCCCGGACATGACATTCATGTTGCAGGATTTACCCTTAAACAAAAATTATGCTCCCCTCTACATTCTCACTTGCCTCAATGGCAACATTGTGACAAGCGTCTTAGTTGACCCTACGAGCTTAGTGAATGTCATTACAGAAGAGATGTTGTGGCTTAATTCATTGCAAAGAAAGGAGTATGAAGAAACAAAATCAACCATCTATATGCATGATGGTCTTTGTCTACAGTCATATGAATCTATAACTTTGCATGTCTTAGTAGGACCTAGGGTCATAGACACTGTCTTTAATGCTATTTCAAAGTTGGATCTATTGAAGATTAAGTTGGGCATACCTTGGCTAGCTTCCATGAATGGAATTGCATCTGTCATTCATAAATGTTTCAATTTCTCCCACTAAGGTGTTGTGAATGTAGTGCATGACACTCGATACTAGTCATTGGTGTCACGTGGGGGTTACTCATTGGATCATTTTTGGCCTACCCTGGTTGGTCTGATCCCTCCAAGAATGAACCTACCTTATAAAAACTATGTTAAGTATCATATCGGGGGCAAGGGATAGCCGAAATTGACCCTCTCAGTAGCACAATAGTTGGCTACCTCCCCTTCTTGAAAGGCAAAAGAGAAGCTACCCCATTCCTGGGATGTCTCTCCCACTCCTCTTTCTAGAGAAGAGTTTTGGATGAATATGCCTAGCTTTTATCTGCTAATTCTGATGATACTTGCTTGGCATAAGCCTAAGATCAGGATATTAGACCTCCCTATAAGCCACCCAAACCTTGGTACTACTTGTATGGCAAGAGAAAAGGTCCCCAAGGGAAATCCTCTATGTCTCAACCTCTGTGGCCTCCCACCACTCCTATTCCAAAATTAGTAAATGGGAAGAGGCCCGCAATTGAGGCACTAGAGTTGACTCCCACCATTGCTTCTCAACCTATTCCTCTTGCTCCCGTTTAGGAGCTTGTCCCTCCACTGGAAACAACTATGGTGGACACTCCCATGGCTAAGCAGGAGTCTTTTGCTCCTTTGCAACCTCTAACCTGTACCTTGAAGACTCATTGAAACCTCCTTGTGCATGAACGCAAGCACCACTGAAAGGCTCTCATAGCTAAGTAGGATACCTTATAGAGGAAGGAAGAGTATATGACCACCCCTACTTTAGGGCCTTCTACTGCATCCTCCTCTCTCCTCCCCTTTTCTTTCGTTCAACCAAGCTCTATATCACTTCTAGCTCCTATTGTGAGTGCACCTGACTCTAAAAAGGTGTAGGTTTTCATCACTCCCTCGGTTGAGCTTCCCTTGTTGATGTCCCTTTTGGATGTCCCGCCTTTCCCAAAACCCATGGATATGCTAAACACTTTGGTAGTATCTGATGCGGTTTTCTCCTCCTCCTCTTCCATTGCACCTCTTTCCTTGTCTATGAGGAGTTCACATCCCCCAATGAAGTAGAAGGTGGAGAGTGGCCCTTCTAGGAACAAAGGACATAAGAGTATCCCACCTTCACCAAAGGGTGGTCATGTGTTGTCCTATTTTGTCCTAGTGACAAAACCAACCCCATATTCTCCTAATTTTTTCACCACTCTTGAGTCACTCTTTGATCCTAGTGGTGAATCTCAGGTGCATCCTTCTCCATCTATTGAGGTACAACCTAACACTCCAAAAAATTGCATGTTTAACTCTCTGGATGAAGTTCTGGCCTTGTCAATGATTTTTGCAAAATTGTTGACCATAGCTCCACAAGAGCCAAGTGGAGGAGACCTTACAAATCCTTCTACCTTAGTCCTTTTTGTGGGAGAGTCAAAAGCTTCTCCCCTTAATATTCCACTGCTATAGGCTTTTCCTCCTTCCCCCTATGATGATATAGAGTGGGAAGCAAATGACCTCTTGGTTCATGAATGTTAGGGGGGGCCTTTTCTTTATCTTTAGATTAGATGTGTGTGTGTTGTGATGTGTTACCTCATGATAATACTATGTATTCTTGGATGACCCTTGTCACCCTTGTTGGTTCTTGGATACAAGCGTAGTTTTTGTGTCATGAACCTTCTTCTATTTGTATGATCAGTCTTCCATGTTTGTGATTGATTTTCGATAAATTGGGGATGATGCAAAGCATTGGGATCATTTAGGCTCCCTTTCCATGTTGACCCAAATTTTTATTTTTTACTTTGTCTTCTCATGCATTTTTCACATGATCTGATATATTAGGGGGTTGATGGTAGTTCATTTTATATACTATTATTATACTTATATATATTTATGAGTAGTTCTAACCCTGAAATATCATATCACCCCTGTACCCTTTGTTTGTGATGATCATCTATTTTTCACTCTTTTCCTATCTTTATCTCTTCTTTGCTTGAGTTTTCCTTTTCATGTGTGACAATGCCATTTTTTGTCAATGAATATTTTCTTGAGAATCTTTACAAACTTTTTTAGAGAATCACATTCTTGACTTGAAACCATAATGGAACATGTTTCCTTCATCATGGGTTCACAAAGAAAGAACTTGAGAAATTCCTTTGAGGTGGGAGCATCATTGACCTGCCCCTCATGAGGGGGCATCTTGTTGCTTTCAAATTCCTTGATGAAGTGAACATCTGTCAAAAGGATTCCTTGGTGTTGAATCGATTTGAGAAAAAACATCTCTTTTGCACTTTCAAATAGTGCATCCCTTGAGTGGACCCCTTTCTTCACAATGGGTTCCCAAGGGACCCCTTTGAAAATTTTCCAACTTTTTGATAGTTTTCATGAGTTTCCACTTACTTTCCTATGTGGCCATGATGATTTTCAAGTGTGCTTGTAAAGTCGCTTTCTAACTCTACAAAGTCTCCTTTTTTGGGTTTCCTCCATGTGAGAGATCTTGGAAGACACCTTCCTTAAAGGTTTGTGGGCCTATAAGACACTTTCTCTGAGCTTCCTCCATGTGAGAGATCTTGGGGGTCACTCCTTTTTAGGTCTACCAATCTGTAAGGAACTTTCTTTGGGTTTCCTTCATGCGAGAGATCTCGGAGGATGCATTCCCTACAAGTCTGTGGGCCTATAGGACACTTTTTTAGGGTTTCCTTCTTATGAGAGATCTTTCAGGACACCTTCCCTATAGGTTTGTGGGCTTGTAGGGAAATTTTCTGTGGTTTCATTCGTGTGAGAGATCTTGGAGGATATCTTCCTTATAGGTCTAAAGGCCTATAGGGTGTTTTTTCTAGGGTTCCTTCATGTGAGAGATCTTGGAGGACACCTTCCTTGTAGGTTTGTGAGCCTATGAAGCACTTAATTCTTGGGGATTCCTTCTTGTGAGAGATCTTGGGGGTGACATCCTTGCGGGTATGTGGGCCTATAAGATGCTTTCATTCTACAACTTTATAGTTATGTGGGGTTATGAAATATTTTTCCTACCCTACGCTTTTGAGCTCGCTAAATTATGGTTTGCTTCCTCAAAGGTTCAAGTATAAATTTCTAACCCTACTAAATCTTTGATCTACTTTATCAAATCACTCATTAGTATTCATGCTCAGTAAAGTGGGGGAAAAATGTATAGGAGTGAATTTGTACCCCTTACACAAATTCCCCTTTTACACATCATCACCTTAGAAAACCAAATCTGAAGTCAAAATTCCACATTGATAGGCTCTCGTCCTTCCACTTGGCATCTTTCCTTTGTGTCAGTAGGAGAATATTTGTTAGGGATGTGCAGACGATGTGTAGATTTTTGTATGGTGTGCTTATGACCCTAACAGATTCATGTGTATGAAGTTGGTAGCGGCATTACAATTTCAATTGGAGTCAATTTGTAATGTCCCTCTTCGACCAACCGACCCCAAAATTGATAGATTCTTCCCTCTTCTAGTTCAAATTCATTCATTCTCACTTCACTTTGATCTCTAAGCATTCAATCCATCCTTCTTTCACATTTTCAAGCACTTCCAACATATTCAACACTCCATTGCAACAACAACACTATGTCAACTCTGTAAAGTAAGTGTGAAGCAAGCCATTACAACGTGGGCTTGAGGTTTTGTGAGACCTCCCTTTATCACAATTGAGGCTATGGTGATTTTTCAAGCCTTCTTTCTCCTCCATTGGCTAGTGACCTCTTGGTGGAGGTGGTAACATTTCACTCCTCTCCTTTGTGATTTGATTGAGTAGCTCTTTACTATTTTTTAGTGTTTTTTGCATTCCTTCTTTCTTTATTTCTTTATTGCATATTTCTCTCTCCTTGCTATTTGGCTATCCATGGAGGTGGAAACACCAAAATAGGGGTCTAACTAAGGTAGACCCCTATACAGCCCCAACAATTTTCCCCTCTTTCTTGTGTGCAGGAGAATCTAATTTTGGAGCAAGCTGGTGAATTGGTGCCTTGGTGAGATTATCTTCATCATTTTAGCTCTCATCTATTTACTTTATCACCTACATTTGTATTTCTCATACTTTATAATTTTGTTTTGCTCATTTAGGAGTCATTAGCTAGTTAACCAGCTTGTTTTTTGGTGGTTCATATTGTATTCTCTATCCTCTAGCCGTACAAAGGCCAATGCACCTAAGAGATGCTAGCACACCATGTTGTCATCCCAAAACTACACTTTCATCTTCGTGCAGAGAGCTACTTGAGGTGCAATATTGAACTCGAAAACCAACTCACCTAGGCCTAGTTTGGATTTCGGGTCTGAAGAGTGATTAGAGTACTTTATAGTCCACATCATTCTCATCCCTTATTTCAAAAATATCCCTTTAGAGTGAGGTAAGTTAGGGAAGCCTTCTTCTCTTGGCTCTCCATGACCTAGGGCCTTGATGTAGTTGGTCCCCCTCTCTTACAAATGTATATATAACTAAAGTTCATGGTATTGATGTGCTAGCATACTCTAACCTCAAGTGTAGATTTCCCTCCTCTCCTCCATCAGCCTAATACAATGGATGAGGCCCTCATGTAGATGAGAGCCTCAATCATCAATTTTCAAGGATGATATGACCAATGCAATGCTATTGCATTGGGCCTATGCGTCTTGCACTATATGTCCCTCCCCATACACGACCCTCAATCCCCAAATGGGAATTCAAAGCATATGGTAGACATCATTGAGGGTCACATTCATCTCCCCTATTGGGAGATGAAATGATGAGTTGTCCATATTCCACCTCTCCACCAGTGCCATTATCATTGGTTCATGGAATTAGATCTCGAGCATGTTGTATACCCACCATATCCTAACTCACTACAACAAAGAATAATCATCAGCTACAACCTATTATTTGTGATTACACGATAGTGATAGCACAACTCTGCCACCATGCTCATTAATCTTGAGAAACTTTTGCAAAAACATAAAAAACTATGTCAACAAAATCCATTTCGAGTCTACATATTTTACAATTTTCTCTCCATATCTCTAAGACAATAGCATGTCACGAAGATGTTTGAATGATATACTAGTGTTTGAGGCCTAATCAACTAATGATAACACCTAGGTTAGATGCCGGCATGACTAATGGACTCCAACATGCTAGTAGGGCCCCAATTCATCCATTGGAAACCTTCACACAGTTCAGACACTTCCATTGATTTTAGTTATTCAAAGTGGCAATAAGATTGATGCAAGTGTTAACATGCCTTTAGCTAGTAACATCTCTGAACTATGCCATTTGTAATGGAAGATTCAAGAAGTTTGAAGATTTGTATCTCAATTGGTTGATCATACCATCCCAGTCAAGTGCTTGTTGAAAAAAGATGTCCATTTTTGGTGGGATGATGAATGTCACAAGGCCTTTGAATCTATCAATAGTTATTTGGCTAATCCTCCAATCTTGATGTCAAATATGTAGGATAGACCCTTTTTTCTTTACATTTATACATCAACTCATGATTTAGCAACTTTATTAGCTCAACATGGCGATAATGGTAAAGAAATATCAATCTATTGCATTAGTTGTATCCTGGTTGGTTGTAAAAATTGGTACTCTATTGTGGAAAAATATAATGTAAAAGCTATGAGATTATCTTCTCCACACAAAAACTCATGTTTTTAATTTGTTTTATGATGTAAACATTGGTATTTAGTTAGTTTGTTTAATTATGAATTATATATACTGTATATGCATAAAATTGGTCATGTCTGATTAATCCTGGCATTTAGTTAAATATTTATTATTTAATTAATTTCTCTAAAGTCTTCTACATATGATTAAATTTAATTAATTTAATTATATTGTTCATTCAATTTATTCTTCTATCATGATTAAATAAATTGATTTTTATTTAATTATTTCACATTCATATGTCCACTTGATTAATTAAATAAATACACTTTATTTATTTTAATTAATTATCACTTTTTGAATTTAATTAAGTCTTTTTTATTTAATTAAATTTAAATATTTCTTTTCAAATTCTTCTTCTAATTAATTAAATATTTTATTTAATTAATTTCATTTACAAAGTTTAATTAAATATCTTTATTTAATTAAAATATCTTCCATATATTTTCAAAATCTTAATTAAATATTTTATTTAATTATGAAATATTCCATTATTCTTCAAATCTAGGGTAAATATTCTATTGTAAGAAAAATCTCTATGTCACCTATAAATGAATAATTGAATTTAATAATTCATTATTTATCTTCTTCAAAATCTTTCCATAATCTCACAAAAAGATGATTTTTTACAATTCATCTTTATCATCTCATCTTATCTCTTTTTACAGAAAAGAAAACAAATCTTGCTTTCTATTTTCTTTTGTTTTTCTTCAGTCTTATCCATCTTCAACCATTCGATCTTCCATGAATTTTCACAATCATTGATCATATCAGACAATCAGAAGCTTTTGAAAACTCTATAAATAGCACTACCAATCCAAGCAATGGTTACAACACACAATAGATGAATTAGAGATTAATTACATTCTAGCATTCTAGCATCTTAGCATTGTCATTATTAGCACTAGTACTCATAGCATTATCATAATCTTTTATTTCAGCAATCATGTTTAGCATTAGAATAATCATGTCTTAGTATTACATGCATTCATATTCAATCTCGTTCTCTAGGAAGACTGTTTGTTGAGCCTAGCCCAAGATCTAAGAGCCAACTAGAATTGATAGAAACACTGGAGATAGAGGATGATAGGACAACATTGATGACAAGGTATGGAGTTTTCATCTCTATTATTTTAATATTCTATTTTCTATATAATGTCTTATTGGTGTGTTTCATTCATTTCTTTTACATATTTAACACGCATAAAAAATAGATCACACTTTTCTAGCACCCACCTTAGGGCCCTTGCCCCATTTTTAACATTTATCTACAGGTTTTCTGACAAGATTTCACATTCTGGAATTCATATTTTCAGTAAAAATTTTTGTTTTAGCGCATACGAGGATTTCTGAAGCACATACATAACTTTCTAAAGCACATCCATTATTTATTTCAGTGCTCTTGCAGGTACTTTGACGCATCCAGGAACTATTTCAGTGCATTTAAGGAACAAAATGATGCATCTACAGGATAAAATGGCACTTATAACGAACTAAGTTTATTAAATATTTTTGAAAAACAAAAAAAAATTAGTTGCATTTTTTTTTAGCACATTTAGGAGTTTTTGTAGCACATTTGATACTTTCTGTAGCGCATATAGGGTCTGTTTTAGTGCATTAACTTGTTATTGTTGCACATATAGGTGTTCTTTTAGTGCATGTAGGTTGTAACTAAACAGGTTTCTAAGTCTGATGCCTTCCACAGACAAAACCTTTTTCTAGCTTAAAAACAACCAATCTAGGATAGTCGTAGTTGGTTTTAAAAAGAAGAAACCCTAGGATAGACATGGATTAAAATGAAGCAATCTAGGATAGTCACCACACATTGATTTTGTGTTAAAATGAATCCCATGCTTTTTTTGAAGCAACATCTTCACATAGTTTAGATCATTGTGATTGGGGTTTTAAAAAAAGAACAGTGTATACTGTGTTTGTGGAAATAGGTCTATGCTTTCCCCTTAATTGGGTGACTAAAATACAAGAATTTCCTTTTACATTCATGCAATTTTACTGCTTATTACATCTTATAGAGGGCTTTCTCTTGTGGGAAAAAATACTTACCCAAGAGGAACGACTCAAGTGGGTTCAAGCCAAAGCCAGGCTATTCCACCCCACTATAAAATTTAAAGAAAATCAAGGGAAACCCTCTTTTTCTATTAGTGTTAAAGATAACCATCCCCAAATCCTTTGTTCTAAAGGTTGGGAGGTCTCCTAAGGGAGTTTATTATTTTTGCACCAAACAGAAACCCTTACTACGAACCTAGTGTAGTAGCCAGTTGAAGTCAATTTCTGAACATCATAATAATCATAGTGCAAGGGGAGGGAAGAATCTTCCCCCAATATACTCACCATATAACTACCAAGGACTATTTGCTCAGGGGATCCAATATCCTCTTCCATCACTCTGAGTACACACCTAGAAAAGACAAAAACACGGGCACCCCTTCAGGGGTGACACGACTGTGTGAGTCGACGCAATTCTAAGATGTGGGTTGTTGATTATTATGATGACTTACTTGAGTACTAAGAGTGAGTCTTCTTGAATTGTCCATCATGTGTAAAACCTATGAAAACAATTTTTGAAACACATTTTTGAAACATACACTGGATGTTTACTATAGAACTTAAAAACAATTATTTTCAAAGTGTTTTTCATGTTTGCAATCATACTAATTTAGATAAAAGATCATCCAAAATGAACATGTCAAATTTTAGTTGAAATTGCTCATAAACTGTTTGAAAAGTTACCTTTGAAAAACTGGTTTAGCACATATAGGGTATATTCTAGCACATATGAGGTCTGTTCTAGCGCTTTTAGAGTTTGTTTTAGCACATTGAGTCTTTTGGTGCATACGTTGGCTA
This sequence comes from Sequoia sempervirens, assembly GCA_007258455.2. NCBI lineage: Eukaryota > Viridiplantae > Streptophyta > Pinopsida > Cupressales > Cupressaceae > Sequoia > Sequoia sempervirens. Next base: position 414,654,345 of record VDFB02105785.1, read on the forward strand.
TTCTAAAAACAAACTTTTTGGTCACTGTCACAACATTTTTTTTGCAGTGCATATAGGACACAGAGTAATGCATCTAAGACATATTGTAGCACATTTGACCATTTCTTTAGCACATATCCCTATTTTTGAAGTGCATATAGGGGACAAAATAGTGCATCTGTCACTTTTCCCGAATCATTGTTTTTGACAGATCTGAGTTTATAGCATTCTCGGTCCAGTAACATATCAACATTTTTTCTCATGCTTAGGGAGTGGAAATCTACCAAGTTTTTCAAGAAGTCAATTGTCAATAAGATCAAGAAACCCAAGAAACCTCTAGGATATAAGAAAACCTTACAACGAAGGAATTTTTTATACAAGAATCGAAACATCTTGCTCCATTATCACAAATTTCTCCATAGGTACCAAGATTTTGTCATGGTATTTACTGACGAATATGCTATAGACCTACTAGATTCACGATCCTATTTTCAAAGAAGAGCCCTCTCACAACAACACAATCACAATCAGCCTCTTGATTTCAACTATATACCACAACCTTCTATTGAATATCCGACACATCCTAGTTAAATACTTCAGTGAGTTGAAATAGGCTATTTGATATACTGATCATTCTTTGAAAACAAAGATCAAATATTACAAGTGCACCTTTCATCACAAACTTCAAAATTCTTGGTTCAACTTCTCCCAACAAGATTCTGACATCATTTATCATTAGAAGCCACAATCACAAATTAAGAACATAGTTTTGGTCATATCATAAGATTTTTATCTTATCAGATTAAAACATTATCATTGGCTATACTCATCAAACTATGATCTAAGTTTAGAAGAACATCTTGAAATCATATGCTTGTTTTTACAAGATCACAATATAATAAGCTGAAGGAAGATATTCAACAAGAAGATCATACCCCAAGAACTCAAGAAGAAGGTAAAAATAGTGATCCTCTTTTTAGTGTGAATCGAAATCCCCTTTTTGAAGACATGGCCAAAGGAGAAAAGGATCCTTTTACGTCTGACAGAGATAGTGATGATGAACAAGAAGAAGAGCACCACCTTAGAGAAACCAAGCAAGATCCTAAATTTTTCAAAGTAGTAGAAAAGATCTTAGAACATGACAAAGAAAAATATTTCCTATATCTGGCTAACAAAGGAGTTAAGTTGCCCCATGATTTCAATACTAAGGACTTAAAATAGAATCTTGATGAGACACCCTTGTTTGATGTTAGTACTTTATCCCAGCAAGTTAAAGCACTTCAAGGAAAAGTTAAAGACTTACAAGGGGGAACCACAATGAAGACATATGCTCTTGATGACATCTATCCATATCCCTTTGATCAACATCTCAACATGATCCCATTTCCTAACCATTGTGAAATCCCAAAGTTTGATCGTTATAATAGGAAATCAAACCCAATTGACCATATTAGAGACTTTTGAAACATGACTCTAGAGTTTGCTCATGAGGATACATACTTAATGTGCTTGTTTCCTAGAAGTTTGGGAGGCCAATTTATGGAATGGTTATCAAAAATCACACCACCTGTCAAGACATTTGAGGTATCACAATATTCCTACAACATACAACACCAAATAACCATGATTGATCTATGCAAGGCTAGGCAAGAACCAGGTGAACCATTCATCACATTTCTTCAGAGATGGTGAAGATTTTTTGCTAGATATCCATGTCATGTTCCTGAAAAGGAAAAGATCACTACCTTCATAAATATCCTAGATCAAGAGATGAGTTATCACCTAAATCTTCATTGTCCTCCATCTTTTCAAAAATTGATTGAAAATGCAATCACAATTGAAAATGCATTATTCCAGAGGGGGATAATCAAACTTGATAGAGACAATCCTAGCTCTCCTAATCCCACAATGACAAATCTAATTTTTGGACTCGCAACAAAAATGTGGTGAATGATGGTGTTTTAGATGCGCATCATGTCTCACCTAAGCCAGTTGTTCTTAGTGTTCCTCGCAACAACAACTATAACAATGTCAACTTGGTTACAAATCAAGGAAATAATCCTCATCCTTCGAGGAATAACTAAAATCCAAATTTTGTTCCAAATCAAAGTAATACCAACAATCAAGGGTATCGCAGAAACAATAATGCCTTAGGAAATACATCCAACATGAATCCACAATGATCTTAATTTTTCTCCAACAGAAGAACTTTTACTTCATTGGGGCAATCTCTAGAATCTACCTTTAAAGACTTAATGGCAAAGAACATTATTACCCTACCACCTCAATGTAGCTTTGAACCTAGTGTGAAGTCACCATTGTGGAATGATGCATACTATTGTGAATATCATAGATGTAAATGCCATCGTATGAATGATTTCCAAGCCTTGAAGAATGCTATTCAAGAATTAATCGAAAAAGACATCGTCACAATAGAAGGGAACCAACAATCAAACAAAGACCACCAAGCATTTCAAAACCCTTTGCTCAACTATCAAAAGGGTGAGTCTTCTGGGGAAAATGTGAATCATATCGATAAGCATATAATTAATCATATCTACACTGATGATGAGCGGGTTAATGTTATAAAAGTCAAAGAGAAAATGGAACATGGAGAAGTTAACGTAACAACAAGGGAACAAGCTAAAGTTGTCCTAAAAGGTTCTCCTTCAAAATCCATTGTACCCCCACCTCAAATCGATATGATTTAATCAATCAACTTGGAAAAACTTCTACTCAAATCTCTATTTTAGAACTTCTGAAGATTTCCCTAGTGCATAAGGAAATTCTAAACAAAGCCCTCATTGAAACAACTATATCCATTGATCTAGATGTGGATTGATTTCAAGCCATGGTGGGACATTTTTCCTCACCTACATGTCTCTCATTTTCTGAAAAATATGATGTTTCCATGATTCATCCCCATAACTCATCACTATACTTAGAAGTCATGATCCACAAGTTTCGTGTTAGACATGTACTAATAGATGGAGGTGCCGGTTTGAACATATGTACCATGAAATTAATTTGGGCTTTAGGATTTTCTAAGGATTCCATTGATCCTAGAAGAAATATTACTATTAAAGCCTATAATGATGATGAAAGAGCATCCAAGGTTTTAATCATGTTACTAATCAAAGTGGGACCTGTTATCAAAAATATTTTTTGTCAAGTGGTAGACCGTGATCTCACATACATCTTATTGGGTCATCCTTGGATCCATGAAATGCAAGTTTTACTATCCACATATCATAATTGTCTTAAGTTTCCTTATGATAGACAAGAGATCATGATACCAGCTGATAATTCTCACAGTCAAACTTGTGCCAACATCAAAGCTAGTCAAGACACTTTGGTTCCCAACAATCGAGAAGCCCCTATTAGTACTTCTCCAAAAGTTGATACACAAATCAATCAGCTAACCAAAAGCTTTGACAAGCAACTATGGTTCAAGGATAATTGAGTAGGAGCATATCCTCTTTGTCTAGATAATTTTCCTATGTCGCCTCGTTCACATGGAGAACCTTCTATCACACAACATCAGATATCTATAGTATCAACATCAACAAAATCACCGACATAACCAATCACAAAGTTTAATGGACAATTTATCAAGGAGAAATTCCCAATGGAAGATCCTCAGGATAGAAAAATGCTAAAATGGCTCTATAGAGATGAAGATGAAGATGAAGCAGTTCTAAATGTCAAGCTACCAATAGATCTATATGGTAAAGGATACTCAATCATGCAAAAGATGGGCTATGATGGTAATGGTCCTATTGGAAAGAGAAAATAAGTAGTTGAGCCTATTCACCTACCAGGACTAGGCTATGATACTAGCTTGAAAGAAATAACATCCAAAAAATTGAATGATACTGTACTTACATTGCAAGAAAGTTCTGATCCAAGGGAAGCATGCTTGACAGCAATTCAGAATTTCATCGATAATAACTCTGACAAAGACTCTAGAGAATACGAATGGGATACCATCCATAATGATGAATTCTAGAGGGACAAATAGGTTGATGTGATACACAAGTATACCCCAACTTTAATCAAAGGAGAAGACTCAGGAACCCAACCACACAAATCTGAACTACAAGACTATGATTCTAGTGATACTAAGTCACATTTAATCAAACAAGACTATTGTGAGGACAATACCATAATTGACCTACCACATACCTCAGATCCTACAAAAACTTCCATTATGACCATAACCATAGCTGACTTCTCATAGCTTAATGATCCGCTACCACTAATACATCATGATCTCATTGATTGGGATCTATCTGAACCTCTTGATATACCTACGTTTCCAACCGATGAATCTATCATGAACTTCCTTTCCGCAAAAGACGTAAATGATTGTTCCACTGGAAATTTTTGACATAAGATCCTTAGTCAAGAGGGTGTCAAGTCTCCTAGCTGCAAAAATAAAAATTAGAAAGAAAGATCTAATGGTGAAAACCAGAATCTGGTAGTGTTAGATCAAGCAAAAGATAAAACAAAGAATGTGTCAGATGGTGAAAACCTTTTTAAGGCACCAGATGATGGGATGCTTGACACTCTCCCATAGCACTATAATGAGCAATCACCTATCTTGATTGAGCCTACAAAAGGAATCAATCTTGAAACTACAGAAAAACCAAGGATTCTACAGCTAGTTGCATCAATGACAGATAAAGAAGTACTTGAGCTCATGGAATTTCTCAGAACAAATCAAGTCAACTTTTCCTGGTCTTATGCAAACATGTGAGGTCTTGATCCTAATCTTATAATGCATCACTTGTCCATTAAACTAGGAGTAAAACCTGTGAAACAAAAAAATTAGAAAGATGCATCCTCATGTTTCCTTACTGGTCAAGGAAGAACTTAAGAAACTCCTCGATGTGGGATTTATATGGTCAATTGACTACGCAAAATGGATCTCCAACATAGTTTCTATATCCAAGCCCGACAAAAGTGTTAGAGTATGCACATATTTCAGAGATCTTAATAAGGCATGTCCTAAGGATGAGTTCCCTCTTTCGATCATTAATACCATAGTGGATCTGAAGGCTATCCATTCCATGTATTCACTAAGGGATGGTTTTTCTAGTTATAACCAAATCAAGATTGCACTTGAAGACCAGGAAAAAACAACTTTCACATGTCCATGGGGGACTTACTATTGGAACGTCATGCCTTTTAGTTTAAAGAATGTTGGGGCTACATATCAAAGAGCTATGACTACACTTTTTCATGAAATGATGCACACATTCATGGAAGATTATGTCGATGACATACTAAAAAAATCACACACAAGAGAAGGAAATATCAAGATATATTCTAAAATATTTGCAAGGTTGGAAAAGTTCAAAGTTCTCCTCAGCCCTAAGAATTGTGTTTTTGAAGTCACATCTGGAAAACTCTTGGGATACATAGTTTCAGCAAAAGGGATTGAAGTAGATCCCACCAAAGTACAAGCAATCATGGAAATGCCTCCACCAAGGAATATTAGTCAGGTTAGGTCACTATAAGGATGACTCCAATCTATACGAAGGTTCATTTCACAACTAGTGGATAAAATCCTTCCCTTCACACATCTATTGCATAAGAATGTTCCTTTCAAATGGGATGATAAGTGTGAAATGGATTTTCAACAAGTCAAGCAGTATCTAATGAACCCACCAGTTCTAATACCACCAAATCTAGACAAACCACTCATCTTATATATTACTGCAATAGAGACATCTTTGGGGGCATTGTTAGCACAAGACGACTCTATAGGAAAGGAGCATGCAATCAATTATATCAACTCAAAATTAATAGGTCATGAGCTTAACTACACTTTCATCGAGAAGGCTTGCTTAGTAGTGGTCTTTGCTTCACAAAAATTTTGACACTACATGTTAACTCATACAATTAATCTTGTTGAAAAAATTGATCCACTCAAGTATCTATTAAGCAAAGATGCATTGACAAGAAGGCTAGAAAAATGGGTTATGATCTTAATCGAGTTTGATATCCATTTTATTGATCATAAAGAAATTAAAGGAAAAGTTATTGTTGATCAACTAGCTAAAGCACCCCTACAAGTAGAGCATCCCATGCACGTTCAATTTCCAGATGCTGATGTCTTCACGGCGGAATCAAAGCAACCTTGGTCATTATATTTTGATGGTTCATTTACCCAACATCGATCGGGGGTAGGCATACTCTTTGTCACTCCTCAAGGAAATACCATTCCTCGGTCATATCAGCTAATTTTTCCATGCACTAATAACATAGCCAAATATGAAGCTTTAATCACTAGACTCAAAATATCATTGGAATGGAGAATCACAGAATTATAAGTCTACGGTGACTCATAGTTAGTCATTAACCAAATCAATGATGATTATCAGACTAAAGATGACAAACTATTGCCATATAAGAAAATGATTGAAAATTTCAAGAAATACTTTGTAGAAATCAAGTTCATACAAATTCCAAGGCTTGATAACAAGGTAGCTAATGCTATGGCCACAATCACTTCATTGTTACAACTCCTAGAAAATTAGGCTCTCTATGAATTTTTGGTAGAACAATCATTTACACCTGCCTATGACCACTTGAAAGCCAAATCATTTGCCACTTAGTAGGATCCAATTCACCTTTGTATGGAGAGATTTATGCCTACCTAAAAGACAACATCTTACCCTTTGACTTATCCCATAACCAAAAGCACAACTTTATCCGCAAATCCTCTCACTATACCCTCATTGTTGACACCCTCTACCACCGCGGTCTTGATGGTACTTTACTTCGATGTCTTGAACATGATGAATCTGATAAGGCTTTATAAGAAGTTCGTGGTAGCATTTGTGGTACTCATTCAAGTGGACTGACCTTATCCAAGAAATTGATTAGACTGGGTTACTACTGTCCTACAATGGAGAGGGAATCATTCAATTTTGTAAAAAAGTGCTCTAACTATCAGATGCATGGAAATATCATTCATGCACCAACACAGGAACTACAACCTATCCATTCTCTTAATGGGGGTTGGATCTAGTCGACAAGATTCATCCTTCATCATCAAATAAACATAAGTTCATCATCATAGTGACAGAGAATTTTACCAAGTGGATTGAGGTAGTACCTCTCACTAAAGTCATAGGCAAACAAATCTCGTCATTCATACTCAACTATCTCATTTGTCGGTATGGCATTCGCAACTCCATCATTATAGATAATGGATGACCATTCAAAAATCAGGATGTTGATGAAATTTGTGAGAGATTCCATATTCAACATAGATATTCAACACCCTACTATACATAAGGGAATGACCAAGCAGAGGCCTCAAATAAAACAATATTGAAAATCTTAAAGAAGACTGTGAATGATGCAGGGAAAGATTGGCACATTCAACTTAATCCCGCATTATGGGCCTATAGAACTAGTATCCAAACACCAATAGGAGCAACACCATTTTCTCTTGTCTATAGAGTAGAAGCCATCCTACCTTTAGAGGTTGAGATTCCATCACTTAGAGTATCTTTAAAAGGTCTAATCACATAGATGATGAATACAAAGTTTCTCGACTATAAGAACTAGAACTTCTTGATGAAAAGAGACAACGAGCAGCTGATCATTTGAAAGCATACTAAAAAATGATGTCTCACAACTTTAATCATAGAGTCAAACCACGTACCTTTTAGGTTGGTGATCTTGTTCTAAAAGAGAACCCACACAATCAACAAGAAAGAGAGAAGAAAGGAAAGTTTGAACCAAATTGGCTAGGTCCTTACGTGGTCATAGTAGTATATGGTTCAGGAGCATACAAGTTGTCAACTCTAGAAGGGGACCTATTTGATGAACCCATCAACAACATGCACATGAAAAATTATTATGTCTAAGGCAGTTATCATCATCCAAAAAAGTCTTGAAGAAATATAAAAACAACATAAAAAGTCCTGAAGAAATACAAAAACAACATAAAACATCCTAAAGAAATACAAAAAAAACATAAAACATCCTAAAGAAATACAAAAATGGCATAAAACATCCTGAAGAAATATAAAAACAACATAAAATGTCATGAAGAAATATAAAAACATTAGAAAAAGTCCTGAAAAACATACAAAAAATAGCAGAAAAGGTCTTGAAAAAATGGTTACCCTAGTGAAAACCTAGCAAATAGGCATCTCGGTAGCAACAAAAAAAAATGCAATAAATACAAATAGTGAAAATCTGGCAAATAGACACTATTTGTAGCTCCATCTATTAGTTCATGTTTTGCACTTAGCCTTCAATTTTGCAAATCTTTCCATCATTTTAGGGCCGTACCCGCATCATGTTGCCACCATTTTCCTAGAGCGATAACATCTTACCATGGCTTGACCATCATACATATTCATTTCAGCAAGTTGTGTCAAATACTGGGGGGAAAACATTGACATACTCTAGGGCAATCAACTTTCAGGTTCTATCAAAACAACTCGACAATGACATAGAATCCAATTATGCACACAAACAATCAAATCCTATGAACAACTATCCAATCATTGATCCATATCACAACAATTTTTCAGAAAAATACCATATCATGACTCATATCTGGATGATCTAAAATTTGAATAATTATTGGAATATCATTGTTACATTTTGAACAATGGTTGTTTTATTTTTCGATATCATCTCTCTAGAGGACACTCGATGATGTACTGAACTAGAGTGGCAAGGAAAGAGGATGATTTTTGTCTGTTGTCTTGAGGTTAACTATCGATTTGGTGCAAATATGTCATGAGACATGATTTCCAAAGCATATCATTGATGACAGTTCCACATTTTCATTAGAAGGTGGTTAGTCTTTTTTTGTTTATGTAAGAAATGTTCAGGTCATCTCAGTTCAATTATACCTCGATGCTTGTGTTCGCTTGCTATATCAAAAATCATGATTGTACTTAGGTCATCATTGGTGCTAATTTCCCCTCTAATGCTTGTACATATTTCCAACATTTTATAAGGCTCTATGATGATTTAAGAAAGCTAACAAAATGCTCAAGAAATGGTTGATTTTATTTAGTTGCATTTCATTTAGATCAATGTATATATCTGCATATTGGATTTGCATTAGAGTTTTTAAAAGTTGAACAGATAAATCAATGGTTGTCATGTCTCTTTAGACTATTTGTGGAGGACATCTGGACATTTTTTTCATCCTCATTTCATTATCATTTCATCTAGGTCTTGTGCATATCATATAGTTTAGCATTTATCATTTAGATCCTTTCTCATTTATTTATCCTTCATGATGCATTATCATTTCATATTTCATATCATTTCATTGCATATCATGGGTCATTCTCATTTTTATCATCTTTGTTTCATTCTCATATTATTTCGATCCTTTATCATTTGATACCATTCATTTATTCATTAGGCATTTTCATATCACTTTCATTATCATCTTATCCATCATTTTTGGTATCCATGTCATTTTCATTTTACATAGTTGTATTCCATTTACCATCTTCATTTCATTTTCATGTTATCATATTGTTACATTTTCATTTTATCATATCATTATGTTTTACATATCATATCATTTCATTAAATTTCATCATTTCATTTCACAAGTTCATATCATTGTATTTCATTATATCATATCATTTCATTTCATAAACTCATTTTAATTGCATTTAATTTTATTTCGTCATCACATCTCATTACATTTTATATCATATCATTATTTAATCATTTTCATATTCATCATATCATTATTTAATCATTTTCATATTCATCATATCATTTTATCATCATTATCATTTTCATATCTTTATTATTTATATAATTATCATTTATCATTTATCATCTCATCATATCATATCATTTTATCATCTCATTTCATTTTATAATTTATTTTATTTTACCATTACATTTCCTTACATTCTATCACCTCATCATTCTTTTTAATATCATTTATCATCATACATTTCATCATTATTAATCCTCTCATATCATTTATCATTTTCAATATCATTTTGTCATTTTTTCATACAACATTTGATTCATGTCCCATATCACTACCTAATCATACTACAATTTCAAGATGCATTTCATAAACACAACATCCATCACATCATCATCATTTATGAAATTTTGAAAAATCCAAACACAAGATTTTCATAAAAAACATTACATTTCCACATCATTTGTAAAACATACATTGTCATAACATATATCACATCATTTCAACATGTGGCATATTTATCATCATCATCCACTTGCATGATATCATTAATACACATTATAATTCATCATCATCATATCATAATCATATCAAATCATCCTGCAAATCATGGTAGTCAGTAAATCATCGAAACTACATATTAGAATCCATATCAAGCCATCATATCAAAAATACAACACATCATCAAAACTCATCACTTTTGCATATCATCGCTCATCAAAATACATACAGAATGTCCAAAAGTCCAATGAAACTAAAAAGTCTCAATAGATATATGAGATATGATAAAAATCAATATGCATGCTCCAATAATATGATGTACATCAAATAATCCTACATCAATGGCTCAAGGCTGGCTGGTGGACCCCCCTGACAGAGTTGGTCTCGAGGATGATGGCCTACCACAAGTCCTTGCATCTCGATCCCGTCGATGCCTGGTAACCCCAAGCTCTATGTAGTTGTCTGTGTCCTACTCCTAGTCCTACTGTGGGATCATGGGAAAGGCTCTTTGCACTCAGGAGGACATAACTCCTCATATCGAACTCGATAGTACTCTGCCTCTCTACCCATCTCAAAGCCCTCTATAATGGCCTCTCGCAACGATGCACTCTCCACAGTGCCCATGAGTCTTTGTGCAACACCCTCTGCCTCTAATGCCCTATATCTAAGGGAATCCCTCTCTGCTATCAACTAGGCTACCTATGGGTCTAGGGCAGCAGGAGGTGCCTGTGCCTGTGCATGTTGTGCCTGTAGTTGTGTGACCAAACCCTGAGCTTGAGCCAACTAGATCTGCAACTGTGCCTGTTGTCCCTGCAGTGTCTGCACCTGGGCCTACAAAGTATCTATCTATCCCTGTTGTGATGAGGAAGCAACTCTGATCACTGTCCTTTGCCCAATAACAATCCTCGGCCTCCACATAATCTACACACTACCCAAAAATTTTGGCTTTGGTCTCACTGGCCTTTGCTCCCCACCTCTGCCATCTCCATCGTCATCTCCATCACTCCCATTTGAGCTCTCCTCCTCTCCACTCTCCTCATCCTCTCCCCAAACTATTGCCTACTCACCACCTACCACATCCTCCTATCTCCCTACCCTTGGGTGCGGTACCACCAAAATGGGTGTTGGTTCATCAGGACATGTAAACCATGGAAATGGATGTGTATGATAATAAAGAAAGTACTCATTGGGCATACCATCATCAACAATATCTCACCTATCATCCTATGCCTCAGGTGCTAAAGTAGTATACTCCATATATGCTATTTGATATGAAATGCAAGGTCCCCATCCTGCCTCATCCTTGCTTCGCACATAGTGAGCAACACCCTGAGGCATCCCCTATGTAAATCGAAACTGTCACTGCACCTGCAATGCCAAGAATCTCTCTATGATGAATGGGGTCCTCCCTATCAAAAACTGGGGTATACCAACAAATGAAAAATCTAAATGATAAGTATCCCATGGGTTGCAATTTGTTTATGGCCTCCATATCACTACATCCATATCATCGAGACACCATCTCCAATAATCCAACTTTCCTAGCTTATGCTGAACAAGGAACATAGAATATGCATACACATATGGTCTTCCTGGTGGCCTCACTCTGGGACAAGATGGTCTCGTCACAACAATATGATCCCATGCCCAAATCTAGAGTAGTGTAACACCACATGATAAACTCAATGAACCTCTATAAACCACTTGATGTAAGTCATGATATAGATGAGCCAAAATGCAAATCCCCTAGGCATATCTCCATGGTTGTACCAGCATCTACTCAAGGATCCTCCCCCATCCCACTGATAGTCCCTTTGACTGGTGATCCGGACAAAGGAGACCTCCAATAAATGCACCCAAACCTACAGGTAAGGCCAGATACCCCCTGAAGTCTTCCCATGGCACCTAATACCCCACTATATCTACATTGCCATATACTCTCCTCAGTGCATCTGTACTGGTCACCTAGCTCCTTGTGATCATATAAAACAAGGGCACCTACCACTGGAATACCCAGAATCCTGTAAACGTCCTTAGGAGTCACAGTCAACTCACCTGTCAACAAATGAAAGGTGTTATGCTCTGAATGCCACCTCTCTACTAGCACAGTCAATAGTCCCCTATTTACCTAAATCAGAGGCATGGATAACAAAGATCCCAATCCACATACCACTATCAACTCTATATCATCTAGTGTCATCTTTGGCATCGATCCCACCCCACCGAGTGACACTCCCTAATTTGGAGGTTTTTGAAAACCTCCTATTTTTGGTTATCACAAGGGAAATCAATTAGCATCATATCAATGATTCAATCTTAATCAAGGAAATCAATTTGACTCATGTCTATCTATCAATGACCCATATCAGTGGCCCATATCAGTGGACCCCTATCAAGTGACCCATATCAAGTGTTCTATCTAGGTGACTCATATCGTACAATCAATGCACTATCTATCTATTTGAATATCACATCAATCTGCTCTATCATCAATTACTATTTGTTTTCCTTTTCAAGAATGCAAACTTATCAACAATTAAAACATCATCCTATTTTTATTTTCATCAAGAATGAAAATATGTTTTCAATCAATCGTCTACTATTTTTTTTCTATTGCAAAAAGAAAATTTATCAAAAGATATATCAATCATCTACTCTTTGTTTTTCATTCAGGGGAGACAAAGTTATCAGCTATCTACTCTTTGATTTCTATTTTTGGAAACAAAGTTATTCATTCTTTATTAGATTTTCTATCCATATCAACATGATGACAAGCCCATTTTTATATCTATTGACCAAAGAAGTAATAAACATCATCATTTTCATCAAACCGACACATTTCCTAAAAGCGCTAATCTACGACCTCTATGCGCTAAAATCGTTGATGTGTTGAGGTTTTCCCCAGATGCACTCAAACTCAGATGTGCCATTCTATTCCCTAGATGCGCTAAATAATTTCCTCTGTGCACTATTTCCCTAAAAATGCTAAAACTCTAATCAAAAGTGCCACTTTATTCACTGGATACACAACAACCCTAAAAGTGCTAAATTGTTTCCTAGATGTGCTAAAGTCCTACTTTTCCTACGACATCCTATAAGCGCTACTCTATCTATTGGATGTGCTAAATTGGTTTTTACAGTGAAAATGCAAAAAAAATCAAATCCTATATGCACTACAGAAAACATCGAAAGCGCTCAAACACTTCCTAAAAGCGCTAAAATGGCCTGTAAAAATATAAATCCACGGGAAAAACATAAAAAACTTATTCAAAACAAAAAATTTCAAAGCCAAAAGAGGTTGGATCAACTCACTAGTGGTCCATATGCAACTGGTCTCTGGTATCGATGTGCCCGCTCGAATCTATGTCTGTGGTAAGGAATCTCCATCTCGCCAAGTCACTATCAAAGCACAAGGTTTCTCAAAGTCAAAAGGTGAAAATTACTTGTCCTTTTCTTCCCTTTTACCTTTTAAAGGTCAAATAAAGGTGGGTTTTTGTGACATGTTATTTTATTTTTATCTTGTTATCTCCCTTTGACCTCATTTTCAAACTAGGGCATCCTTATACATCATTTTTTTGAGAGCTAAATTACTGAATTCACATCAAAATCAAAATCTCATCATCAAATAAAAATTTTCAAACATTACAACAACTCATCATTATTAATGATTTACCTCATGAGGGGGCAACATTAATATGAACAACATCTTCCAATCAGAAACATATCAAAATCAAATCAGGGGCATATCAGTTAAAAAAAATATTTGATCAAGAGGCAAAATCAAACACAACAAATTTTAAAAGCAGGAATATTTTCTTTGAAGCAATGTGTTTCACACATCACTTCAAAGAGGGGAAAAATGTATATCCATAAAATTGGTCATGTCTGATTAATCCTTGCATTTAATTAAATATTTATTATTTAATTAATTTCTATAAAGTCTTCTACATATGATTAAATTTAATTAATTTAATTATATTGTTCATTCAATTTATTCTTCTATCATGATTAAATAAATTGATTTTTATTTAATTATTTCACATTCATATGTCCACTTGATTAATTAAATAAATACACTTTATTTATTTTAATTAATTATCACTTTTTGAATTTAATTAAGTCATTTTTATTTAATTAAATTTAAATATTTCTTTTCAAATTCTCCTTCTAATTAATTAAATATTTTATTTAATTAATTTCATTTACAAAGTTTAATTAAATATCTTTATTTAATTAAAATATGTTCCATATCTTTTCAAAATAATAATTTATTATTTTATTTAATTATGAAATCTTCCATTATTCTTCAAATTTGGGGTAAATATTTTATTTTAAGAAAAATCTCCATGTCACCTATAAATGAATAATTGAATTTAATAATTCATTATTTATCTTCTTCAAAATCTTTCCATAATCTCACAAAAAGATGTTTTTTTACAATTCATCTTTATCATCTCATCTTATCTCTTTTTACAGAAAAGAAAACAAATCTTGCTTTGTGTTTTATTTTATTTTTCTTCAGTCTTATCCATCTTCAACCATTCGATCTTCCATGAATTTTCACAATCATTGATCCTATCAGCCAATTAGAAGCTTTTGAAAACTCTATAAATCGCACTACCAATCCAAGCAATGGTTACAGCACACAACAGATGAATTAGAGATTAATTACATTCTAGCATTCTAGCATCTTAGAATTGTCATTATCAGCACTAGTACTCATAGCATTATCATAATATTTTATTTTAGCAATCATGTTTAGCATTAGAATAATCATGTCTTAGAATTACATGCATTCATATTCCATCTCGTTCTCTAGGAAGATTGTTTGTTGAGCCTAGCCCAAGATCTGAGAGCCAACTAGAATTGACAAAAACACTGGAGATAGAGGATGATAGGACAACATCAATGATAGGATACTGAGTTTCCATCTCTATTATTTTAATATTTTATTTTTGATATAATGTCTTATTAGTGTGTTTGATTCATTTATTTACATATTTAACATGCATAAAAAATAGATCACACATATACATTTGTTTTATTTTTATTTTATGTACAAGTGCATTGTGTTTAATTAATCTTTTTATCCATGCATACTATATCACATGTTCTATCTATATCATTAAACATCAATTAGATCATCATTGTATTTAATTAAGCATACATCCAATATATGTAACTATATCATGATAGCATCTAATATAATCAAACATCCATAAACATACATCTATATCATAGCCATACATGAAAAAAAAACTTACACATAAGAACACATGATGTCGATCCAAAATATCATATATATATCAATAATGTCATACATGCATGAATCACACCACTATAACAAGATGTGATGCCTATATATCTGTATATGAATCTGTACATAAAAAATGTTATACAATAATAATATGATAAGAAAATAAAATGTATCTAGCCATTAGGGGTGTGGCTCCTAGATCCCTTTAGTGTTGGAACTGGCAGAGGTGGCTACTAGATAGAGGCATGAGTGATATTGGTGTGATTGTGACACAAACATGCTCTATGATCAAAATACTCACAGCTCTCCAAGTAACTCTCCCATTTTCTCTCTCTGGGATGTGATGTGCTCTGTAAGGGTATCCTCCCATTGTTATGATACTACCAACTCATCCCTTAGCTAGTGAACTTAGAAATGTTGGAGATCGATAGGGGCCATCCTTACAACCTCTGACTACCTCCTGAGGTTATTGACCTTTCTCTATAGAGAATTACGTTCCTACTCACAACTCTCAGCTCATGTCATGATCTGGTCTCTCTTAGAGAGAGTAGAGGGGAGATCCACACCCCTCTAATCCCATTGCCCAACCACCATTGACAGCTCCATAGTTCTTTGGAATAGCTCCACCTAACACTCTCCATAGGCTATCCTCAACTATACTATAGGCTTGAGTAGTTAGGCATGCCACCTTTATATCATTTGATTTTAGGCATCAAGACCTACCCCTACCTGGTTGTCCTAATCCCATCTCAAATGACATAACGATTGTGTTGAAAAATTCACTAGAAACAATTCCATATTTGGAGAAGATCATTTGCGGACCTTTTTGAATCTACTAGATGACTATGAAATTGAACATGAAGACGTGGTTGTGAAGTTATTTATGCAATCATTAGTTGGTGATGATTGACTAAAGAAGTCAATCCAATCTTGTGTGAACACTACAACCATAGAGAAAGTAGACAATATTAGTACCACATCATCAATATATATATCAAAACATAACTTAAAATAAATAAAATAAATCATCTATCAAATTAAATTTATACTTGGGTCCCAAGTTTGTCAATGTGGATCCTAGGGTGGAATGCTTCTAGTGGAAGAGATGCTCGGCCTTATGGCATCCTTGAAGGTGGTACAATTGAATTGATATTGGTTGGTGTGACTAAGATTGTAGGAGTGTGCACCAATGATGTTATTCACCCATGCCTCCTCGGTCACTCCTACACTTGGGTCGTCGCCACCTTACCCTCCTCTCTACTACTCCCTACCGCCTGCCCATTAGACTCCTCAACACCAACATCTTTGAATATTGTCTCTTCCATAATTTAAATTTCTTCCTAGAATGAGTTTTTTTCACACATAGTCCAACTCCATGATGCGTTCCTTTATCATTCCCAAATTTAAAGAAGATTTACATTTGTTGGACATTATTTTCTTTAAGGGCCTTTCATAGCCAATAAAATATTTAAGAATTTTTTAACTACCTTATACAATTTTCTAACCATATGGGGTGTATCAATCATATTTATCTTTCCTTTAGACTATAACAAAATACACTAAAATAATACTACACAAGCTTTAACAAATGTGACCTCTTGTTATTGATGAAGAAATGACACTCCCTCAAAATTTTCTTATTTTTATATTTTCAATTACATATCTATTTATAATATGATAAAAAAGGGTATTTGTACTAAATTATAATAATACTTGGCTAAACTTGCCCTTATGGTGTAATACTATAGTTTTCTATAATTTCAACCACTCAAAGTATAGTTCCTATTGGAAATTTATCTCTTCATATATTAAATTATTCATCAATTTATTGAGCACAGTGGGAGTGTTTCAAATATTTGTAGATATTCTTGTTTTCTATTTTTGTGATGAATACATGCACAATACTCTACTCTATCATTAACTTGAAATTCTTTCTAATTTTCCATGTTTTAAATGAGAATGAAAATTCTTGAATCTATTTACATCCATTAATTATTTCCCAAACTTCATGCATGTATTCTCACTAGAATGAAAGGTTATCAAATCTATGACATTCTTCAAAAATATAATCTTTTGAGAAAAGTATTTTTCTATCAAGGGGTATGTGCAGGATCATGATGGGCCAAAAAGTGGCAATATGATGGGTATGTGGCTGACGACTATTTTTTTACCCAAAATTGATGAAATGAAAAGGGTTTTTAAAGCAGATTCTTAGCTTTCCACCAATATAAATTATTCTTTACTTTGAATTTAATAAGTAATTATTATTCATTTTCTATTCAAATTACGACTAAAGTCCTGATTGATAAGTTGATTGAAAAACGTCTATAGCTTTCAAATGGTATCACATTTTTTTAATCCAAAACATGTGTCACATTCTATGCTTCACATACTATAGGATTAAAATTTAGAAAAAATGAATTTCATGAAGTTTTGACCAAGTTAAGGTGGTCAAACATACAAGTTTTTTAATGTTTTTAAAAAGTTGTAATAAAAAAATCATAATTAATTATTTACTTGGAAAAAAATTACAAAAAAATATGCATCACATCGGGGCATGAGTACTCTACTTATATCTAAAATCTTATAAAACAATATTATCATTTTATTGTGGTTAGGTTTGTCAGATAGACACCTACTTCTTATTTTTCCCCTGAAATTTAAGTACCATTGCATTGAAATTTCAAATTTTCACCAAACAATTTTTTTTTTTTTTTAAACAAGCCTAGTAGTTTAGAAACTACATTCAATTTTCT
>VDFB02105785.1:414672658-414701074 GCA_007258455.2 Sequoia sempervirens
ATAAAGGGATGGAGATAATGAGAGGGAGGGGTCTAGAGAATAAGAGATGGAAATGAGTGAAATAGAGAGAGAAAGATGAAATTCAACCACCTGATTATTGAAATTTCACTACTGTATTTGACTCCAAATTTTGATGAAAGTTCATTTGAAAATCGACAAACTATTGTCGAAATACCAACAAACCACTCATAAATTTTGTCGCTATTTTTTCATCACTTTTTTGATGAAATTTTAAATGTCGAAGTAGTGACCAAGCATCGTCAATCATCACCACAAAAAATGGAACCAGTGTTCATTATAAAATTGACGCAAACTTCGTTGATCTAGGGACAAAAAAAACCACATCACAATGTGAACTACATCTTCGAAAGCGTCAAAATAACATCACATTCGTCAAAATTTTGACAAACTATAAAACTTCTGATGAAATTTTTGTACATGTGATGAAAATATCATCGCAAGTGCAACAAAAATATTGCTGCATGTAAATCAATTTAGTCAGAAGTTTTATAGTTCATCGCAAGATTTTTGTCAAAATTTTGATGAATGTTTGCAGTTTTTTTTTTTTAAATTATTCGTTCAAATGTATGTTATTATATACATTTGAAAAAAAATTGTAATTCCTATTATTGGCCTGTTGTAACAATTTTTCACTTTGATCTAATCTAGAGAAAAATGATCCAAACATGAAACAATTTGTAAGTAAAACTAAAGAAAATCTATGCTACCCCACTTTTTTCATACATGTCTACCAAAGCATTTTATCAAATAGTTCATTGCCTTGCTGCTATGGATAAATGCCTAAAACAAGTGATTTTGAACTATGCTTCCAATTAAATAGATCAAGGGGAAGATAGAATGCATAACAACTCATTGTTGCCACTACCAAGCTAGTTGTTCCCTCACTGAGGTTTCCTAGGTAAAAATTCTTGTTTTCATTGTGTGAATTCTTCTATTTCTAGAATTAGTAAGATTCAACCAATATGCTTAAAAATGCAACATCATGAAATATTGAAAAGTGCATTACCTTATTGAGCTTCTCTTTGTTTCGAGAATAGTTTAATATTCTCTACTTAATAAGGCCAACCACGTGAAGGTGGAAGCTCATTTGGCCCCTCCCCCCCCTCACATCACTCTCAATTCCCCATACCCGATCATATAACATTAATCATTCATTCATCCATTAATAACATATAGCATTCATTCACTCATCCATTAATAACATCTAACATTCATTCATCCATCCATTAATAACATATAACATGAGCCTAAAAACCCTAGACTCAATGATGAATTTTCCTACATGAACAAATAACTAATGCATGGAAATATGTATAGATACATTTAACATAAAGTCAAATATATGGAAATGAATGTAAATGAAGAGGGATAACAAATAAAAAATGATCCCACCTTTTATATAAAAATATGTTATTTATCAAATATAAAAGTATGTTAAATTATTCTAAAAAAATTTAAAAATTTATCAACTCTTGCCTATTCCACTAGTTTTTATAAGCCAACTTGGGACATGTTTGTATCAATTATTTCCATATCTTGGTATGTGAAGGTATTGAATGTGTATCATTTAATCACCAGGAATTCATTGAGTAATCATTCACAATTACAAGAGAATAATTCTTAGAACAATTCACTTCGAAGCACCAAAAGGAACCTAATCTTGCTTCAATTTTTTTTAAAGATTTGTATGATTGAAGCATGTTGTCTCTAATCATTTTCACCACCATAAAGTTAGTCTAATCAAGGAGGTTGACCAAGGAGAACTTAATCCTTGTAATCAAGCAATTCACCAAGGTATTTTTAAATATTTTTAATCCTTGACAATCAAAGATTAAGTTGTAGAATCAATAATACACAAGATCAATTTGGTAGGTATTAGATTACTTTCATGTTTCATATCATTTATGTGATGGGTGAGATTGATCTTTCATAATGAAAATTCAACAAACAACAAATTTATAAATTGCAGTAGTCCTAAGGTGAAGTACAAACAAAGAGCATTCATTATCAATAGTAAGGTAAGTAAATTTTAGTGTGACATTAGATTTAAGTTTTTCAATAGTGTTCCTAGAGCCAAGTACCTTGTGTTGGACTAATCACCAGTGTCTCCCTTCAGATTTGGGACATGAACTAATCGCCTCCTGTGGATCTATTTATCTTTGGAGTTTGTATTGGGCATTACAGGTCGATCTTTTGGCACAAAGGCAAACATGTTCCAACATATGGTATCAAATTTGGGTCACGAGTTCAAATCCCCTTGGGTGATGCTGAGGGGGGATTGTTGGACTAATCACCAACATCTCCCTTTGGATTTAGGACATTAACTAACTGCTTCTTGTGGATCTATTTATCTTTGGCATTCATATTGGGTGTTAACAAGTTGATATTTTTGGCACAATGACAAACATGTTGTAACACCTTGACCATTAAATTTAATTTCCTAAATTAGCATTTAAATTATATACCTTATCATTCCCAATTATTATCACTTGTTTTATCTAGATTGATTGAGCTTCATGCTAGTATAATATAGCTAAGAGGGTCTAGCAAAAGAAAACTTGATCTAGCAACCTAAACAATCCTCAAACAACAATCATAAGCTAGATGAAAAATAACCACAATATCAATTGCATTAAAATAGAAATTTACCATCAAAGGATACAATCATGTTGAGAAAAATACCTCAATTATTACATGAATATGAAATGGAATAGGGTTTATCTATACCTCTACATGGATGAAAATATAGTTACCTCTTTTCTAGTTGTGGTTCTTTGGTTCTCCCCTATTTCTCTCAATGCATTATTACTTCATATGGTTGGCGCCACTTTTCCTCACAATCTACCCTATCATTTTATCTCCACCCCTACATGAATATTCTTTATTGTCCATGATTTAGGGGATATCCTCTTCTAACAATGACCTACCCACATTGTTATCCACATCTTTCCATTTGAAGAGATTTTTGGGTTGATTTTATTGGACCATAACACCATGGTGTTGAACACATGTTGTCATTGATGTCAAACTAAATAATATTTTTATAAGCCAAATTGGTACATGTTTGTATGAATTATGCTATTTATCAAATATATAATTATACTAAATTATTCTATAGAAAATTTAAAAAATTATTGACTCTTGCCTATTCCACTAGTTTGTATAAGCCAACTTGGTACATGCTTGTATGAATTATTTTCATATCCTGGTATGCAAAGGTATTTAATGTATATCATTTAATCACCAATCATTCATTGAGTAATCATTCACAATTACAAGGGAATAATTCTTAGAACACTTCACTTTGGATCACTAAAAGGAAACTAATTTTTCTTCAAAATATTTTTAAAGATTTGCATGATTGAAGCTATGTTGTCTCTGATCATTTTCACAACCATAAATTTGGTCTAATCAAGGAGACTGATCTAGGAGAATTTAATCCTTTCGATCAATATTAAGGTAAGTAAATTTATCAATATTTAAGGTAAGTAAATTTATCAATATTAAGGTAAGTAAATTTTAATGTGGCATTAGATTTATTCTTCAAGAGCCAAGTACCTTGAACATTAAATTTAATTTCTTAAATTAGCATTTAAATTATATAAATTATCATTCTCAATTATTTTCATGATTGAGAAATGGAATAGGGTTTATCTATATAGATGGATAAAAATATAGTTACCCCTTTTCTTGTTGTGGTTCTTTGGTTCTCCCTTTTTTTTCCAATGCCTCATTACTTCAAATGGTTGGAAAACGAAAAAATCTTTTTATCCTGAAAGTTGTTTGAAAATAAAAATACTTTTAGCCAGTCCCACATGAGGACCCAACACGATTTGCACAAGTGAAGGTCAAAATGTTGCATTATGCATAAAGTTACTCATCTTTATTGTCCCTCAAATTACACTAGTGTGGTGTTGTAGATAACCACTAAATAGTGATATTCTCTTCTTGAGCTACAGAAGCATAATGGTGTGGAAAGTAAATGTGATAAAGGGAAGTGTCTCACTTGTTCTCTCATGAAACAGAGGCACAATACAATTCAAATTTGTTAGGTCATTTGAATAGTTGAAAGATTTTTTGGAAAGTATATGAGGAAATTGGTATTATACCAATATAACACATTGATTGTTTGAGACACAAATATGATTTTTTTTGGTGCATACCATATTATCATTATGTTAATATTTCCTAACAATGCTTTAATGTATGAAGGAAATGACTCATTACTTAAATGAGGGAATGTAGTTAATGCAAAGAGCGGATGGATTCAAGACTAGCACAATTTCAGTATGCAATCTCATTACAAGGCATAAGGAAATGCAAGATATGTATAAGAAATATTTGTTGAAGAAGCATCACAAAATTTTAAATAAATGCAATGAGAATTATTCACAAAACTACATAAACAATGCTACAATTAGAATTAGCACGTTACTTTAGTGAGGCACATACAAATATGAGGAATGTATGAAATAAAGGATTAAGATTACAATTCTAATTTATTTCATTTGGTGTGGTCCTCTCCAAGGAAGCATTTTGAGGCAATGATAGGGGAAGAAAATACAAGGAACACATCAGTGTCTCTTTTCCTTCCTTCCCATGCCATATTGAAAGGGCTTTAGTAACTTTTCAGAAAATGCTCTTTGTAGTTGAAATAATTTAACTCCACACATAGTTTCATCAAACTAAGATGAAAGGGGTATGCACCAAGCCTGTATACACAATGCATGAATTTTTTGAAAAATCTTTAGTGACTTTCAAGCAAATGATGTTGATACACACTTGAAATTAGAACCAATGTGAGAATGGATACAAGAAGTTAATGAAAAAGACATTTTCTCAAATGCCTAAAGCATAGGTAATTCAATCGCATGCTTATCTTGGCACAAGGTAATATGTGCTCCCAGAGAAATGTGAGGAGGGCATGTGGTCTACAATAGGATATGCATAAAATGTATTTGTGAAAAGGCTTCAATAACTTTCAAGCCCAAAGCATGTTATAATGGAGGTACCAACATTAGGTAAAGCACATGAATTTGTTAAAAGAATGTATTCCTCAACAAATGAGAAAACCATAAAAGACCATGCTATGAAAATAGGGTATCTTCATAATGCATTTGTCAAAGGGAAACACTATGAATGGGTATTGGTGCTATTCAAAGTGAAATGTGCAAACACTGAACAAGACAAATATGTTGAATGCTCATCCAAAACCTCATGAGGATCAGTCAGTGCATAAAATGAAATTATATCAAAATCTATTATTTAAAATGAACATGTGTATCTTTAGAAGCATGACGACATATTCTTCAAAAAAGTGGTGCCAAAGACCAGCATAATAATGTCAATACTTCAGAGGACTTTGCCACACAAGGGTAAGGATTTCTATTTCTACCGATCTATTAGTGTTATGATGTATAGTATAGGCTGGGCTTTAATTATTCAAGCAAAGTCCTATATTGGTTTATGAATAAAACATAGGTTGCTATAGATAGACTCTCGCTATTCTCAAACCAAGCCTAGGCCTAGGTATTCAGGCATTGTATTTTGACCTATCAAAACAAACCAGGCACATTTAGCTATGGGTGTTTCTCTAAAACCCTAGTGTATTGAGGGAAAATGGAGGGTTTTGTAGAACAGTGACAAAAGGGCCATGGCTTAGCCCAACAATGGTGAAAAATCAATTAAGCTCAATCCCATGGACATTCATCTATAATCTTTTAAATTCCTACCAACATTTTTTTAGAAGGGCATGAAAATTGCAGGTTAATCACTTATAGTATTCATTGTCCCTTGGTTGTTGACTTTCCTTGAGTGCCCTCAACCTTGTTGCTCAGGATTTTCTCCTGCCATATTGCAATAAGTTGCACGCGTATTGATATGTAGGGTTTTCGCTCCTCCAAACTCTTCCTGATGGTTGGTATTGACCTTTTACTTCTCCAAATTGATGAGCTACAACCTGAAAAATAAGGTTTCCACCAAGGTTTTAGAGTATGTTAATTAAAATGAAAATTATGGTGCCATTTAGGTTTTAATATTATACATAGTTAATTATATCTTAGCTATATTTTACATAATAAATAATATAATTATTCTACTTACTAGTATATACATATTATTTATTAATAATATCTATAAAAAAGTTGAGAGATATCCTTGAGGCGTCTTTCAGAAATATATCTATAGATTTTTAAATATGTATATAATTTTTTCTAAATAGATAAAAAGATACTAAATTTATGTTTTTAGATTTTTTTTTATTTTTTTTTTTAATTTTAATCTTTTAGAAAGATATGATGGATTTTTAAATTTATGTTTTAGGATTTTTATTTTTTTATTTTCAATTTTAATTTCTTTTATATGCATGTCTAGTTAATTTCTTTTATTTTTTAATAATATATATTATAATCGTCGCCAGACAAGAGAATGTCAAAATAAATATACCTTCAAAAAATGTACATGCATCTAGGCTTTCACTGTAAAAGCCTCACAGCTTAATTATAATTATATACTATATTATTTAACAAAATTATTAAATACATATAAAATTATTATAATTAATAATTAATAATAAGTATATTTTAATATAATACAGAATATAATTAATATAATGTATATTTAATATAATAGTAATATTAGATTAAATTATATATAATATAATTATATTTATTATTATATAATAGTATATATAGGCTTTTACCTAATATTTTAGAGGATTTTACCATTACACTACAGTTGGTTTACCATTAAATGACAATTGAAACTTGTCTTCCAATGACACAATAGTGGTTTCCAAGCATGAGATTTGTTTCAAGCTCAAATCTCACAATATATGTAGCATATTAGCTAATACAAAGAGAGAAACTAAAAAGATAGAGAATGAGAGAAAGAGATGAACTAAGGTAGATAGGGGGAGAGAGAGAGAGAGAGGGAAAAGAGAAAGTAAATTTTGATTGATTGTTTCATGTCAACAATCCAAGGATGGCATGTGTCCTTGGGGAGTTATGCTCAAGGTAGCATGCCATTTGATTAAAGATATATGATAATTATCCTTTAAGACCTCTTCAATGTACCCATTGCACACTTAAGGAGACAAAGATATGGAAAGAGAGAGAGAAAGAGAAAGGAAGAGAAAAGGGGGAGGGAGATAGAGATAAGATATAGATAGGTGGAGAGAGAAAAAAGAGAAAGAGAGCAAGAGAGAGGAAGCAAAATGAGACAAAAGAGAAAAGATAGAAATAAAGGGATAAAAAGAGGGATACATAGAAAAAAAGAGAGAAGAGAGAGAAACAAAGATAGAGATAGAGATAGAGATAGAGATAGAGATAAAGATAAGTAGAAATAGAGAGATAAAGATGGAGACACAGATATAGATAGATATAGAGAGAGATATGTAGAGATATAGAGGAATAAAGAGAGACAAAGAAAGATAGAGATAGTGAGGTAGATAGAGAAAAATAGATAAAGAAAAAGAGAGAGAAAAGAGGAGAGATACATAGATATAGATAAAGTCACATAAAGAGATAGGGAGATAAAGATAAATAGAGGAAATAAAATATAGAGAAAAAGGGAGATAAAGATAAATAGAGGGAGGAAAATATATATTATTACTAGATAAATCAAAAGAAAATTGATAGCTAATTACTTGAATTTTATTTTATTGACACTTGATAAATGCAAGATTATAGAGGTATTATATTTCTCAATTGAAGTAAATAAAGTGGTTGACATGGAAGTAAAATATTTTAGAAACTCATAAATGATACATATATAGATATATATTCTTTATATTATCCTTGTAATTAGTTATGTATCTTCAAATATAAAAAATTGAAAGGAATCCAATGTGTATCATCTAATAATAACTTATAGTAAATATCAAAAAGATCAATAATATATATATATATATAAACTAAGAAGCCATGCAAGCATACAATAGTATATGTTGGTATTTATTTGTCAAAAAAGCAACAAAAAATCGCTGATCATCGAAATTTTGATGAAAATCATTGTTCATATAAATTTTGACAAAAATCACTATTCATCAAAATTACGACGAAAATTATTATATGTCAAAATTTTGACAAACATCGGGAATGTTTTTTTAAAAAAATAAAAAAGTACACATAAAGTACCAATGTATCTGACGATTCATCTAATTTTACATCTTTCATCAGAAAGTTTTGTCATATTTTGCAGTCAAATGAGTTAGTGTTTGACCTCTTGATTATTAAAATTTGATATGTCGATTACTGAAATTTGACTAAGTCTAATTTTTTTAAAATCCTCAAAAAACTAGAATTTGCATTATAACTCTTAGAGATATGAAACTGCTCTCAAACATCTTGAAAGTATATGTTTATTTCATGTATATAGTTTCCCTGGTAGAGAAAGAGAAAATGAAAGAGTTTAGAAAAATGCAGTCCAAAAGTCATGAATGACATTTGGCAAGCACCAAATTTGGTGCTAGCCAAATGAAGCAATCCATTTGTCACTTTCCAAATTTGGTGCTCACCAAATGGTTTGCATTGGGAAATACCAACCCAATGGGTTGGATTTTGCATTGGGCATCTGAGTCGAAGGTTTGGACAACAATTTCATGCAAAAGACGTGATTTTTTGAAAGGGTAACAAAATTTCACACATTTTTGGTCATGCTCACTATCACATTTGCATGTCTTTCAATTAAAGTTTTAAAAAAAACTCTGATGGTGTTAACCTCTCTCTTAGCTATCTAAATATATCATTTCTTTTTTCATTTTGATTAAGTTAAGGTTTTGATCCATAACTTCTCTTGTAAATGCCTTCATTTTTTTTGTCAAAAACCAACATGTGCTAGTTTTAGGATATATTTTTACTCGTTCATTGAAACATGAAACAAATTACATTCTTTAAAACTAGACTCCATTCTACACGTGATGAAAAAAAAACAATTTTTGATTAGTTTTCAAAAAATTTAGGGGGGAGCACGCTCAAATTTCAGCTTTTCAGGATGTGTCCACTTTCAAAATTCATAAAATATTGTATTTTCATTAAAAAAATTATCCGAAAGAATGAGCATAAACTACATGATGTTAGCTAATTTCTCTCTGTTCATATTTTTGAAATTTAAAAAAAAATTAATGAAAAAGTGGGGAGCCTCAAATGCTATGCTATTTTATTTTATAAAAATAAGACCCATTTTGCCCCCCATTTTTGAGACCCTTAATCTTCATTAATTTCAAAAAGAATTAGTAGCTTGGAAACTAGACTCAGAGCACTTCAACTTTTGTTCTTGTTGCATCTTGAAATTTTGAGCGTAATTATCTTCATTTTCTAGTGCAAATTAGATTTTGCTGATTTTAGAAGAAAAAAAAGTGACATCTTAAGAGCCAAAATTGTGTCATAGATCCATGCACTTACCTGGGTGCAATAGTGTAGTTTTCTATAATTTCAACCACTCAAAGTATAGGTCCTATTGGAAATGTATCTTTTCATATATTAAATTATTCATCAATTTATTGAGCATAATGGGAATGTTTCACATATTTGTAGATAGTCTTTTTTTTTTTTTGTGATGAATACATGCATAGTACTCTACTCTATCAATAATTTAAAATGCTCTCCAATTTTCCATATTTTAAATGATATCGAAAATTCTTGAATCTATTTACATTCATTAATTATTGTCCAAACTGCCTTCATGCACACATTCTCCCAAGAATGAAAGGTTATCAAATCTATGGCATTCTTCAAAAATATAATCTTTTGAGAGAAATATTTGTCTATCAAGTTTATCACATAATAAACTTGTTATAAATTCCCTAATCTTTGTAGGTGGCAAATTAAAGCTTGAATTTAAATTCTACATTCATCAAATAAATGGATCTAAAGATCCTTAAATAGATAACATGTATGGAAATATGTGTCTCTTGCATGAGACATGATTGTACATGAAAAATGTGTTGAGTGTGATTAAATACATTTTATGTTTTAAACACTACCCCATAAACTTCATTTTATCACATAGCTTAACTAGATGATGGGAGCCACCTGTAACAAATAGGTTTATTAATTACACATGTACTAATGAAGATTATTTAATATCATTTCCTTAAAAAAATATATAGAATTAACCTTGTTTTGAATGTACCCTTGATTACTTTTGTACATCATTATCTATAATAAGATGCCTTTCATAATTATATCAATAAAAGAGACCTGTGAAGTCATGTTTTAAATTATCTTTGCAATCAAAGCCTTCACAAATTAGCAAGGACCTCTATGAACAACACTACAAATTTTTAGATTTAACAACAATCTCTGTGATCAACTTTTTAGATTCAATAACAATCTATGTGATCAACACTACAACTTTTTAGGTTCAACAACGATCTTTGCGATCAATGCTATAAATAATTAGAAATGATCTTTGTGACCAAATTATTATATTAAAAAATTATCTCTATGATCAATGCTACAACTTTTTAGGTTCAACAATGATCTATGCAATCAAATTTTTAGATTTAATAGTAACGATCTTGTGATTAATACTACTTATTTCATATATATAAATGCTCCAGCTACAAATTTGAAGCATCCATGTGGATGGAATTCAAGTGGACCTTATAGTGGTTGAAATTTTGTAGATGAAATTGAAGCCAACTAATTTTCATATCTACAAAATATTAAACTAGAAGTACACTTTTTGTAAACTTAGTTTGGTTTTCTAATATGATGTATTTTAAGACAATAATTTCCTTTGATTCAAAACATCTATCACCCTATTCAAATGTTCAAAATTTTCTTGATTGTTACAATTTTGGCATATAAATATTTATATGTTTACAATCTTTTAAACATATATGTTAGCTTTTCCAATTAGATCAATCAATCCATCCACAATTCATTTGCATGAATTCTATCATAGATTATTTCTTTCACTTTTTATCCCAATACATTTTTTTTTAAATGATTAAATTTAATTCTTAAATACTACAAGGATGAAGATCCCAACACATTTATTTTTTGTCCATGCCTATGAAAATGAGAATAATGCATACATTGCATTCCTTGAGACAATTTTTTTGAACTTATATTGCTTGTAACATCATTTGTATTTCCTTTACCCTTAACATATACATGGCCTTCATTATTTGGCCTTGCTATTAGTTCAATAGGCTCTATAACAAGTTGCCCATATTTTGCCAAACCTTTTCCTTCATATTACATTTTTTTCAATATCTTAACATCAACATTTTTTAGATCATTTGTCATTATTTGCATTTTTTTTTTTAGTGCATCAAATTTTAATGTTTTATCAAAGATTAAATGACATGTGTTTTTAGTATCTATGCTTCACCCTTGTGAATATTGTTTAGATGCAATAAGTGTTAAGAAAATTGCTTATGCTCATGAGAATTGAATTCATGTACTACTCATCAAATATGAGTCAATAAATTTAATCCTAATCAAACATTATAATCTTCATTAAAGCCAATCATTATTTTAGATTTTTTTTTTTTTAATTTATACTAACAATTATCTTAAATATATCTTCTAATGAAATTTTAAAAAATAATGTTTTGAAAATGATTAAATTGAATAAGAAAATATCTAAATACCAAATACCATGCAATAAGAAAATAGATTTTTAGTAACACTAAATATAATTGAAAAACAAGTATTGACTTTTTTCTTAATTTTTAAGATAGATTAAGAGAAGGTTCAAAATGTTGATTTTTAAAGAATATAATTTGACTCTAAAAACATTTAATCAACATGACAATACAAACAATATAATTTGAAAGCAAAAGCTACCCCAGATTTTGATCCTCAAATGAAATATGACATTTAATTCTATAGGAATATGTACAAAGCGAAAATGAGAAAATTTTCTCCACTGCCCTGCATTCAGCTTACTCCCTAATAAATGAGTTTGGGGAAATTACTCTTAAAAGGAAACACTATCTTTTAACAGAAGAGATAAAAATAAAACTTTTGACTATGATTGATAATTAGTTAAGTGGTAAATAAATTCTAATATAAGTTTCTAATTATTCCTTTTCATAGCCTTAGCGTACTTATATTCTTGAATGTCCATACTGGCCAATAAACTTAAAAGATCTTTCTTTGTTTTCAAAAGTTTTTGTCTTTTCCATAAAGAATAAATTAAAATTCCGTCTAAATTATTCCATCCTCCCACTAAAGTTTTCTCTAAATTTTTATGTAGAACGTGTCTTCCTAAAATTATATGTACCAAGTAAATAATAAACAGCAACCTCAAAAATCGGTCCCATATTTTCTTAAAAGCAGTTCATCAGAACAAGCTTAAACGTTATGATTTCAACTTAACTCAAACAAAATCAATGCTTTATCCAAGTATTTAAATACACCCTGTACATGAATTGCTTAAGTGTTAGCTCTACAAACAAGAAGTCAAGGGCGGAATACTGCTAGTTTCTGATCTATCTTCTGAAACTCTTCTTAAGTTAAATGATTTTGGCTATAATGCCAGGGCGGTCATGGTTTTAAAATGACCTGTTTTTAGAGGAGAGGACTCAGTAGTTGAGCATGTTTCAATAGTTGTGATAGTAGTTGTTTATATAATGTTCAATAGTTGTGACATGACTTTCCTAGTTTAAACAAAATGTATTTTTTAGATCTAAAAAACAATCAATCATGTGATGCCACATCAGCACTCAACTATTCATGATGTGAATACACAAGTATTGGTAGCACTTTTTTTGGGCCTTTTTTGACACCTTGATAAAAAAGCATGCTGATGTGGCATCATATTTGATGATTTGGCCCTGAAACAAAAGTTATAAGCAGGGGACTTGCCAAGTAAGCTGCTGTAAAAAATTTGGAGTGCTTTGAAATTTCCACATAAGATTTTGAGAAGTGTGAAATTAGGGTGCACAACTACTGAATCCTCTCCCCTAACACGTCGACACCATAACAAAAGAAAAACAATTGAATTGAGAGCCCCGCATATTTGTACCTCCACTTCAAATGGTACCTTTCACCTGGTATTTCTTCTAAACTCTCCTACGATCTTGAATTTCGAAAATTCGAAGATGCCCGAGCATTATCATCACCTCTTTTTAATTGTTTGGAAGCTTCGTGGCTAAGATAAAACCAATTGAATTGCGGGCTCCCGCATCTTTGTACCTCCACTTGAAATGGTACCTTTCACCTGGTAGTTCTTCTCACCTCTCCTACGATCCCGATGTAACAGCGTGTTTGTAGACTAGGCAGAAAAATGTGGATGTTTCGTCTGTCCATTGGCCTTTTATTTTTGGGATCCTCACTGATCAACATCGACGGCTGATAAGTGTTGTTTGAGTCCAACATCCATCTTCTCGGTCATTCAAACCATTTCGTGGAATAACGTTTGCAACTCGCAATCAACCCTGGAATTTCAAACTAACAATGCATATCGAATAAAAATTTGTTATGTAGATTGTTGTAAATTCTCAATGTCTCTTATGTCAAGTTGAAACAAAACATTATAGAAGTCTTTCAATATTTGAAGTATGAGATAGATGGAGATCTATATCAATAATCATATCTAAAAGTTAGAGATAATAAAGATTTATGGTTATTAATAGGTATTTAGATTTTTAGGTTGTCTATATTTTAAATAAAAATATAATATTGTTTTAACAATAAATGATATTAAAATGTTCTACAATCTCCTGCGCTTGTATTTCAAATTTTTCGGCCATGGCTATAGGTCCTGGGGAGAACTCTACCTCCCCTCAGCCTGACCCCATGCCCGATACGGAAAAGATTTGCAGCCCTCATGTTTATGCTATGGCACATGGGGATGCAGGGCTTGTGTTGAATGCTTCCAAACCGCAAACAATGATTCCCACTAAAGGGGACAATGGCTTTTTTAACGGAGATGACTCCCTCAAGGTTAACTAGAAGAATTCCCTTATTGGGACTATCAACAATACTTTTGAGTCCTCCATCCCAGACATTGTTCATTTAGATGAGGGAACTGAGATCTGCTTACCGGATACGGTCATGGACGAGGTTGCCTCCTCGTTGCACCTTGTGTTGGTGGGAAGATTCTTTGCTTTTAGGCCCACCATTGACATGGTTCGCAAGTGGACTAATAGTCGCTGGAAGCTAAAGGGCAATGTGATTGTTTCTGCTATGCTTGGTGGTCTTTTCCTCTTCAAATTCATGGCTAAGGAGGATTTGATCTATGTGCTTTTAGGCTCATGGGCTTATGGAAAACATTTCTTGGCTTTGGCCAAGTGGAAATCGGGTTTCGATCCGTCTGCGGAACTTAATAGAATGGCTCATGTGTGGGTTCGCATGCCTGGCCTCCCATTGGAATTTTGGGATGAACGAATCTTATGTTGGATAAGTAACACCTTTGGTAGTTATGTCTCTATGGACGTAGTCATGCTGGCTAAATCCATGTTAGTTTTTGTGCGCTTTTGTGTCAATGTTGCCATCAACAAGGATCTCCCCAACTTTATAACTCTAAAATCTAAATGGGGAAAATGGACTTCGGCCCTAGTCTATGAAAATACCACTCTGTTCTATCAAAAATGTGAGAGGTAGGGCATGTTATTGCAGACTACAAAGCCCCGAA
Source organism: Sequoia sempervirens (assembly GCA_007258455.2). Taxonomy (NCBI): domain Eukaryota; kingdom Viridiplantae; phylum Streptophyta; class Pinopsida; order Cupressales; family Cupressaceae; genus Sequoia; species Sequoia sempervirens. The sequence goes on from VDFB02105785.1 coordinate 414,687,272, forward strand.
GCCAAAGGAACCCTTGTCGAAAGGGAAAACCCATCCCTTTCTTCTGAGGAGGTGGAAATACAAAAGATCCCCAACTCCAGTGAGATGGATGATTATCTGTTTACTGAAGGTTTGTATGAGATTATGAAATCCCCTGGCCCTGTGGTTTAGGAGTTAACCTTTGGGGTGGAACAGGGGAAGTCCCTTGGCTTCCTGGAGGAAGGCAAAATCTCCCAACTAAGGGATGTGGGTCTGTCTCCTCATAGTTTGGCTTTGAGGGCGGAGTGTAAGGCTGTTGTTTGTCCTTTGTCTTCTGGGGGTAAAAACATAAGGAACATGGATAATGCTATTGTTGTTGTTAACCAACCCCTTGATGGGGCTAGGGAGAAAACTATTGTCACTATTCAACAACAATTGGAGTTAGGGATAGTCACCCCTATGAAGGCCAGGATAGGGAATGACACCTCATGTGTTTACTCTTCTCAACCATGTGGTGTGGATGACCTAGCTGGGGAAGTCACTAAATCTGTGATTCTCACTCTAGACTCTAAGCCCTCTACCTCTAACTCCTAGTTGGATGGGGTCAACAATGATGACTGGCAAACTCAAAAGAGGAAAACAAGAACTAAGAAAGTTGATGTGGGGAAAGACAACAAAGTTGGAAGGTCCTCAAAGAGATTGTCAAGGCACAAGGCTACAACAAGGGAAATTGCCAATGGACAACAGCCAACCCTGGACTCAACCCATCATAATAAAAAATGAAGTTCCTCTCATGGAACATGAGAGGGATGAAGAGTCCCCAAAAACAATTTTCTCTCAGGCAATACATTATTGATCTTAAAATAGATGTCCTCCTTCTACAAGAAGTTAAGATGAATTATCAAACTTTCTCCTTAATAGCTAATCAAATCTGGCCAGGTTCATCTTTCTTCTATAATAAAGTGGATGGTGCCTCTAGGGGCATTGCTACTATGTGGAATCCTCCTAAGATTGATAGGGAAGCCTATGCATTTTCCCAGAGTTACCTCATTGTGACCCTTAGAGCTAATAATTATATTTGGAACCTGTTTAACATCTACGCCCTGAATACTCATGGAGGAAGGAAAAGTATGTGGGAAGAAGTCCTATCTTTAATTTTGGAAAAAAAAATGCCCTATATATGGTGGTTGGTGACTTTAACTCTCCGTTGTTCCCCTTAAAGAAACTTGGTGGCCTAATGGACTACACTGACAACATGAGTGACCTCTCGAATTTCATCAGTAGGTCTAGCTTGTTTCACTTGGAACTACAGGGTAATTTCTTCACTTGGTCTAACAATAAGAAAGGTAACCACCTTATTTAGGTCTGTCTAGATAGAGTACTAGTCTCTATGGGTTGGGATTTGGGATGCAATGTTTCTCTTAGTGCCCTCCCTGGGATTGTTTCCGATCATAGCCTAATTCTTCTCCAATCGATCTAAATAAGCCTTTCTTTGGTGCTCACCCCTTTAGATTTGAGATTATGTGGATGACACATCCGAATTTCAAAAATCGCATAATAAGCTAGTGGAGCCACTTGATTCAAGGGTCAACTATGTACAAAATCTCCTAAAAACTTGATCTCATTAAAAATGAAGTTAAAGGGTGGTCTAAATCTACCTTTGGTGACATTTTTAAGCAGAAAAAGGAGATTGGGATTAAGCTTGATAGCATCCAAAATCTAATGGCTAAGGGTAATTTCCTACAAAAATTGCATGTTGAAGAGGAAGCTTGAAGGAGGAAGTGGAAAGATAATTTAAGCAAGGAAGAGATATATTGGAAACAAAGGTCTAGAGTGCAATGGCTGAAGGAGGGGAACAAGAATTCAACTTTTTCCATAGGACGACCAGTAGACACAAGAAAATAAACACCATCAAATGCTTACTGAATGAAGTTATTCAAGAGGTGACTGATGAAGATAAAATTGGTGAAATATTTGAATGCTATTTTAAACATATATTCTTGGATAATGGTAGTGACCTATCCACTAATGTGCAAGATGGACTTTTGAGTCACCTCCCAACTGCTATTAGTGTGGAGGACAATTTTCAACTATTATCCCTTGTCTCTGAGGATGAAGTTAAGACAACAGTGTTTGCTATGGGTGCCTATAAGGCCCCTGGATTGGACGACTTTCCTCTGCCTTTCTTTTAGGAATACTAGGACATTGTCTGCTATGACTTGACCATGGCGGCCAGAGACTTCTTCAGAACTAGGAAACTACTAAAAAAATTGAATAATACCTACATTGTGTTCCCCAAAATTCAGGATCTGAAGTGTATGGCTAACTTCAGGCCTATAAGCCTATGCAACACTTTCTACAAGATTTTCTCTAAAATTTTGGTCAATCATTTGAAGCCTCTTCTGGAAAAGATCATCAACAAATGCCAAAATGGATTTGTCCCAGGAAGACAAATCCTTGATGCTGCTATTTCAACCCATGAGATCATCCACTCTATGGAAAAAATTAGGATTCAAGGTATGGATTTCAAGTTGGACATTTCTAAGGATTATGATAGAGTCGAATGGAAATTTCTTTATTTGTTTTTATCGAAATTTGGCTTCAATGAAAAGTTAATTGGGATTGTTTAGGAATGTGTTGAGTCAGTCCACTACTCTATCCTGGTCAATGGGATTCCTTGGGGTTTCTTTAAAGTTGGAAAAGGCATCAGGCAAGGTGATCCTTTATCACCCTATATTTTTATTATGGTTGTTGAAGTCCTTAGTAGGAATTTTTTATATCTTTCATATATAGGTAGGATTCATGGCATCAAAGTTGCATCTACTATACCCCCATCAGTTCTACAACAATTTGTAGATAACACTTTCATTTTTGGTAATTCTTCAGTGGTTGAAGCTAGGGAATGGAAAGGCCTCCTTAATGACTATGCTAATTCCTTTGGACAATGCATCAATTATCAGAAAAGTAATATCTATTTCTTTAACACCAAGGTGGACTTGCAAGCTAAGATCTTGTCTATACTAGGCTATCAAAGTTATTCTCTTTCGGGAACCTACCTTGCCCTCCCCTTCACTGTGAAGGAGGTTACTTTGACCTTTTGGAATAATATTCTGGAGAGGATGCAAAAGAAGTTTGTAGGATAGAAGGGTAAGCTTATTAGTAGTGCTAGTAAATTGCAATTGTTTTATGCTTATCTCTAAGGGATCCCGATCTATTTCCTCTCTCTTTTAAAAATTACGGGCTCCATGGTGGAAAAAATGGAAAGAATTCAAAGGACCTTCCTATCAATTGGTGTAGAAGATAAAAAAGACTGGCTCTTGTCAATTGGGACACTGTCTACTGACCTAAATGTTAAGGGGGCCTTGAGATTACAAAGTTAGCCAATTTAAACAAAGCACTCATTTCCAAAATTGGTTGGAATCTTGTGGTTGGAAAAGCTAACTGGTGAAACATTATGAGGGCTAAGTATCTGAATCATGGTTGCTTTTTAGGGCCATTGACCTGAATGGTCTTCCCTCCGGATCAAAGATATGGAACAATATCCTCAAATGTAGGACACTCATTAAGGCCTCAGATGGAAAATTGGCAATGGGAGATTAATAAGATTATGGGAGGATTGATGGATTGGGGATAAACCCATTGCTGACAATAGTTTCCATATTCTAAGGGAGCGGACATTTCCCATCTTTGGAACTTATATTGTTGATTATATTACCCCAAGAGGTAAATAGAAAAACATTGATCAAAGTTTCTTAGATAGGCATGACCCTCTACCTAAGGTTTTTGAGCTTGAATAATCGATAAATAGAGTGAGACTTCCTCTTTTTCCTAAGGAGGACAAGTTATTTTGGATGAAAAATCACATAGGGGCCTTTCTAGCGAAGTCTACTTGCCATATGTTGTTAAAGTTTGATGATGATGAGAATTACTGGAGCAAGGTTTGGAACCCACAACTCATCTCCAAGATCAACTTCTTTTGGTGGGCTTCTATTCATGGTAAAATTTTAACCCTGGACAACCTTGTCAAAAGAGGTTTCCATCTTCCCAACAGGTGTACTCTTTGTAAGCAAGAAGCGGAGACAATCTCCCATCTTTTCATCCACTGTCAATTTGCTTCCCATGTTTGGAAAATTGTCCTTTAGAAGTTCAACATCCAAAGAGTTTTTCACAAGGATATTCAACAAATTTTTTTCAATTGGTGGTGTCCTTCAAACCATCCCCTCATCAAGAAACTTTGGCAGCAAATCCCACCTCATATTTGTTGGTGTCTGTGGAAAGAGAGGAATAACATAATCTTCAAGGATAATGAGAGTATTGTTGACAATGTGTTGATAACCCTTAACAAAATCCTATTGGAAAACATATTTGTTTGTAGATGGAAGACTCTAAGTAGTCCTCCAACTGGTTGGGACAATGCAATTTCTAGAGTTTAGAAACTTCCTAGGGACTTCCACAAGTTTGACAACTCTAAGAAGGTAGCTAGAAACAACACAAAATTGGAAGCTCCTAAACCACCCTAGTACAAGCTAATTTTTTATGGGGTGGCAGAGCTAGGAAAGAAGCTAGGGGTGGTGTCATTAGGGATCATAATGGTAGTTTTATTGTTGCCTACACAGAGAATTTAAAAGAACACACATGTAATCAGGTAGAAGGTATGGTGCTTATATGGGGTCTTAGGATTAGGTTGTCGATCAACGTATGAACCTTGGAAATCAAGGGGGACTCTCAATTGATAATTGAATCCAAAAAAGGTACAATGTCAGCTAGATGGCCAATTCAAGGAATAATTGAAGATATTAGATCTCTTCTTATAGGGATGGAGGAATTCACTCTGCAACATGTCTATAAGGAAGGAAATGTGGTTGCTGATAGTTTGGTTGCTTTGGGACTTGATCATGAAGGGTTACATTGTTGGAGGAAGGATTACTCCTTTCCTCTTTTTATGTTGTCCCTCTTGAAGAATGAATCTCGCCCAGTTCACCATGCAAGCTATTAAAGTCAGCTTTCTTTCCCTAGCTTAGGGCTTACTAACTTTAGTAAGTGGTTTTGGTGGGTTTCTGAATTTTAAAAACTAGTCATTGTTGTACAAGAAGGCCTATGTGAAGGAAGTGCCATGTGGCATGTGCTTTTCTTGCCTTGAAGCCACCACGTCTTTTCATGTTGAGTCTAGTGGCCAACGGGCTCATTATTTTTTGAACCCCTTAGATTTTTGGGTCATCTCCTTCGGCATTGCAATTTTTTCTCAATCCTTTATGATATCCAGATTTATTACCATCCCCATTGTTTATTGTCCAATGGAATTCTTGCATGAGGGAACTGGAAGTTTTGAGCTAGATACGGTGATTGACACTAATTGTAATAATTTTAAGGTTTTCCAATTTTTTTCTTGCTATTATTTTGTTGTGGTCGGCTCTAATGTGGAGTTTTATTGCAATCAGTTTTCTATTCTCATCTGCACCTATATTTTTCCCAACATTCACTCTACAATTGCTTTCTCTTATCTCCATTTTCTTGCTAGGGCCATGGGCAGAGACTGTGTTTGTGTTGAGACTAATAAACCTGATGAATGGAAGAGTGATGACACTATCTGGCATATTTGCAAAGGAGGAATTACGCAATTCATGGAATGTATGTCAGTGTTTGATGAGAGCCTTTCCAAACAATTTGTCACATCTTGGTCTGTAAGAAGGGTGACAATGGGGAGTATTTCCTTTGAAATCAAAAAAGAAGTTATTGCTAAAGCCACTGGTCTTGTGATTGAAAGGAAAAAATGGAAGAAAACAAGGAAAGTGTCCGACCAAGCGAGCCTCAACCAGTTCTTTTGTGGGGATGAACAACCTATTAAACTTCATGGTGGCTATGATCATGAGAAACTTCTTGAACACTAGGACAGAGTGTGCATGGTCGTGATGAGGTATACTCCTGAGGGGAGATTCAGTGTGTATTAATACTACCATTTTCCTTTTCTCAGTCATCTTAGGAATCACAACAATATTTATATTCCATTTTTTCTCTTGCACTCTCTGGAAAATACTATGAAAGATGTTGTCAAGGCCATCAATTTGTGAAGAAATTTTACAATTCTGTACCAAGGGCTTATTTTTATATTTTATCATTTTCACCTAGCCCTCTGTCCTCTTCGACCTATTGTTGTTAAGGAAGCCCCAATCTCTTCTACTCTGTTATCAGCCAATCTTATGGATACCCTTGGCCCTAGTAAGAAAAAGTGCATTAAAAACGCAACCTCAGAAACCCCTCCCCAGGATACCTCCCCTATTGTTTAGTCTGTTGTTAAAAGGAAAGACAAGAAACATGATACCCCTACCCCTAAAATTAAAGCCAAAGCCTCAAAGAAGACCAAGTTTAGGCTTCAACAAATTGACTCTGATATTGAAATCACTGAGGAGACTAGCACTCCTCGTAGGTCCAGTAGACTAGTTTCTAAGCTTGAGAAAGAAAAGAGTCGCAAGGAGGCCTCTAAATCTGAAGATGGTGGGGAAAGTGAGAATAAGAGCAAGGATGAGAAGGATGCAGAGGAGGAATCCATTTATGCTTCTACAAGCATCTCCTCCCACGTTTTTTAAATCCTAAAAATGAGTTCTTTGGGTCCTACCAGTGTTAGAGCCAAGGGGGTTGTGACTAGGGCCTCAGTCAGGGCTAAGGGGAAGGCCCCCATGGAGGAAGCTAGTAGTAGATAGGAAATGGTATGGGAGGAGGTGGAAAATTTTAAAAATAAAATGGTTAATTTGGAAAAAAGGCTTTAGGTTCTCACCCACTTTTCTCTAAAGATCATGCACAGATCTGCCACCACTTTGTGCCTTTTGTAGAAGGATAATACCATTGAGAATGTGGAGGAGGATGTTGAACGCAAGGAACTTCTCAAGTTCCTCACTAAGGATTGGTCTACTATAACCTTGATCAAGCCATGTAGTGGGAAGAAAGAGTAGCAACACGAGATGTTTGGTTTTTTGGTTGGAATAGGCCTTACTAGCCTTTGTGGTTTTTTAAATTTTCTACTAATACTTTTACGGCTTATATGTTTAATTTTGTCTAGTATGGCCCCTGGTGGGCCTTGGTCAAAACTCTTTTAAAACTGGGTTTTATGATGGACATTTTTAGTAGTATAGTTAGTAGTTTAATGAGATATACTCTTTATGTTGTTGCTATGGGTTGGATGGTTAGTGGTTTTAAGACTTTGATTGGTAATATGGTTACCATGTTCATCATTTTGATGTGGTTTTTGATATGGAATAGTTAGGGTGTTTGGTTCTTTGGTTTTTTTTCTATTAATGTGTTGATGATGTTACTCTGTTGATGATCTCCCACAAGGCCTTGTATTAAAGGGACAACACCCTTGTTTTGTTGCTTTTTATATCAAAAACAATAAATGATATTTTTTTTATATCATAATTGAGTTTCAGTTTTAATTTTTGTACACTTCTCACTAAACATGTTGATGTGGTAAGTTGCATGATGACTCACACCTCCAAAATTTAGTTATAGATACATAAGAGGTCAATTCATGGGTAAGTGCACCAAGATGGTCGCACTTTTGTGGCCAAAAAAGTGAAAAATGAGACATAACGCGTTCGCGTTATAACACGTTCGCATTATAACGTGTTTGCGTTATAACGCGTCCACGTTATAACGCGTCCGCGTTATGTCTTTTTAAAAGCAAAAAAAAAGTGAACATTCTTCATTTGCTTTTTACTGGTTTTCATCTCCGCCCGCGGCCAAAAACCCTGCATTACGCGCTCGCGTTGTTGAGGAGGTGATTTCTTCACATTTCATCAACTTGAGTTCGATTTTCTTCACAAATATGGCACCACGACGACAAAGAGATGCAAGAGGTAAGTTTTGTTTGGTATTTGTTATGATTTTTTTTGTTTTAAATTGATTTTGTTTGTTTTAGTTTAGAAATGAATGATTTTTTTTTAATTTGTAGGAAATCCTCAACAAGAGGAGGAAAATCCTCAACCCAATCAACCTCAACAAAATCAACCTCCCACCATATTCTCTCTTCAATAATACCCTCCTGGCACTCAAGAAAATTTGAGGAGTGAAATTGAAAACAATAGAAAAGAAGTTGAGGATCTTATTAGTAGGTTGAGTGATCAAAATTCTTCAACCACAGAAAGAATTCATCTAGCAAATTCATTGAAGGATTTGTTAAAAAATGTAGATGCAATTACCCAACAAATATCTGGATGGAAAAATAGGAGGGAAACATTGAGGGCATATTATGCAGACAAATTATCATATAAATAAGTAAAAGATTTGAAGATTACTAAAGGCGATTTGTGCTCTCTATTCACTAACCCTAAAACAAATCAAAATCTCGCCCTCAATGCAAAGAGGTTTCCTATTCATTGGTGCCACCACCAAGAGATTAGAAACCATTTTTATGACATATGGTATATGGTCTTTGATTACCCACCATGCAATAACTGTGAAGTCCCCCAATATTTTCTTAGGAAATTATACTATGAGTTTGTGTTGAACCAAATCATGAATTATTTTGATATGAGGGAGTTTCAGGGGAGAGGTGGGGGGTTAGCATAGGATAGGCCCGATGCACAGCCGGATCCTACACGATAGGGGAGACAACATCTCACTAGGCACCCTCCTGAGCAGATTGTGATGCCTGCAGTTGCAAAGGAGAGTGCTGATGTAGAGACTTTACAGGAAATCACATCCTTGACTCGAAGTGTCATCCACCACACTAGCCCCATTGTACAGCGCAATCCAGGGGAGTCTTCAGGTGGTGGCCTTCGAGGCCATGTGTGTCAATCTTGCGGAGCCACTTGTTCGTATGACCCTACCGGCCCTCAGGAGGGTGCTATGCAGGATCCATATCTTCTACGCAGCCTGATCCGTATGCATCTACGGGGATGGAGAGGGCGGCTGACATTCTGCATGATGCATATGGTATTGACAGTCAGGTAAAATTCAACATGTTCATTGAATTTAGTTTATTAAATTTTGATTGTGAAATGCAAGATTAACTAATTTAGTTTTATTATTTTAATAAAATTGCAGGGTCATAGCGTTGAGCCTGGATATACTAGTCATCAGCCTGCTTATTTTTGCAGTACACCTATCAGTGGGGTATGTAAAGTTAGTAAACAATTCTAAATTTAGTACACATGTGTTAATAGCATTGTTTTACGAATCGTATTTTAATATGTTATTTTGGATGTTGAACAGGGTACTGTCGAAGGATTCAAGGGAACACCTTCAAGTGCGAGTAGATTTACACAAACATTCACAGAGGTAATATAGAATAAAGAGAACTTAACTAATGAATTCTAAGTTTAATCTAGATTTGTGTATATATAGTCATAAGAGTATATGGGTTCACTAGGTTATTATTCAAGCTTTTAAAAATCGTCCTACTATGATTGTTTGTCTTAGAATTCCTACACTAGCAAGCTATATATAATAAAAATTTAACATGGAATTGACAAAGGTAGAGCTACATTCTACTCCATCCTATATAATTTTTTGTGATGTCAACGTAACCAAGAATAAGACTATGGATGTCCTACACATGATGTCAATGTAACCAAAAATAAAACTTCTATCCTCGACCCTATCTATCAGCCACTTGACTCCTTCAATATCTCCTAGATGCTTGGAGATGCTTAAGACTAGGTCAAAATACCCTATATTCTCTTCATTTGTTGCATAGCTCATCAAGTTTCCCTATATGTTCTCTAACTAATCATGATTGCATGGAAAGAAGTTATAAGTACTCATTAAACTCTCAACTATTGGAGCCTCCTCAAACTTTCCCATAGGACATGGAAAATGCTTAGAAATGATTAAATTCCCTTATAGGGTGTGGGAGATCTTTTAGGAAAACATTTGACACTAATTTGATCCATTGAATTCTTCTTCATTCTTATATATTCCTCAAATATACCTTGCAATACCCCTATTATACCTAAATCTACTACATTCATGTCCTTGTTAGCTAGCATGTAGGTGATATAGTATGGTCCATGAATTTTTATGTCTTCTTTTTTAATTTTTCTATACAGTCCTCTTTTATCTCACTACTAGGTCCTCACATAAAAAGAAAAGAAAAACATTACTTCTTTTTCTCATCTAAGGCCCCTAAGGTTTTAAACCCCTTAGATGCAAGGATTCAAAGCACATCAACTATGTGGTACAAATGACTAAATCCCAAAGATGATCCTCAGAGTAATGAAAGAAAACTTGAAAAGGTAGAGAGAGCTACACTAGTGACTCAGAGAAACTTTAGCTTTCAAAAACAAAGCTAATTAGGGCTGCAGTAAACATGTGGACCGACAACATTTGGTGGAAGAGGAAGAAGATGACTAGAACTCTGGAGGCCCACCATACTGGATTTTGATATTCAACCATGAGAGAAAAGAGAGAGTTGATATCATGTATCAAAACATTAAGCATGCATTCTTCCAGCCAATGGATAAGGAGATGATTACTTTTCTTCATTTTCATTTGCATAACCATATCATGGCGTGGGAACCATGAAGACCAAGGATGTCCAGTTTTATGTGGAGGTAATGGATGTGGTCCAAACTTTAGGAGGGGCAAGAAGGTCAATGTATGATCTTGATGAAATTAAGGAAGAACAATAAGAGAGGAATAGGAAAAATAAAATCAATACATAGTTTCAAGGATTTGTCAAGCGAGTAAGAGAGCTATGGGAGCAACCTCATCTAAAATATTTTGAACTAGAATTTTATATAGCATTTAGAGAGCTTGGTTTTCATGGAGTTCCTTTCAAATCCTCTGCTTTTATTGTTCCTATGGTAAATTTTTTGGTAGAGTTGGTGGAATTACCTTTCTTAGTAATCACTATTACTGAGATTGAGATTGTTAACCTTGAGAGAGTAGGACTTGGGAAAAAGAGATTTGATATGGCTATTGTTTTCAAATAATTCAAGCGAGATGTACTCCATATGTACGCCATTCCTCAATCTTCACTTGATTACATCAAGGAATGGATGAACTCCATGGATATAAAGTATTATGAAAGTAGAATGAACTTGAATTGGCAACCAATTTGTAAGACTATTACTAATGATCTAGATAAATTTATTGAAGATGTTGGTTGGGAATTTTTGAATATGGAAGCTAGTGATTTTGATTCTAATAATTCAGAAGGGTTAGATCAAGGATACAAACCCTCTAATGTAGAAGAGGAATCATAATTAGATTTCATACAACCACCATCAAGAGTGTTACAAGCCAATCAACAAGATGGAGGGAATTCTTATATAAGGATAATTTTCAATGTTGCAGGTACCAGCTTTAATGCCAACTACAATGGCAACATTGAAATTCCCTAGCAGTATTTATGTTAAGAAAATTTCCTTTAGATGCAAGGATTCAAAGCACATCAACCATGTGGCTTAATTTATATCATAAGTTGTACCATGATGTTCACTATGCATTCCTCTACTCTTTCGATTGTCAAATGTGCCACTGACTTGTCATTGATCACCATCATATTCTCCTTTTCATGATTATTTTCTCTATCATCTTTGGTATAAACACTTGACTATTATATTTAACTCAAGTGAGGAAACTTAAAAATCATAATGATAGGCCAAAGAAAGAATATTCAGTCTTTTCATGGTAAAAGGAGACTTCAATTTAATCACTGTCATCCTCAAAAGGTTAATTTCATTGTCAAACATTTATTGCATATCTTAAACTATGACAAGCGTTTAATAAGGGTTTTGAAGAATAGGCCCTTGACAAGTTAGCTCCATCATTTTTTATTGTTGTTGTATCTTTATTTAGCTCTTACCCCATTCCTTGCAACAGTGATACTTGGATTTGTCATACTTAACTCAGTTGGCTACTATCAAAGTGCCTTTTGACTTGATCATCTCTTCTTCTCATATTGGTTGTCATATTTTACATTGTGTTTTGACACCTTTTCACTTAAAATTTGTCCCAAAGGGTCTTTTGTTTTTCAATGATTGTCCCAAAGTTACAGCCAAAAATTGATAATCATATTGTTGCTATATTGCATTACACATCATTCAAACTCAAAGCATTACTCAAATTCATAACTATTTTGTGATTGAATAATTTGTTGTTTTATTTTCAGATGTTGGTGATGTAACACCGCCCCAACATAACAAGGGCAATGGATATTATGTTTCTAATCGCATGAACTCTCGATGGCTCCTCGATAGGGTAGGTATGAGGCAAACAATAAATTTCAATTCTTACATTCGCTGTTATAGACAGAACTAGTTCTTAGGAAAATCAAACCATTATTGATTCGTAGTTTAATTTCTATCTCGTGATGGTTTATATTAGGCTCAGCACGCCCATACCTATGCAAATATTTCCCTAAGGAGCATGATCGCCGACATCGTAGTGATTAAATTTTGTTAAATATACTAATTTTATAATATATCGTCTATGTATTAACAAGTTCTTTACTCTTTATTGTAAATAAATTTTGAAACTCTGACCTCGAGCTAAATCAGAGGATAGCAGGAGCACCCCCAACAGAAAACAGTGTGATAGATTTTATCGCCATCTGGTCGCCTAAGAAAGGGAAAGAAAATTGTATTTGAACCAAGAGCATGGAGAGAAATGAATTTGAACGTAGAGTTCTCTTGTTGCATGCCTACATGGCAATTTTGTACATTTTGTATTTGATATATTTGACATTGTATGCCCATATGGTACTCTCGTAGTTTCCATATGGCTTTTGTAACTATATTTTATAATTATATTGACATATATTGATGTACATGCATACATGGCTATTTGATTAATACAAATCTTTTTTATTGATGGTGTCCATATTTGCATTATAAATTAATGGTTCAATAGATATGAGTTACATGTATTCAAGTGTATACTTTACAACTTACGCACATATACTTTTTGACTTATGTTGGAACATCAAAAAGTGTGAAAATTTGTGTTTGGAAGTCAAATGTAAGCCAATTTTGCAATTCTCAGTTCTTGCATACTCGATCTTATGGACTTATTCCTTCCTAGCACATATTGTGAATATTTCTCATTTGGTGCAGAAGACAAATTCCTCATTTTTGAACCACTATTTTCTTGTTTGCCTTCCACACAGAAAAATGTTCACACTATTCAATTTGATCAATGATCAATAATGGTTGATTGTAAACACTTGACATTTTTATGTTTTGAACTCTTTAATTTATAATTTTGTATTTATATTCATAACGTTGATTACATTGCATTGCAGTACATCTTTCAAACTCAGCATTAAGCCTACATCGTGATAACTAATAACTAGATGTTGATAGATGACAAAATTCCCCAATTACAATATATAGTTTTATAAAGTCGTCCTAAGCGCTTATGCAATTCATCTACATTGCAGAACTAATAACTAGTGAGCAGCCGCCAATTGCATTTGCTTGTCATGGCATTCTATGAGACCGCGATTTCTTTGAGGCATTTTTCAAATAGTTCATCACTGGCGCCTACTACATTTTTGATACATGTCTACCAAAGCATTTTGTCAAATAGTTCAAGTGTTGCCTTGTTGCTATGGCTGAAAGCCTAAAAGAAGTGCTTTCGTACAAGCTATGCATGCTTGGAAAGAATCTATCAAAAGAATAATAGTAAGCAATATCATAGACAAGGTAGTGAACACTTTGAAAAAATGCCTCAAAGAAATGAGGTCTCATGACCTGATGGAATGCTATGACAATCAAATATTTTTTATTGTCATAGCATTCCATCAGGTCATGAGACCTCATTTCTTTGAGGCATTTTTTGAAAGAGTTCACTGCCTTGTCTATGCTAACACATTTTCATACATGTCTATCAAAGCATTTTATCAAA
>VDFB02105785.1:414701174-414784887 GCA_007258455.2 Sequoia sempervirens
TTGCATTGGAAATCCATGAGCCTTAGCTTTGGTATTTTCCTTGGAATACCAACCCAAAGGCTTGGAGGGCATTCCTAAAGACCAGAGATGTGTTTTTTTCCAAATTCAACAAATTTTCACATAATCGAGTTTGTGCTCACCATCAAGATTGCATCTGGTTCAATATCAAGAAAATCAAAGACATGGGTAATGTTAGGTTCTTTATTAGCTTTCCAACGATGTAATTTTTTTCACTTTCTAACAATGTTAAACCTTTCATCCATAATTTCTTTTGATTGTATGTCCGTTTTTCTTCAAAAAGCAGTGTTTGGTATTTTTTTCGCTATAAATTAACCGTTCATCAAAATTTGAAATAAATTATATTTCTAGAAACTAGACTCCATTCTACAATTTTAAAAAAATATTTTAGTTTCAAAAAATTTGAGGGGGAGCACGGCCAAAATTTTGCTTTTTAGGAAGTGCCTACTTAGAAAATTAATAAAAAATAAAATATTCACTAAAAAATTATCAGAAAATATCCAAATTCCTTACTACATACTGTTATCTAACTTCCGACCGGAGATTTTAAAAATACTACAAAAAGTCCACCGTGCTGGGTCACAAGAGTTGCTATGCTATGTTTTTCTGACAAAAACAACAGCAATTTGTGTGTGTCCCTCTTTTGAAACCCTTTAATCTCAACCATTTTCAAAATAAATTAGTAGTTTAGAAAGTAGACTCGAGAATGCGGTCCTTGTTTTTGTTCCATCAAAAAATTTTGAGTGTAGCTATCCTCAATTTCACGTCCAAGGTCAGTATTTCCTGATTTCAGAAAAAAAAGTGGCCACTTAAGCCCCTTTTTTGGGAACCATCTTGGTGCACTTACCCTCATATTTATTAAAAAAATGGATGTCCTACAATAATTCATGCAACCGCTACATGCTCACAAAGTTAGCCCTAACAACTATTGGTCCCTCTCCCCTAATAATGTTTGTAACTTGCTATCAACCCTAAAATTTGAAATTAACCATGCCTATCAAATAAAAATTTGTCATGCTCTTGTAAATTTTCATTTTTTTTTGTCGTGTTGAGTTTAAACAAACCTGATAAAATGACAAATATTTCAACAATTGAAATAGTAGATAGATAATGAGAGATTTTAATGATATTTCCCAAATCAAAATAGTTTATTAAATTTATAGTCTTAAAATTAAAGAGGTGATGTTGCCAAAAAAATATTATAGATTTATAAATTTTTAGTTTAAAAAATTATTTTTGTTTTTTTTTTAAGTTGTATTTTCTATTATATATATATATATATATATTGTAGGAATCGGTTGGGTATCCGTACCCCTATAAAATGCAGTGTGTCTAGTAAATTTTTTTCACATGGCTGATGGTGCTAGTGCGACATGCCCTCCGATACCACAACCTAGATGGTGGGGAGACTAGACCTTGTGACCTCTTGCCTACAACAAGGTTCTTTAGCTAATCAAGCTAGGCCCACCACCCCAAAACTTTCATATATATAGGGATGATGGGGAGACTAGACCTCATGACCTCTTGCCTCCAATAGAATGCTTTAGCCAATCAAGTTAGGCCCACCACCCCTTTTCTATTATGAATATTGAGTAATAATTTTTTAATATTTTATTTTTTAAATATAATAGACAACAATCTATTTTATAAATTATTTTGATAAATGATTTCAAATGTTGTTATCTGAGGGAACTTCATGATATAATATCACTTTTCTTTTATACTACCTAAGGGTAGAAGATAAATATTCTCTCTTCCTAGCTTTCTTTTAAAATTATCCATCCACCCATCTCCCATTTAAGTTGGTGTGACCCTATTCTTAGTTGGGCAATGAGTAACTCCATTTTCCATTTCACTTTTACTCATATGTAGGTTTTTTTCTCATGTTCTTAATTTGGATTGAAATTGGTCATATAATATATCTATTTTCCTCCCAAATTACTTTTCCTACATATTTCTTCTAAACTTTTCCTTCACATAATTTTTAACCTCTTGACTAGTGTATGGACATTCTTACTGTGAATTGGGGTTAGTGGAAAATGGAAATGAAGCATGAATTATTCAATTAGAGTTAAAATTCACAAATACCCATATAAAAAAGATTGATCAAATCTCACTTACAAATGAAATTGAATGCAAACAAGTTAGAAATCAGAAATTAACAATGAAATTCAAATCAAAACATGAAAACAACTTGTGCAAACCTAGCATTCCATTTTGAAATTGGTTGACAATGTGTTGGATTGCTCAATCATTAGCTCGGGCCATGATTGCAAAATCTTCAAATGACCTAGATGATGATTATATTTCTCAAATTCTCAAATGACATGAATTAGCTCAAATGATTCTAGGTGATGATAATGGAGGGAAGATGAATATTTTATAGATTTTTAAAATTTAGATCAACTGTGGAGAATTGATCTTGAGATCAATGGATGAGATTGAATCAAGGATGATCAAGAGTCAAGATCAATTAGAACTCAAAATATCTCCACAATTTTAAGAAATTGGTTAAGATATTGTCAAATGAAGGGTGGAGATTAGGTCAAGAAAATGAAGGGTTGAGGATGAATGACAAGGTTGAGTTTGGTTAGGATATTTTTGAAAAAGAATATTCCATGGGAATATGTCTTTGAGAGGGAAATTAGATTAATTAAATAAATCAAAATTATTTAATTATGGAGGATTACAATATTCTATTTTTAAAAAATATTTCATGTGAGTGGGAGGGAAAATTAGATAATTAAATAATTTAGAATTATTTAATTATAATATATTAGAAGAAAATTAGATTTTTCTAATTGAATAATTAAAAATTATTCAATTAGAGGTAATGAGAGGAAAATTAATGAAAAATGATGAATTAATTAAATAATTCAAAATTATTTAATTAACAGAGGAAATATGGATAATAATGAAAAATGATGTTAAAGGGGAATTTAGTGATAAAAGGGCAAAATGCAAGATCAAGGATGTGTGATATGAATTAGGCATTTTTGCATGTCTAAATTTTTCCCCTCTTTGACACAATGTACTGGTTACATTGTTTCAAAGATAATCATTTCTCAGATAAAAAATTTAATTTTTTTTATGCCCCAAGGGATGATAGAAGGATGATAGGGTACTAGGTTGTCCCCTCAAGAGGTTGGCCAAAAATAATAATTTTTCAATTCAAGCTCATGACAAGAGTTCAAAACTAGTTCAAGTGAGAAGAGGACAAAAAATGAGACCCTAGGGGTCTTAAAAACTGATAAGGATTGATGGTGAGGCTCAAAAAATGATAATGCAGGGTGGCCGCGAGCAACCCCCTAGGTTTTGGGGCTCATATATAGGCAATTAAGTTCAAATATCCTCATTTACACACTTAGTCTTAAATATTTTCAAAGTTCTAATCACCTAACTTCACAAATTTGCATTCGTGATGGCTCACATTCCTTGTGGCCCACACCATGCAAACATGATTCACTAGTTCCAAAGGCCTGGAGGAGTGGGCCCAATGATATGTATATCCTTAATTTTAGCTTGCATGTAATTTTAAGTGCATTAATTACTAGCTAAAGGTAGGAAAACAAACACATTGATCTATGGGTCGATGCCTTTGTAACCCAATAGGGCATGTTTGTAATTATGGATTGTCACATTTACAAAACAACAATTCCTTTGAGATGGATTAGTGTGTTTGCACTATAGCAACATAGGAAAAAGCGGTATGTTTGTACATGTCTTCATGATTGAATTTGTGATATCATTGCATTTGAAAAGAGGCCTACATTTGACTAATATGTAACGTTGTGCTTGCACAAAGCAATGTGTTTACTCTTTTTGGTCAAACACTTTGGAATTTTATCAGATTTTTGAAAACCTGACATCATTGGCTTCATGATTTTAGGTGTTACTTCACCCTATCTACTCCACAAAGTGGAGACCTCAGATTATGGATTAGATGGATTGACTAGGAGAGTTCGAGGTTTAGTTCTTGGCTAGTATCGGTCTTTTCTACACTGCATACATGCTTGAAATCTAGGCACATAGAGTGATGATGACTGTGCTCGGTGAGAGACAATGATCAAATATAGCTGCTTTCCATCCACCAACCAAGGAGTGCACGATCACACTAGAGAATGGTTGGTGCATACTCAAGGTACTGATTGATGGTGCCCATGTTATCTATGACATGGAGGTAAGTATTGCATCTCTATAGAGACTTCTTGGTGATGATGAGTTGGATATTGATGGACAACTAGATTTACAACCATATTATGGTTAGGTCTATGAGATTGTTTTGTGCTTAGCTACATTGATTATGGGGACTCTTATGCTAGATAGGAGGTTATGAGGATTATCCATTAGATGGGGTAATCATAGATAGAACAATTTTAGAGGGCATTATATATGCATGGGGACCTTGCATCCTCATGCACCTTTATCATGATATTCATCAAGTACACTACCAATCGACTACCAATCTTTTAGCAAGGGTTACATTATTACACGTATGGGCCTAGGAGAGGATAGTTGTCACCCAACCTATTGGAGAGTTGGATAGGGATCTAGGAGATCCTCTTGTTTACATATATGGTTCTTAGCTAATCCAAAGATAGATAGGAATATTGCACTACTAGAGGGGTATTTTTGATGATATAAAAAAGTTCATCTAGAGACCTTATCTACAGATCGAGGTTTGGAGTGATGGTCACAAGAAATTTCCCTTTTGTAGAAAAAAATGATGGCTGATAGGTCGTACCACCCACATTATTGAGTGATATTTATCAAAAAGATTTATGAGATAGTTTGATGAGCAAAAAATTGTACCCATAGATGATTATCATGCCATCTTTGCTTGCATGACTATGGAGATTGTTACTTGGGGAGGCATGATTGTGTCTCATGTTTCTCTAGGAGAGTTAGCACAACTTGCTCCACAAGCACGGGGATGGATAGGGGGACCAAAAAATCTTGCTACTGATCCTGATTATGTAGCATGGTGGGCCCAGATATGACCATTATGTTTTACACATTCTTCAAGTGGTCCCAAGGCAGTGGAAGGACAAAGAAAATAGCTAGAGGGGGAGCTTGGTAGGAATCATTGTATGAGGCAAAGGGTGGAGGTAGAGGTTAGATAGGTTGCACTCCATGATGGAAAAAAACAACCTCCACAACAATGACCACCACAACAACCACAACATAGTGAGTAGCAGGTACTATCATAGGACCCTCCTCGAGATGAGGGAGTAAGGGGAGATGATCACAAGATATTGATATTCGACTAGCACTTGTCTTATCAGAGCAATATCTGGATCTTAGAGAGTGAGACAGATATAGGACAAAGTGTGACCAAGTTACTACTCAACTTATTCAAAGGACGACTAAGAGAGACTAGGTGCTCACGAAGTGAGACCAAGCTAGGGGTGAGAGAGATGTTTATATTGTAGAGTGTGACATAGAGATCTCCCAATGATAGGTTGTAGAGGCACAGGTAGTTGTAGTGAAATCTAAGATGGATGCAACCACTACTAAAAGAGATATAGATCAGGTTTAATGCATTGGACTTGAGATAGCACAGGTCTCCATAGTTACCATGGATACGCACATGTGGGAGATAGAGCACTTAGTGCATGAGGTTACATATTAACAGACTCTCTATGTGGAAACTATTCCATGAGATCAGAGGTAGTTGAAGTTCTCTACATAGAGTGGTATGTTAGCTAGCTCTAGTAGATTGAAGGGTGGCTTGATGGGTCCTCCCTCTCAGCAAACATAGAGGCATATCTTACAACCACATAGGTCACCAACACATAGTAAGCACACACATAGATCCTTGGGACATAAGGATCAACAACAGGATCAATCAATCATGGGGTCTCCATCTTACAAGCCTCCTCCCAATGGAGAGGAGCATAGGAGTGCAAGGTAGACATTGTACAAATTTTTTATTTTGGTGTACATTTGATATTGACATGTTTATGATGTATATACATTCATATACCTTTAGACCCTCTTATACATATGTATTTTTTATGTATAGATATGTATCACACATTTGATAGATGATGATGTACCATGACATTTGCATTTATATATGAGATGACATGATTTTGATGTGGCTACTGATGCATATGATTCCTTTTGATGCTATGCATGATGTTCATGATTTATTATGAGATGTATAATTATGAGATGATTGTGGATGCACTGATGATTATGAGATTATGATAATGCATGCATGTATGAGATTATGATGATGCTAATGATTTATTGATGCAATATGTGATGACATGAGATCATGATATGTGGATATGGTTATTTTTTTTGTAATTTTCTGATATGTTCATGATATGCATGATTTATGAATGTGACATGACATGGTGTAGATGATATATGATATGATATGTGATATGATGAATGCATAGCTAATAATTTTGTGAATGCATGATGCATGTGATACTAATGATGCAATGGATGTAGGATGCATGAGATTGATGTTTTGATGTGTCATTATGCTTGGATGCAAATGTTAGTTAGAAGAATGGATAGAGAGATTAGATGCTTAAATAATAGATGATTTTGATCCAATTGTTGAAAATTTATTTGTTATTCAAGCATGGATATGAATGATAGTGTGTGAGGGGGAAGATGTTAGACAAAAACAAGATCAAAAGATAATTGAAATTAGGATCTAAGCTAAGATCAAACACATAAAATCTAAAATCTAATCCTACACATACAAAATGAAACTAAGCTAATTGAACATATATTAAGAAACCTATGATTACCGAAATAAATGCAAGCAATAAGCACAACTTTACCATCCCATAGCGGGGTGTGTTTTCTTAATGTTGGATTATTCTTTTCACCGCGAAGCCTCCAAAGTTTGTGTGCAAAATTTGGATGAATAATGCTTGGTTGATCGAAAAAGGTTGAAGCTCTATCAATGATGATTGTGACAACACTTTGTTACAAAAGTATGTTGATTCTCCAATCCTTATTTGTGAGGAGAGAGGTTTGTTATATAGGATATTTTGAATCAATGATCAAGATCGAATTGGAGAATATCCAAATCAATGATCAAAAGGTGTTGAGAGGATTTAGACATGAGAAGATTGTACAAAGTTGATTGCACAATTTGGGTGATTGAAGAATAGATTGGCTAGTTAGGGTTTAGATTGATCAGTCAAGATCTAATTGATCATTCAGGGTTTAGTTAGGAAATTGATGGTTGAGTTAGCAAAATTAGATTGCTTAATCAACAACCCATGATTTTTTGAATCAAAAAGTGGGTGGGAAATATGAATTAATTGATTTAATTAATTCATTCCTTTTTGGAGTTGAACATGCAAATCAAGTTTGACTTTTTCAAATAGAGTTGCATTAGTTTGATTTGATTTTTGATAAATGATTTGAATAGTTTGATTTGATTATTCAAATTTTGGAGGGAAAGTGTCATAATTAAATTATTAAGATTTAATAATTTAATCAATTTAGGGGAATAAGGTGATTTAGTGATGTAATCAAATAATTAGATTTGTTTGACTAATTAGAATGAAATACTTTATTAGATTAGGACTTCATTAAATAAATGCAATTTATTTAATTGGTCAAATGATGAAATGTGAATTAATCAAATAATGTTGTATTATTCAATTAATAGTAGAATTAGGGTTTCAAATGCTATTTGATGATGTTTGATGTTGTGGGATGATTCTGAGATGATTCGATATGTTCTGAGGATGTTCTAAGATGTTTTGGAGATGTTCTGAGATGTTCCGAGTTGATTCTGAGATGTTTCAAGTCGATTTTGAGATGTTTCGAGTTGATTTTGAGATGTTCCAAGTTGATTCTGAATTTTTTCGAGACATTCTGAGTTGATTTCGAGTTGTTTCGGGTTGTGATAGGTGTTAAGTCAATTTTACATGTCTACGTTTTTCCCCTCTTTGATACAAAGTACTAGTTGCTTTGTTTCAAAGATTCTATTTTTATGATCAATTTTTTGAAAATAAATTATGTCCCACTGTGCCCTAGTGTATCATGGAATGATGGTAGGACTCTTTGTTTCCCCCTCGAGAGGTTGACCAAAAATTTCAAGTTTTGAGGTCAGACTCATGACTCTATTCTATTCCACTTCCAATGTGTTTAGGTTGAATAAATAGATCTATATGTCCTTCGTTTCTCATTTTGATGTTTCTAAGAGCTTCTAATTTAAAAGTAGGAAGGTTCCCCAAGTAGAAATTAGGGTTTCCTATATGAAATTAGGGTTTCTTGAGGTTTAATATAGGCAATTAGTCCTCTAGTTAGCTTATTTGTGCTTTGATCCTTTTGCTAATTTTTTGTCTCTAGATTTCCCATTCTGTCAGTTTTTGAGGAGCAATGCCAAGATTTGAGGGAGCCCCACATATTGTTCGGGCGGTTGGATGGCCTTTAGGCATCGATGGCCTAGTATGTACCTTCTCGCTTTTCACTTTCGTCTTGTTTCATTCTCATTATGTATGTACTAAGTTTCCCAAGTCAAAAGCAAAGTTTGTGATTTCTTAGTATTTTCCTTGGTTTCCTTGCATTTGCTAGTTGAAAACCCTCACCTTTGACTGAAATATGTTCCTTTCACCAAGATCCTCATCCTTGTTTCCTCAACTTTGACTAAAAATTTTGCAATTACCTAAAAAGCTCACTTTTGCTTGGTATTTTTGAGCATTTGCTCAAAACCCTTGCATTTGACTTTAGCATTGGCTTGGAACCCTGGCATGTGTTTGTTTGTCATCATGTTTTGTGTCATTGTGTGTCACTTACCCGTTTAGAGTGAAACCCTAAATTATTGGTCTACAATAATTGTAGGTGGTCATCTTGTTAGACAACCAAATCCATATGGTGGTTTGCAGCTTGGTCTATAGAGTGTTTCCCTTTTTGTTGGGTAGTGTACCTGATCTTTATTATGTTGTTGTTCAGAGACATATTGCAGACATGATTTTTTGTATATATATTCATCGACCCAATCGAGGCCTTGTATATATGTTATGATGTTTTATTATCCTATCACACTTGTTTCATTGATGATGATGTACTATGACATGCTCCCTTTTTTGATGATGATATATATGAGATATACCTTCTTTGATTTAACTTCATTTTATGCTTCCTGGATGACGATGTATGATGATGTATGCATATGATATGGATGGATGGATCATACTTTGTATCATATGATCTATTTATGTGATATTTATATATAATGGATGTATGCCTCATACATGATACATGATGTTTTCATTGGTTTATTATCATCATGATATGTATTGACGACATTATGGATGCAGGATGGATATGGTACCAATTCATTTTTCTATGCAGGATGGATGTTAGTTAGAAAATTTATTTGATGATAGATAGAAATGTGATGTTGTTAGTAGTGATGAGTTGCTTTCGCTTTACTTGGAGGCTTCGCAGTTTTTAACAGGGTGATCCCACAATATTGGTTTACAATTTCTGGGAGATCCTAATTTTTGCTGAAATCACATATTTTTAGAAAATATAATGATTTAAGCCTTGAAAAGTTCCATTTAAAGGAATCCAATTGAAGAGGGATTTTATTGAACCACCTTAGATCAAACCCCCTTGGATAGAACCTCGCTAGTTTTAAACCATACCTATAATGGAGTCTCCTTTACACCTATCAAAATGCTAATAAAAAACCACTTTTGATTTAGCTTTTGGTGGATCAAATGAATTCATTTAAAATTTATTTTTTGTAAGTATGTAGTCCTTATTATAAGCTTCCCAAAAAGTATAATTTTAAATAAATTTAATTTAATCATTATATTTATTTTTTATTTCTTATGAATGTAGTTTTTCACCGAAAATCAAGCTCTTTGTTCTACACATGTGCAAAATAGTAGATTATAAAAAAAAAATTAAAAATATCAATGCACTAGATATTGAAGTCCTTGATCCAACAAAACAGAAAAAATTGAATTTCATTACATACAAAAAAAAATACGTTGTATACAGTCTACCTATGTCTGAATTATAATTGGTTTAACTTCAAAACTTGATTAAGGAAAAAATATTCAATTAAACACTATGAAACCAAATGAAAGTGCTAGATATCGTAGTTACAAATCTAAATTTCAAAAAATAGAATTTTATCCTTCATGGAAAAAAAAGTTATGTTGTATATGGTGAGCATCACTCCTTAAAAATGGTGTTTACTGAAAAAAACTAGTTTTCAAATGATATGGAAAAAAAGGTGCAATCTGATTCTAAAAATTTTGAAAAAAATATATTTAGAATCTATAGACAAAATGTAAAAACTTAACATTTTGTATCATCTTCAGATTCCTCATGGTTTAGCTACTACAGGTGCCTGAAAGTGAAGATTTAGTTAGAAAAAATTAGTTCAGTGTCTAGTTTAGCCAAAAATTATAAACCAGTATTGTGGGATCACCTAACAATCTTGTTTGATGTAGCAAATAGATACAATGTACTAGGTTATTAATGACCAAGGTGACTTTGTATCCATTGTGTGGACTTTGACTCTACAGACAAAGAGTATTCTTGTTCATACCAAACATATGAAAACTTTGTTTAAAGTATATAGTTGGGTTGTGTTAGAACTTTTCAGACCAGTCACACAGAGAGGTATAGGACACCTAACATGAAAATGCTATATGAATTTTAGACCATTTACATAGAGAGGTATGAAATACGTAACATGAAATTGCTACACGAATTTCAAACCATTTACACAAAGAGGTATGAAATACCTAATATGCAACTGCTACACAAATTGTTTCAACACAACTTTCATACACTCAATAAAGCAAGTATTCGCCATGATAGTATCACAAAAATATCCACAAACAACAAATCAAAATGATGCTCAATTTCCCCCATTCCTTCTCTAAATCCTTATGGACATTCTCGAGAGATCCTGGGAATGAGTCAAATAAAATAAATTGAAAAGATAAGACTATAAAAGATAAAACAATGTTGCAGTATCACTTGCCATATCTATTTGGGGTGGGGCTATTATTCAGTGTTGATCATGTCTATCATAGGAATGGATCCATTAAGTCATATCTCAGGATGTTGTTGGGACAAGTGTCAAAAAGATAGGTAGTTGATACTTTGGCATTGTTTCTATCTGTTTATAGTCAAAGCTTTTGTGATTGTTTGATTGAAGGTTCTAGCTTTTGGATTTTTGCTTTGCTTTGTTTGTTTGTTTTGTCAAAGGGTGAGTGTGACAATTTTTTTATTATGGATGATGTTTTATTTCTTATTTTGATGGACGGGATGGGTATTTTTTATTTTTCTAAGTTTTATGATGTTTTATTGCTTATTTTGATGGACGGGATGGGTATTTTTGATTTTTCTAAGTTTTATGATGTTTTTATTGTTTTCTAGGGACTAACCTAGGGCCTTAGGGGCTCATCAAAGATAAGTCTTGCCTACATTATACACACATAGGCTCGTAGTTTGCTTGGTTTGAGTGTTATTGACCTTTTTATGTTTTGTGAATGTTTTTGGGTTTTGTATAAATTTTGACTATTTTTTTTTATTTTGAATTTTTGACCAAGTTGAAATAAAGCATGTTGGAAACTTAAGGGAACTAACTATGGGTCTCAGGGGCTCATCAAAGATAAGCCTCACCTATGTTGTACATGCAGAGACCACGTAGTTTGACCGTTTGACTTAAAAGAATCAATTTTTTTTGGGTAAACAACATTGATAATCTAGATTAATATTCCACTTCTATGTCTAGAGGATATGTTGCGGGAAATCTACTTGAACTAGTTGTGAGGTTCAAAAAAATGTTGATATCTTAGACTGTTTGAGTGAAGGAATAATTCCATGGTGTTATTTTTTTTCAATTTTTTTCGATGTTTTTGATTTTTTTGGATTTTTAACCTCTTCCCTGGTTTTCTAGTTGATTTTTTTTTTTTTGGATTTTTACCCTCTTGCCTAGGATGTAAGATATTGAAAACTTGGATTGATATTTCACTTTGTTTTTCTAGAGGATATGTTGCAAAAAAGCTTACTTGAACTAATTGTAGGGTTCAAGTAACTATTGATATCTTAGAATTTTCAAGTGAAGGAATAATCCATGTTGTTTGTATCTTAGAAGCTTACCTTGGTAGTGAATTGGTGGTACACCTTGTTTTTGGGATGAACTGTTTGAAAGGTTACCCTGATAGTGTGTTGGTAGGATACCTTGTTGATGGGACAAGCTGTTTTGAAGGCTACCCTGATAGTGCATTGGTAGGATACCTTGTTGATGGTGGATTTTTATCCTCTTTCCTATGGTATAAGATGTTGACAACTTGGATTGATATTTCACTGTGTTTTTCTAGAGGATATGTTGTGGAAAAGCTTACTTGAACTAGCTATGGGGTTCAAGCAATTGTTGATATCTTAGATTTTTGAGTGAAGGAATAATCCAAATCGTCAGTATCTTTGAAGGTTACCTTGGTAGTGTGTTGGTGGTACACCTTGTTGTTGGAAAAAATTTGGAAGGGTACCATGTGGTACACCTTGTTGTTGGAATGAATTGTGTTCGAAGGTTACCTTGATAGTTTGTTTTGTGGCATACCTTGTTGATGGGACAAATTGTGAAGGGTACCATGTGGTACACCTTTTTGTTGGAACGATGCCTAGATTACAATGTAAGCTAGAAGGCATATATCAAGATTTATTTTGAAGCAAGATGTAAGTACTTGCCCCTTAGTGTCTAGCAATTTAGGTGATGGATTATCTTGTGATAGGATAACATGTTTGGATAGAGTATGCCCCTTTGGACATGCCTCATGGGTTAGATAATGTTGGATAGGATAGGATCAATGATAGTGGCCCATGTCAAGATGTTTTCCATAAGCAAGTGTAAAGTATACACCAAACATTTGTCAAGATCAAGGTATGTTGGATTGGGATAAAAATGGATTGGATTCATTATGGATCAACTGAGATGCTTCCACCTGAAATGGTGCATGTAGATGCTCAATTCTACACATGACACATGTTTTCCAGGTTTTCATTGTGGTACTTTTCCAAAGCACCACCATAGTGGTTTTCACTGGAGGATGATTTTTATCTTGACTATTTTCTTGATTTTTTTTGTTTTTTATTAATTTTTGATGTCACATAAGACACGGGTATTTACCAAGTTTTCATCATGGTGACAATTTTCTGGTCATGTTTGAACCACTTGGTGGTGCTGATGTAGATGTTGTTGGTGCTAATATGGTTGTTGTTGTTGTCATGATGTAAGGTCTGAAAATATCACTCACTATTTATATCCCTTAATTTCCAAAATAATTTAATACAATAAAATAATTATAAAATGGTGCAAAAAAAAGAGGTATAATTAAATAATATTCATCACTATATTCAAACAGAATAACATACATCAATGAATCAAAGTATATTAAACAAGGTTGTGCCTTCACTAGATTTAGCCATGCAGGTTTACACTTCAAATACTGTAATGCAAATTAAGGAAACGGTAAGATCATAAATACATCCACAAAAGAACCATAACACAAAGATTTTCATGAGTGGAAAACCCTCGTAGGGATGAAAAACCACTCATAAAAATGCCTTACTGGCTTAATGAAATTCCTCACTAGTTACAAGATCCCTCAGTGGAAATGATCAAATTGTCTCACTGACATGACCATTTACAAGTCCATGACACTTTTCTGAATAATAAATCCATCAACTACAGAGGATCACTTTGTTGCTCTACATAAAATTTATGTATCAAGATCAACCTAGGTCTCATCCTCCAACAATGTAGAAAAAGAAGTAGCATATTTAACTTCTAAAACATACTTAATCCCAAGGACATCCAATTCGGCAAACAATATGAAAGTCTAATATAAAACCAATGATTCAAGTTAATAGTTTACTCCATATGATATGGTGGTAGGAATCTGTGGTCTATCTATCTCACAACACTTTTAAGAGGCATTCCTAAGATCTTATAAGTCATGATCATATTTCACATTCAAGAGCTTAACTCCACATCTAATTGACTTGATGTGCCCGTCAAGGGTTTCTCATAAGATTACCAAGAATATAATGAGATACTTATCTAGCTAAATCAATAGCCAAAAGTCTTTAATTCAAGAATTCACTTCTAAGAAAACATTAATTCTCCAAACCCTTACTTAAGTCAAATTCACAACTACAATTATTGTCCTCTATTATTTCCCATAAGAAGAATTCAAATGTTGACAAAACATTATTTCTATTTAAATTAATTGGAAGACTATTTTCTTCCTAAATTCTAGAAATAATAAATATAAATATGCCATTCCCTAGAAACACAAATGATGCGACCAATAATTTTATCTCAATTCAAGCTAACAAGTTTATACATTCTACCAAATCATAAATGAAATAAAATTTGAAGTTAAGATGACTTATTTCAAAATATCACTTTCAAAATGGCCGATATATGCCCACCAAGGCTTGAGAAAGCAAGGCAATTTCTAGTTAAAAGAGACACCGTATAGTACCCACTCCAAAAAAAACTATAATTAAAAATAAGGTCCAACCTCCAAAAAGAAGATAATAGTCCAGTGAGTTTGATCTCTACTTCTTGGAATTAAAACTTAAGATCAAGTATTTGGCCTTCGTTCTAGGAGGGAATCGCTGAGCAATGGAGCTGCCTAGTGTGGAGTTTGTTCCTCAGTATGGCACGTTATTCATTCATACCATAATTGTATAGACGCCTTGCATGTCCTATGTAGCCAACTAAAACTTGTATTTGTTATCAGTGACAATGCGACACAAATAAAAGCGTGACCTCTTATAAGGCAGCGCATCATTAGATGACTGTGTTGGACATCTGATTATCTTGTCATATGCTGCAAACTTTACCATAACATATCGACCTTAAAAGGAATGAGATAAGACTATTCTTAATAGGTTTTAGCACAGATGGGGACGATTATAGGACGCTTATAAAGAGCATTATATAATATGAGAAATCATTCGACTAAATATACTACAGATGGAGGCACAACCTAGACATGCAAGCAGGACCGTGGATTGTTTGTTAATACTTTTTCCAGACATGGAGAATAGAAGTGGAGGCATGCAACCTGTTCGATGGAATTCTTAGAAGAGGCGTTAGCTTATGGATTTTAAAACATGCAATATATAGAAGCAAATAAACAAAGCTTCTAAAAAGAATTGAATCCATGAGTAACAAAGATTACACATAATAGTTGAAGATATTTCAGAAGTTCTTAAGCAGATGCATTCAACAGCAGGTGTGAAGACTAATTTCTAAAATATTTACCATCATACTCCCAGGCCATGCCAAAATGAGGAATTTTGTTAGATGTTGTAGTTGCAAGCGCCTGGTTTACATGTATGCAAAAAGTGGAAACATAGACAAGGATCAAACTGTTTGTCAGAATGTCCCCAATTCGATTTTCTTTCATAAAATATAATGATTGCGGTTTGAATACACAGACAGATTTGTTTTTAGACTCTAAAATATTTCAAGATGCCCAAACATGGAACTGTTGGCCAGGAACAGAGGCCAGCCTGGACTGCTCTGGCAACCATGCATGCATAACATAGGCGTAAGAAATGCCTCAAACAGTTTGTCAAAAAGGCTCAAGAAAACGTGGTCTCATGGAATGTAATGATGATAGGATAAGCATACAACAGATTTGTTGAGAACGGGATTTAGAAACTTTCTTGCAACGCAATCAGCAGGAAGTAAGACAAAATAAGAAAGAATAAACAAGGCACATAGTTTATTTGCCCGAATCCATCCAAGTTATGCCATCTCAAGTAACGATTGGAAGGTTGCACAATAAAAAATTGTTGAATGGCTTAAGAAACCTTCAAACAATTGTTATCAATAGGTGAAAAGCTAGATTTCCTAATAGCTATTGCCATGACTTATTAACCATTCAAATGACATAAAGCCCAATACAATTACAATACATATTAATAGTTACAAATTTCTCATTGTTAAGTTGAAACATTTGCGGCATGCATATCGGCATAGAGCCAAGACACACTTCCATTACAATTATGTCATATATATAATAATCCATTCTACTATTCATACTCAAAACCAAAGTCATACTTACTAATTGAAGGTAGCAAGCCGAATATCTTCAAATTTTGAGCAGGTTATCACGCAGCAACTCCAAGATTGCAGCAAGAGAAACTTATTTCCAACGCCCATTCTACACCATCGTAATGCCTCCAGAAGAGATCCGGTTTTCTCTTATATTCCGAGAAATAATCCCTCCCTTTTTATTTTTGGCTAATTTCCATCTTTTTAATTCTTTTTCTGCCTCTCTTTGTTTTTCTTCTATTTTTGATCTCTTTCTATTTTTCTTTTTAAATTCCAACTTTACAATCTTGTTATTATCTAGATAAGGCTTAAAAGAATTTAGAAATATTATCACAAACAAATATATGTATATGTATTTATTTTATCTTTCCTAATAATTATAAAATAACCTTTAAGATAGAAAAACATAAAATATAGTGCATCATTATCTATTCTAAACTTACCAATTATCTAAATAATTATTCTACATTATTGTCATTAACATATAACAACTATTATCAACTAGACAAATGATTATTCTAATGCAAATGCAATTGTTAATGCGACTAAATATTTTAGTCGTATCAACCAAATTAATTATCAAACTATTTTTTTCACACACACACACATATAAACTGATGCAATGCAACTATATGGTGTGCATATTCCTTTCACCAAAAGTTTCCATCAACTGGCTAGACACCCCCTCCTTGATGATACTCTCTCTGTCAAGAGTATATTCCTATCACACACATGAGTCAAATTTTGGTTAGAGATCATCAATATAGTAATATTAAATTATAAATCAATTATTGAAAAATAGGGGTCGTGACACATGATGTGCCAATGATATCTTGCTTGGAGGAGTTTTTTTACTAGGATCTGAGTGCTTGAATGTAACCCCTAATCATTCTTATCTTCCTTGTTGATACTCGAGTTAACCTTACCTTGATGCGCACATCGTGATAGACTACCCTTAGAGTCCTTATGATAAAGAGTTGCTGCCAACACATGGTTAATGTGAGATTTGGATATCTTGGATGGTGAAATGCATTGAGGGATATGATATTTAGATGGATTGGTTGGTAGTTTGGAACCTTTTATTCTTCAAACTTGGGTTGATGAGCAATGATGGGTGGATATGGAATTTAATTGGGACCAACATCTTCATATACCTTGTAGGTCACTCTTGAAGCTTTCTTTTGCATTTTGTACCTTTTGATAGATGAACTTTCCTTTTTTATTTTTCCCCATAGTTTCTTTGACTAATGGAGTTTGATAGGGATGATTTTCTTGATTTTTCTTTTGTATCCATTTAAAATTTTCTTGTCCATTTTTTTTACTGATTCTTTTGCTTCAATAACTTGTTTCGTTCTTTGGTAGAGCTTTTTCTCTTGTTGTTGGTCCCAATGAGAGGGTGAAAAAATAAGTGGATGATGATTCATGGGATGGCTATTTATAGTAGTGCTGGTAGCAATCTCATCATAAGGACTCTTCATGCTCTCTATGTTGATGCTTGCATTAGATAAAGTTGCCCCTGATATAATAGAGGTATCACCGATATGTTTAGATCCTTTACTTCTTGAATAACCAAGACCTTGATGCTTTGTATTTCTAATAATTTGCACCGGTGCTAAGATACCATGTTCATGTAGGCCTAATCCTTTGTGTTGATAATGCATCTGTTGAAATTTTTTTATTTTCCATAGGATATGTTTTACCTTTGAAACAAGATGCTAATCCTTCTTTTATCTATTGTGGATCTTCAAATGTGATAGCTTTTTCATTGGTAGAATCCTCCATACGTGGGACAACTTCTTGATTGAGATTTTCAACTTGATCCTTTAAAATATTATATTTTGATGGCCCTTCAAAATATATTAGTGCTTCTCTGATTGTTGTATACCTAATGCTCTGCAGCTTAGGATTGTCCATTATCTTTGTTGATTTTAAGATACTCTGCTCCATATTTCCATGCTTGATGTCTTCAACCGGCCTAGAGGATGTTTATGATCTTAATTATTCTTCTTGATCATTTTCCGATAGATCTATAGATTCTACTATATCTTGATCATGTGTACAGATGTGAAGAGTAGGTGACTCTTGTTCCCTCGTAATGATATCAAGAGTATGAGACTCTTTTTTTTGGATGAAGATCATCTACATTTCCATTATGAGTAAGCATCTCATGGGTAGATGTATGTGTGCTTTGCATATGGATGTGTTCTTTTGGAAAGCCTTGGATGTCTTGGAAGATACCTACCAAGTCATTGTAGTATTTTGATGATAGGGATTCTTGATCTTGACTATGTGGTATCATCTTTGATATGCTTTGGATCACTTTATTGACATGGATCAATTTCAAAGAAAGGATTTCCTATAAAATATCCTTGGATTTCCTCAAATTGTGGGCATATGGGTGATAGCTCTTGGGTGATAGCTCTTGGCTTAGATTTTCTGCATTGGGTATAAGTGTTGGCTTAGGAGTCTCTTGATCATCAATATGTATTGTCATGAGGTTGGATGATGTTAATATATTTTGGACTGAATCATTGCTAGCCTTGGTTGATTAAGTTTGACCATGCTTGGGAATAAATTCTTGATGTATGTCCTCTTGTTCACTACATGATGTAGAGACATTGTCAATTTGATCAGTGATAGATAGCTCTTGATAATTATTTTCAACTTTTGAGGTTGAGACATTGTCCACATTGTCATTGGTAGATCAGACCTTTAATAGTTATTTCTCCTTGATCAATGAGGTCTTGGATGAGATTTTTGAGTGTAGCACATTTGTTCATTGGGTGACCCTTGATTTTGTGGAATTCACATTGTTCATACTTTCTATACCAAGGGAGTTTAAAGTTTGGTTCAACATAAATTGGACTATCGTTGATCTTGATAAGTTCTTGTTGTACTAGTTTGTGCATGATTACCTCTAAAGTTTCTCCCAAAGGGGTGAATTTTCTTCTCGGTTGGTAATCTTTCCCCTGTAGCTTTTCTTGATTATTTTGCTCTTGATTTTACAAAACTCCTTGATACTGTGTTTGAGGTATATTTTGATATTGCACTTGAGGAACACCTTGGTGTTGTAGAACTTCTTGATATTGTGGATATTGGAAGTATTGTTGATGTGGATATAGAGGTTTTTGTGGAATAATGTTTCTTTGTTGTGGATATATAATGTCCTAATGTTGCACATGGCATTGGCGATACACCAGATTTCAATTTTGTTTAATTTCCTCAAGATCTCTCTCAATTTTATCTAGGGAAATTTGATGTTCTAAATTTATTCCTTGATGGTAATTTTGAAATTCCTATTGTTGTTGCCAAATTTGATATTGTGACCCTTGATAAGAGTAATTTGGGTAATAGATCGACATGCTTCAGGGATGTTTTGATGCTCAATACCCTATCATAAGGTCACTTGGTTTATATCCTCATCAGTCTCTTCCATTGTTTGTGGGGTTTGTTGGTGGGATGCTATCACTTATTTTGTTGGATTCCATGTTCTTTCTATGTTGTTGAATGGGAGCAGTCAGATGTCAGATGGTCATAAAGTGTAATGGTGTTTGAGATAGTTTATATGAAACTCAAGAACCTAGTGTTTGAGTGTTATTTTGGAATGTGGCTACTTTTGGAAATGTTGATGAATGAGGGTCAATATTTCACTTCCCTGTCTAGAGGATATGTTGTGGGAAAGCTACTTGAACTATCTGTGAGTTCCAAGTAACTATTGATATCATAGACGTCTAAGTGAAGGAATTATCCTAGTATGTTTGATTTTGATTTCAAATAAGTAGTATGGGAATAATGGATGAGAGACCCTATGACCTATCTGGTTTTCCAAATGTTGTGTTTGAACAATGACCTTATAAGCAACTTCAATTTTTTTCCCCTAAGTGTTAGAAAAAAAGACTGAATTGGAATGACAACTTGTAACCTCTATGTGTTTGTTTCCTATGTGCTCTTGAGTATGGAAAATGATAGAACAACATTGGACATAGAAAATATAGAAAATGTTGTTTATTCTAATGCAAATGCAATTGTTAATGCGACTAAATATTTTAGTCGTATCAACCAAATTAATTATCAAACTATTTTTTTCACACACACACACACATATAAACTGATGCAATGTAACTATATGGTGTGCATAAAATATAGTGTATCACTATCTATTATAAACTTACCAATTATCTAAATAATTATTCTACATTATTGTCATTAACCTATAACAACTATTATCAACTAGACAAATGATTATTCTAATGCAAATGCACTTGCTAATGTGACTAAATATTTTAGTCGTATCAACCAAATTAATTATCAAACTATTTTTTTCACACACACACACATATAACCAAATTAATTATCAACCTCTATGTGTTTGTTTCCTCTGTGTTCTTGAGTATGGAAAATGATAGAACAACACTGGACTGACTCAAAAACATGGACTTTATGTGACCTAAATTTCTATAGCTCAAGTTGTGAAATCACAACACCCAAGCCATAGTTTACCAAATATCTACTTTGATTAAGGTAACCTGAAATAAAAGTCAAAATGTTTAGAAACCTTTAAGGATAAATCCTTTCAAGGAGTGCAAAACATAAGGCTTCTTTCACAAGTATACACTAAATCAAAGGGTTTTTTATTTGACCATCTTGTTCAGTGTTTTTTTTTGTGTTATTTTTCTTTAAATCAAACACAAAATTTGATGTCACAATTGTTTTTGAATGTAATTGGGCAAGTTTAACATTAACAAGCCTGCCTCATGTTCTGAAGAGATGATTTTACATGTGACTTATGGTACAGGCCTGTAGTCAGACTGGAAAATAACTTCTCGAAAGTAAATTATGATGCACCACTTTCAAAGAATGTTTTGGATAATAGGGTGGTTTCTAAAACAATTGACTCTTAGTCATGTTTTGGGGATATTATTTTCAAGCACCTATCATGCGGTGTTTTGTTCAATTAAGAACCTCCTAGCCCTTACATGATTTTTTATGCATCACAAGGATGTTGAGGGAGAATACGTCAATATAAGACATCCACACTCGATGAGTGATCAAATTTACTCACACTCACAAAATATTTATATAGTGGTCTAGAACGAAAGTACCACTTGGGTCACCCACGAGCTCTCTGATGCGAGAGTTTCCTCAAGTAGGTAGGCCCTCTAAAAAGGTATGCTTGAAAAGAAAAGTGTGAAGCTCAATTTTTTTCACTCACCCAAGATCGCCAAAAGGTGCAAGGGGAGAAGAAAAAAATTTATCTTTTCCAGCCAATGAATACACAACGTACACTTCATAGCAAATTGATTCATTTTAAACACCTGAAGTGATGTTATCCCCAAAAATATGTGAATAATATAAACAACTTGTTATTTTTATTTTTGCACCAAATTGAAGTGTTCAAGACATCAAGCAATTAAGATAGCAATGGTGTAAAAACAACAAGAATAGTTTGTTCATTTTTAAGCCCCAAAATTGAAGTGTTTCTAAGAAATCAGGCCTAGTCCTAACTTTGTTCAACAAAAATTGAATTGAGTGTGCATCAACAAAATAGAAACCATTTTGTGTTCTTTATACACACCAAAATTAAAGTTCCTAATTATGAAAACATGAAATGTGCTCATTTTTAGAACCCAAAATTGAAGTGTTTTTGTTCTTTTTATGAGCACCAAATGAAAGTTCCTAACTTAGAAAGCTTAAAATTGGTTCATTTTAACAACACCAAAATCAAATTTGAGTTTGTGTTGTTCATTTTAGTAGATCAAATGAAAGTTCCTAACTTAGAAAAGCTTAAAATTTGTTCAATTTTTGATAGCACCAGAACTAAATGTGAGTTTCTTGTTTATTCATTTTAGAGCACCAAACGAAAGTTCCTCAATTATAAAGATTAAAATTGGTTCATTTTAACAACACCAAAATAAAATGTGAGTTTTTGTTGTTCATTTTAGTGCACCAGATGAAAGTTTTCCTAAGTTAATAAAAAAAACATTTGTGGATCTGAAAATCTTGGACCGATTGTCTTCCTTCCATAAAATGAGTTAACATGTTTAAAATCCTACATAAAAAAACCCATTAGTACATAAAAAATAAGTAAATGTTAGAAAAGAGGTTCATTACAATAGTGCAAGATCTGTGCACTTGTTTTCTAGAGAAAATGCTCAGAAAAAAATGCAACTGCTTAGAAAATTTGCAAATGCTTAGATCCAGAATCAAATGCTCAAATCCCTATTCAGATGCTAACCTAGAAAGGAGAAAATATGAGGGTTTTGATGCAAAAGCAAGCTTCTTGTTGAAAAAGAAAGCTTCCCATGGAAAAATCGAGCTTCTTGTTGTAGATTCTCAGAAATATTGTCAGTCAAAAGCAAGCTTTTGTTGGGTAGTGCATGAAACTTCTCCCGAAAGCTCCTGGAACCCTGTAACTTCAATTTAGCTCATAAAAAACATTAGTAAGGGGGACCTAAGTCCCACTAGGCATGCCAGAATGTGTGATGGGGAAGATTTTAGGTGAAAACAAGATCAAACTACAATTGAAATTAGGATCGAAGCTAAGAGCAAACACAAAAAATCTAATATCTAATCCTACACATATGAAATGAAGCTAAGCTAATTGAACATACATTAAGAAAACTATGATTAACAAAATGAATGTAAGAAATAAGCACATCTATCCCATCTTGTAGTAGAGTGTATTTTTTTGATGTTGGATTGTTCTTTTCATCACAAAGCCTCCAAAGTTTGTGTGCAAAATTTGGATGCATGATGCTTGGTTGATCGAAAAAGGTTGAAGCTCTATCAACGGTGATTGTGACAACACTTAGTTGCAAAAGTATATTGATTCTCTAATCCTTATTTGTGAGGAGAGAGGTTTGTTATATAGGAAATGAGATTTTGAATTGATGATCAAGATTGCATTGAAGAATATCCAGATCAACAGTCAAAAGTTGTTGAGAGGATTTAGACATGAGAGGATTGTGCAAAGTTGATTGCACAATTTGGGTGATTGAGGAATAGATTGGCTAGTCAGGGTTTAGATTGATTAGTCAAGGTTTAGTTAGGAAATTGATGGTTGAGTTAGCAAAATTAGATTGCTCATTCAACAACCCATGATTTTCTCAATCAGAAAGTGGGTGAGCAATATGAATTAACTGATTTAATTAATTAATTCCTTTTTAGAGTTGAACGTGCTACAAATCAAGTTTGACCTTTGCAAATAGAGTTACATTAGTTTGATTTGATTTTTTATAAATGATTTGAATGGTTTGATTTGATTATTCAAATTTTGGAGGGAAAGTGTCACAATTAAATTATTATGATTTAATAATTTAATCAATTTAGGGGAATAAGGTGATTTAGTGATGTAATCAAATAATTAGCATTGTTTGACTAATCAGGATGAAATAAGATTAGATTAGGAATTTATTAAATAAATATAATTTATTTAATTGGTCGAAATGATGAAACATTAATTAATCAAATAACATTGTATTATTCAATTAATAGTAGAAATAGGGTTTCAAATATTATTTGATGTTGTTTGATGTCATGGGATGATCGTGGGGTGATTTTGAGATGATTCAAGATGTTCCAGAGATGTTCCAAAGATGTTCTAAGATGTTCCAAAGATGTTATGAGATGTTTCAAGATGTTCCGAGTTGATTTTGAGATGTTCCAAGATGTTTTGGGTTGATTCTGAGATGTTTCGAGACATTTTGAGTTGATTCTGAGATGTTTCAAGATGTTCCAAGTTGATTCTAAGATGTTATGAGATGTTCTAGGTTGATTCTAAATTGTTTCAAGACATTCTAGGTTGATTATGAGTTGTTTCGGGTTGTGATAGGTGTGAAATCAATTTTACATTTCTACAAATAGTGATGATAATTGACGATGTATGAAAATGTGATGAGTATTCTTTTTTTTAGGGAAAAATAAGTAATTTCATTATAACAATCCTTATTAATGTAGCAAATAGAAACAATGAACCAAGGTATGAAGAACCAAGGTGACTTTGTATCTATTGTGTGGAATTTGACTCTACAAACAAAAGGAATATTCCTATTCATACTAGACATACAAAAATCTTGTTATGAGTGTATGGATTAGAATTTCATAGAATGTTGGACCAATGCACATAAAGGTATGGAGAACCTAACATGCAAGGCCACTTTTTGTTTCTTGAAATTACTTCCACACACACAAGGCCAGTATTTTTCATGGTTGTATTACATGAATATCCCACAAAAATGGTATACAAAATCAATGACCATGCACCATTCCTTCTTCTCTAAATTTTTTAGACATCCTCGAGAGGTCATCAAAATAAGAAAATAAGATGAATCAAAAGAAAAGACCAAAATAGATGAACAAATCTTCCATGTCACTTGCAAGAGATGTATATTGTTTACAAATGTTATTTTTTTACGATGCCCATTGTAGGAACGATATATTTGTTGAGGCACATACTAGGATGTTAATGGTTATGGTGATTGATGATTGATAGGAAATTGATATTTAGGCATTGTTTTATCTAATAATGATCAAGTCTTTACAATTTCTGCTCGAGTATTCTAGATTTCAATAGCTTTTATGTGTTCTTTGATTACTTTGTCAAAGGGTGAGGGTTTATTATGGATGGGTAGTTTATTACAGATAGGCGATGACGAAGATGGTATTTTTGAGATTTTCTAAATATTTTTGTACTTTCTGAAAGTTATTTGAGGTTGTTTTTTGATTTTTTGGAATAATTGGATGTTTTTGGATTTTTGAGATAATTGGGTTTTTAGATTTTTGAGATATTTGGATGTTTTTTGGATTTTTTGATATATTTGGATTTTTTTTATGTTTTTGAGATAGGCTAAAGCCAATGATTGAATTGATTAATTGATGATGTGGATAATATTGTTGAGGATTCACAACAATGTAAGGATAGTGTTTCCCTAGCATGAGCAACATGAGGATAGGGAAGGATACATCCTAGGATGATAGTCGATGGATTAGATGAAATAGATCAACATCTATAGCCAAGCCAAGGCATAAGATATGTTGGATAATGTGATGCAAATCAAAGGATGGATTTGCTTTGTTTGAACATGTTTAGGTCATAGAATGAGCTATAGGACATATGTCAAGACTCATTCTCTAGACTAGATTATTTGTGTTTTCCTCTAGTGTCTAGCAATGTATAGAGGATCATGAGTGGATAAAAAAAAATTGCATGATAAAAGAGCTATCACAGTAAAGGATTTTTTCTTCCAAGGACTATCTCATGGTAGTATACCTTGTTAGGATGTAAGAAGAGTGTTTGGATAGTGGTAGATTGCTTGGATGGTGATGGAAGTAGGTGATCATATGGAACGAAAAAGGGATATAGTCAATGGAAATGACCATGCCAAGATTTTTTTAGAAAGAAAACTTGAAGCATTTACTCCTAGTCTTTATCAAGATGAAGAGGGATTTTAAAATGAAAGGATTGTATGGGATTGTGGATGCAATATGGATAGAAAGGATGGGATGGTAGATTTTTTGGATAGTGCTAGATAGGATGTTGGATTTTATTATGGGTGAGGTAAGCTACTTCCAATTGGAATGATGCATAGATCCTTGATTCTACATATGACACTTGTTTTCTAGGTTTTCTTCATGGTACTTGTCCAAAGTGCCATTGAAGTGGTATTCACTAGAGGACAATCTTAGGACAATCTTTTTTCTCTTTACTATTTTCTTTGATTTTTTCATCATGTTGAACCCTCAGAAAGTATTGATGTAGTTATTATTGTCATGATGTTCCAACAATACCCTGATTGATGGGGTTACTTTTCCAAGATGCAGACACTTGTATATAAATCTTGAATGTTGCTATGATTTTTTTTGATACTAGAGTTAACTTTATCTAAATGTGGACATCACCATAAAGTACCCTTAGAGTCTTGTGATAAAGAGTTGCTACCAAGACATGATTAATGTAGGATTTAAATATGCTTCCTCTTAGGATTGGTGGTGAATTTTGATAAGAGGTATGAGATGAGAATGGATTGGCTAATGGCTTGGATGAAGAATCTTTGACTTTCCAAGCTCGGGATGATGAGTCATGAAATATGGATATGGAAGTTTGAGTGAATTTGGGACCAACTTGATTATATGATGTCAAAGATTTATTTTCGATTGATGTACACCTTTGATAGATAGATTTCTCCTTTTGATGTTGCTCCATAGTTTCATTGACTAATGGATTTTGATATGGATTATTTTATTTTTCTTGTTTCAAAATCCATTTTAATTTTATGTTCCTAGAATTTTGATCTTTTGATTCATTAGCTTTAGCAATTTTCTCTTTTCCTTTGAAATAATGTGTTTCTTGTTGTCCCCAATTAGTGGGTGGAAAGATGCGATGATGAAAATTCATGACATGGATTTCTAAATCACTAGAAGCAATTTCATCACAAGGACCCTTCATGACTCCCATATTGATGTTTGCATTAGATAAGGTTAACCCTAGTATAAGTGAGGTATCACCATCATTATTAGATTCTTTGATTGTTGGATAACCGATACCTTGATGCTAAGAACTATTGAGGATAATCATATGCTCATTATGTGATGTAGATTCCTAATCAATACATTCGGCCTAAGTTTGAGAAACACTAGATTCAAATTGGTCTTCAAAAGATGATGTTTCAAAGTTGATATAGAATCCTTATTCATGATCATTTGTTGGAGTATTGCCCTGAGATTCCATGAATTTGAGTATAGCTTTGTTATTTGCAAATATGTCTATAGTAGGATATTATTGTTTTAGATGAGGATCATTTACATGTCCAATGGAAGAAGGTACCTCATGAGTAGAAGTAGGAGTCATCAATGTAGGGATATGGCCATATTTTGTAAAATCTTGTATGGATTGGAAAATGCTCATCAGGTCATGATAGTATTTTGGAGAAGTGGATTCTTGGTCTTGGCTTATTTCAAAGCAATTTTTGTTGATAGATTGAAAGATACTCATTAGATGATGGTGGTACTTTGGGGAAATAAGATCTTGATCTTGACTCATTTCAAAGCAAGCTTCTTTATGCTTCAAACTATGTTCTTGACATGGAGTTTGGGTTGATGGAGAGATATGGATGGAAATTCCTTGAGTAGAATTTGAATGTTGGCCTAGAAATAATGAATATTGAGTGGATATGGAAGGTGATTGAGGACATGATAGTGCTTGGATTGTATTTTCTTGATCTTGTATTTGGGTGGTATCATTCATTGGATTAATTTTGAGATTAGTATTAGCTACCACTGATAGCCCTTGGAAAAGATCTTGGAAGGGGTCATTATTAGCTAATATGGATTGATTTTGTGAGGAATTTGGAAAGGTAATATGGGATTCTTGATTATTAACTTATCAACATGCCCTATCATATAATCAAATGAAGGACTGATATTATGATTTGATACGTGCTTGAGGGGATAACTTTGATATGATATATTATTAGACCTTGGAGGACAGTTTTGATCACCTATTTGAAAAACATCTTGATTAATGTCCACTTTATCATTATGAGACTGATCAACATTGATGATGTAGACATTTTATCCTTCAACATATCCTAGCACATTATCGTAGGAATAATTGACCTTGTTATAGTTCTTGGTATTATCTGAATACTTTCCTTTCTCGGGATCATTGTTTCCCAAAATTGTTAGTTGTTGATCCATGTTTACCTCACCTTGATCAATGAGATCTTGTATGAGATGTTTAAGCTTAACACAACTCTACATTTTGTGACCCTTTTCTATATGGAATTGGAAATAATCATTGTCATTAAACCAAGAGATTTTAAATTTTGGTTCATCATATTGTCTTTTCTCTGATAACTTAATGAGTTTTGATTGGATCAACTTGTCCAAGACCATTTTGATGGGATCCGCTAAGGGAGTGAAATTTTGTCTAGTTTTATTGAGGTTATAGTTAGTAAGTCTTGGTTGTCCTCTTGGAAGATTTTTATTTTGATTCATTATTTGATTATTTAGTGGATTTTTTTATGGAGGTTATATGTTTCGTATGAAATTAGCATCCACTACTCCATCATTGGTGACATTTTTTCTTCACCCATAGGCATGGTTTATCATTTGAGCTTGAGGATTAATCTTTGTTATCATATATATTAAAATTCCTTTTTTGATGAGAGCCTTTTTGATGGTTATTCCTTTTTCAATGAAGTCATCATATGTGTTAGGGTATAGCATAGTTAAATGAAATCCAAATTTTTTGTTCAGATTTCCAATGAAGATGTCAATAAGTTGTTTTTTAGAGATGATCCATTTGCATTTACTTAATTTTTTTTACCATCATTGCAAGAAGGAAGAAAAAGTATCATCTTGGTTTTTTTTACCTAGTACTTGTAAATTGGTCACAATTGTTAGACACACAGGACAATTGAGGGGGGGTGAATTAGTTGTACACTAAAACATTAAAACCATCACTAAAATTCAAACCCTTACTATACATCAACATGAATGTAAACAATGAAAAATCATCACATCAATAACCATACACAATAGAACACCATATTTACATGGAAAACCCTAATCAGGGGAAAACCACGATGAAGATTAACTCACATATATATATATGAATAACAACATCAAGTATAATAGGATCACTTCCCAAAGGAATCACTATATAGAATAAAAGAGAATAGAAGAAAACTATTACAAGGAGGTTCACTACCATAGAGCAATAGGAAGATCCACCAAAAAAATCTACACCATCTACAACCTTTGGTTCACTACCTCTAACAACTTCAAGCACACTAAAATGTAGAAACCTTCTGCTCACTACATCTGGTAGCCTTAAGCATTTATGCTCACACTTAGATCACCACACTTGATCACATTCACATCTCAATTCACATCTACAACATCTCCAATAATTGAGCTTTCTTATAAATCCTATGTGACCTCAAACAACCTTGTCTAGGTTGGCCTCAATGAAACATATGCACCTCAAACATGCAACCAACAA
The DNA here is from genome assembly GCA_007258455.2 of Sequoia sempervirens. NCBI lineage: Eukaryota > Viridiplantae > Streptophyta > Pinopsida > Cupressales > Cupressaceae > Sequoia > Sequoia sempervirens. The sequence continues at coordinate 414,730,286 of VDFB02105785.1, forward strand.
ATAGGCCAGCACCAAACACTTCTGTAATTGAAATAAGTGAAGGTGTACCACGCCAAGGTTTAAAAAAGACCCAAATCTACATCAATGTGCTACACCATGCTTCCACAATCCACATGAAGCACATCTGTAAGTAACGCTAATACGCCAAGTCAGCTAAACCTATATTAACACTACCAAAAAATTAATTCACTCTTCACCAATTCTGAAAACATCCTACATACCATGAAGAAACACCACACAACATCCTAGAATATTCCAAAACCATTAGAATATTCAACTACACTACTGCAACCACCTAAAACTAAGAATACTATCATCTTGTGCAACCAACCACACTTCCACAAAGATACAACTCACTAACCAACCTTGCAGAACAATTGAACACAAAACACTCCAAGGGAAGATAGGTACAAACAATATTAGCATGTTCCCAAATTAGAAAGATAAGAAACCTCAATGTGGATAAATGCGAAGCAATTCCATTTCTCTTAGACAACCTTCTTCACATGCAATGAACTATCAAACAAATCTTCCATAGTCGCACAGTCCAGAACCTGAAAGTTTGGATATAACACATGTGAACACCTCTGATCATCTCATCCAAACTACACAAGCACATATTCAATCATGAATAAATGTAGAGCACAATGCAAAACACAACTCTATCACCTTTACATTTTCTATTCATTTTTTCTCAAAAGAACTTGGAAACCAAGTGAACTAGTTCCATCAGCAACACCTAATCAACACCATAACTCCTTCGTATCAACACCATACTAGATATTGTAACAATCTCCCCATATGTAACATCAATAATCTCCCCATCTATAACACCTTCTCAAAACCACACTAGAGGTTGACATAGGTTGGCATCAATGACAACACTAATGACAACATAGTGCAACAATCTCCCTATTGACATCAATGCCAACACTACAACATTTAGCTCCAACAATATTCCCCTTTGGCATTGGTGGAAACACTAGCTCTAGAAACCATCAACAATAAAAGAAATCCTACATCAAACAACACTCCCCTTACTTTGGAATTCCTTACACTTCAAACTTATTTTCTCTCCTTTCTTCTTCGATCTTCATTCTCCCCTGTGTTTCTTAGAAATTACTTTCTCCTTAGTTTTTCAAACTCTTCTCTCCCCCTTTGACATCAATGGAAAAGGACAACACCTGCATACTTCACTTCAGGAAACACCTACAAGCAATTCTCTCACTTTCTCCATTACTCTTTCTCTCCACTACTCTCTCCCCCTTAGGGGCACTAGATATGCTCCCCTAATTGCATTAACCAAAGAAACCACTACCTACTCCCCTTGAGTGGTAGCATTCATTAGTCCAAAAATAATAATAAATATCGAGTTACTCACCTAGAAAGATGCACCAACTTATGCATCTATTTGAGAGGAGGGGAAATAACCCCTATCTTTTTTTAGAGATACTCAAATATATCTTTTGGAAGAGGTTTTGTGAAAATGTCTACTATTTGATCCTTTGTAGGCACATACTCCAACTTCACTTTATTCTTTGAAACTTTCTCTCTTAGAAAGTGATACTAGATAGAGATTTCTTTGTCCTTAGATGCATTACCAATTTTTTTAAATGTTGATAGCACTTGTATTATCACACAAGATAGAAATAGGTTCATCATATGATACGATGATATTCTTCAATGTTTCCTTCATCCACAACACCTGTGTGTAGAAAGATGTTGCAATACATTGTGTCTTTACAGTAGATAATGACATTGAATCCTGCTTCTTACTCAACCAAGAAACCAATCTACTTCCAAGAAAGAAAGCACCTCCACTTGTACTTCTTCTGTCATTTGTACAACCTGCCTAATTTGCATTTGTATAAGCACTCAAAGAGAAATTAGTATCTTTAGAATACCATAGACCAAAGTACGGACTACCTTTCAAGTATTTAAATATCCTTTTTACTACTACCACATGTGATTCTCTATGATCTCAAAATATTTCCACAAGACATACTGCATACATGATATCCTATCTAGTAGTAGTTAGATATAGCAATCCACCAATCATGTATTTGTACTTGATCTAATCTATCTTAGGATATTCATCATTTTTTTCTCATCTTACAACCAATAACCATGGGAGTACATATTGGTTTAGAGTCCTCCATTCTGAACTTCTTCAACCTACAAACCATATCAGAATATTCTGATAATTGAAAACCTTCTGGTTGTTCAATGCACACCTCTTCTTCTAACTCACCATTAAAAAATGTAGACTTGACATCCATTTGATACACCTTGAAGTCTTTATATGCTACAAAAGCCAAAAAAATCCTTATGGCTTCCATTCCTACGACTAGAGCAAAATTCTCTTCAAAATCTATTCCTTCCACTTGTGAGTATGCCTTACATGCAAGCCTAGCCTTTTTCCTGCTAACTTCTCCATTCTCATTCAACTTTTTCCTAAACACCCATTAGTTCCTACCAAATTCTTGTTTATTGGTCTTGGGACCAGTTCCCATGTTTGATTCTTCTCAATTTTCCTCAACTCTTCTTCCATATTTTTGATCCAACTCTCATCCTTGCATGCTATAGTCACAGTTTTAGGTTCTATCTCAAAAAGTAAACAAAATTTTACCTATTTTTATGTCATAGCATCTCTAAAATTCTTGTCAGCACACCTTCACTCTTATCTCCATTTGATTTGATCTTCAAAATGATTCTTCTACACATACTTAGGAGTCTTAGGATTCCTTTCTAGAGCTTCTTCCTCTTCCACTATTATCTCTTTTTATTTCTCTTCTTCTTCTTCTTCTTCTCTACAAGGGGATTCATCAAATTCATATCCTTCTACTAGAACTAAGTTTAGATGATATTCTTCATCCACTTTGACACTTGCACTTTCAACTATCTTCTTTAGCCTTTCGTTATAACATATGTATGCCTTGCTCTTTATAGAGTATCCAAGGAAGATTCTTGCATCAAACTTTCCTAATATAACATTTTCTTCCAAACACTCAAAATTATTTCATAGTAGGAGGTTTTCCATACCATAGTTCATAAGGTGTCTTGGAACTATTCACTCTTGCTTGTCCTTTGTTAAGAACGTGCATTGCAGTATGAATAGCTTCTTTCAAATAGAATTCAAGTAGATTTGATTCCTTCATCATGGTTCTTGCTACTTCTTGAATTGTCTTGATCTTCCTTTCCACTAGGGAAAAATTTAAGAAACCCCCCCCCTCAACGAAGGTGTAAAATTCTAGCGAATCTTGTATACTTCCCAATAAAAATATTAATTTTAGTGGAAATTTTTTTCATTTTTCATGAAAAAAAAAAAATGTCCATTGGTGAATCTTTTCTAATCGCTAGAAGTCTATTGAAAATCCTAGCGAAATGAATTTTTTTTAAAACCACTAAAATTTTTCCATTGTCAATTAAAATCTATTTTAAAACCAAAAAAATATTTTGATTGGTGAATTAAACCTATTTTCAAACCAAAAAAAATAATTTTGTTGGGGATTAAAACTTTTTTTCAAACTAAAAAAATAAAATTCATTGGCGAATTAAACCTATTTTCAAATTATTAAGAAAAAAAATTGGTGATTTAAACATAATATCAAACTAGTAAAAAAAAATGCAGTGGCAAAGTGTCACTGCAAATTTTCCTAAACTTAGTTGCAAGTCTTTCTTGGTCATCTTTGTAGTCGGTGGGTCAGAGGTTTTGAAAAATTCAAAACTTCAGACTTTGGTTCTAAGATTCCAAGTTCTAGTGACCACATGACATTATGGATCATGACTGTTCGATGAATTTTTTATGGATAGTTGTAGTTGCATTCTGGAAGTATATCTCTCAAGCACTAGATTTGTGAATTGAAACCTCCAAAATTACACTAGAACCGTTAGATTTTCATAAATCAATGGTTGAGATTTTATTAATTATTTAGGTCTGTCGATCATCTTGCTCTTGTTTACCGTTTAATATTGCCTAAGTCAGACCAAAATATTTTATGACAAAGCCTTAAATCTTAACTCTTTAATCCTGAGGGTTGAGACTCGTCAACCTAGTGATGTCCCCATTTTAAATTATGCACGTGCATAAAGTTTATTTTAAAAGATAGATCGTTCGATGAATTTTTGATGGACGACTATAGATGCATTCCAGAAGTAAATCCTTGAAGCACTGGACTTACGAACTGAAACCTCTAGAATAACACTAGAATTGTTAGATTTTTAGAAATCAATGGTTGAGATTTTATTAATTATTGGTTTCAAAAATCAACATATAGTTTCAATCATAAGTGAGCGAAATTTATTGTGACTTATTAGGACATTGATAATCATTAAGGTAAAACAAGAAATTTAATTCTCTCTTTTCAATGCATCGAAGTACTCTACCTTTCATTTATTCTATTGAAATTCTCAATTTGGCTGTGGTACTGGGTGGCGGCATGAATTAATACCATATGAATAGCCAGAGTAATTGATTGGATAGCTTTATATTGAAAATTGCAAGATGTACTATAGAATCATAGATGATGATGTAAATAATCCAATGATTTTGACAACCAACAGCTTGTGTGGCATTGTCGATTTTGACAATTGACAACTTGTCAACTTGAGCTACAGTTTACAACTTTGTATGTAGCCAGCTTGAGGTACTGATTAAGTTGGATTTTTTGGTTTACATGAATTGAAATTGTAACTAGTCAGTAGTAATTATACACAACCTCAGAGCTCACACATGACACGTGTGAGGTGTACAAGGGACCAGGCTAGTAGTGGTACTTTTCATGGCACTTTTGGCCCATAAATAAGGATAGTGAGCACAACTAAATCATTTGTTTAATTTTCATAAAGGTTTTTCATTTTGTAGGGTTAATAACTTAATAAGGATTCAGGAAGAAGATGATGTGGTATTATTGGGGATACTCTAATGTCTCCTACCTCTAGTTATGTAGTTATAGAGTAAGAGACTAATTTCCTTCAAGTTCAGACTGGTTAGAATTGGAAAGAAGTTGATTTGGTTCACCTGACTTCTCAGACAGGTTTTGAACTAGGATGAAAAGCTTTGATGGACATAAGTTCTATCCCAATGCATGGAGGTTGCAAGTAGAAGATGAGAGCACTTTTACTACCCCTTATTGTCTACATGGTTAGCCAAGAGAGTCTCTTGCATTTATTTTGAGATACCATGGCCTACCAGGCAAGCCCCATGCATTTATTTTAAGTGCTCATCTTTTGCATGGGAGCAATTTTACAACCCCTCATCTTCTGCATGAGTCTGGTTCTGAAAGGGGCTAAGTACATTTTGTATCTTCATAGCTCCCATTTCCCTAGTTTGATTGGACCCCCTTTCCCCATACATTTATTTTCAAGGACCATGGCTGACCCGACAAGTCCCATGTGTTTATGTTTAGAGCTCATGGTTAACCCAACAAGTTTCATTTATTTTTAGAGATACATGTATCACATTTACGTTTTCAACTTTTCACCAGTGGTCTAGGAGAAGCTTGGTGCTTGTGCTTACATTTGTATTTGTACTATGTAATAATTTGATATTGTAATTCAGTTGTAATAAAATAAATGGTTGTGCTATTAATGTGACATTTTAATTCATTTATTAAGTCCTTTCCATGTTAAGTGCTATTAATGGTTATGCAATGTGCTATTAATGTGACATTTCTCTAGTGCTATTAAGGCCTTTTCAATGTTAAGTTTCTAGCCCCTTGGCCTTGATGTCAATCCTAGTGCATTAAATTTTAAATAAAATTTAAAAAACATGTTTTATGTTTATTATTTATATCATAAATTACTCAACCATTTGATGAAAATTTGATGTATATGGTTGTAGTTGCATTCCAAAATGAAATGCATAGAGTGCTATGCTTGTGAACTTAAATGTCTGGAATCACCCTATAACTATTAGATTAACAAAGATCAATGGTTTAGAATTTGTTGTAAATGCAAGAGTAAATCATTAATGGCTTGTTTTAATGAGCAAACATTTCAGTGTCATTCACTTTAATATTTAAAAAAACAACACTTTCTATTACTAAGTGATTTTATTTCGAAGTTAGAGTGTCAGCACATGAGGAGATTTCAGTCTTCAGTTTTCTCATTGTAGTGCACCACCTTGTTTTGGGTTCCACTTCCAACAAAGCCATTCTAGTAACCCAGTTTCAAGTTTCAACTTCAAGAATCAAAATTCAAAATCTGGGTAAGTTAAAGAATTCCTTTGGCTACATTTCATTGCTTGACGTTTCTTAAAATATTATTTTGTCAGACTATGAAGTTTAGGTTTAGAGTTAAGAGGCTTAAGAATTAAGAAAAGATTAAGGACTAATAGGGAGTTCACAAATTTCATATTATTGATTGTATCAGCATGTCTACCACCAGTACCACTAGATCAATGTCAGATAAAAAATACATTATGAAAAATTGCTTAAAACCACAAGTTTCACTGATGAATATCATGATAATTATGATCCTGAAACCTATGGTAGGCGTACCTTAGAACTTAGATTTTCATTTGAGAATAAGGCTGCAAAGAAAATGCAATTGTAAGTTAATACTAATAGTATCAATGCATTGTGGGTAACTGGATTAGGGTGCATGTGTTGGAGTTAAAATGACACTGAGAGGGGGGGTGAATCAATTTCTTAATAGATTTGACCAATTTTCAAAAATTCAAAAACATAGCTTAGATTTGATCTCAATATTACTCTAATTAAAGCATTCATCAGTTGAATGTAATCATTCATAAACAGAATTGAGAAAAGTAATAATCAGTGAACAGAAACAACATTGTAAAGCAGAGAGCACATAGAAGAACATACAGACAAAAGCTTTTACTGAGTGGAAAACCCTGCTAGGGTATAAAAACCACTCCTAAATTGCCTTACTGGCTTAATCTTCAAAACCACTATTAACAATGCCTTATAGGCTAATTTATGAGCACCAACTCAAGGAGCACCAACCCCTCAGTTAGAGACACCAATCTCAAGGAGCACCAACCCCTTAAACAGATTTCAGAATTACACTCATAATAATAGAGGATCTCTCTATTTTCAGTTAAGCACATATTTCTCTATTTTCTCATCTATAGAAAACCTTAAGGACAATATCCTAGAATTACAATCACCAACCTTCACTATTTTCAACACAGGTTTATATATACATTTCAAGTATGACAGTTATGAAGAAATCTTCAAAAAGTGTTTTACACAAGATTCTGAAACTCTCTTGCTAATTTGAATATGAAGCTGAATAATGATAGTCTGTAGATGATGGTAAAAAATCAATAGTAACACTTATCCAAAGAACTGCAAATCATCCATTATTTCAAAAACGCAACTGCTCAAAAAGGAAACTCAATGAATATACTGCCATGTAATGGTTCTAATATTCTATGCCAATCCATGATGTCGACCACAGTGTTTTGAGTCTTCGTTAACCATTCGTTGAGACATCTAGATAGTTTTGCTGAAGGAAATTACATCACCAGACATTCCTCTTAGTTATTACTTTTTCCATGACCCATCAGAGTCAGGAAGAAGACATAACGAATACATTATGTCACGTCGAGAGCCATGTGTTATGTTCTTTCCAATTGCTGAGACATAATAGTCTTTCTCACCGAGACGTGCCCTTTTGTTTCATTCACTATCGCTATAGACTTTTGATATCGAAGAGACATCTTGTAGACAAGTCCTTTTTTTTCTAAAATCCACCGTGATAATTCAATACCTATGCCGAATGCAACTTTATCACTATCAGTCATCCCTCTATTTGTCACTGTGACATTCTGTTGTCAAGGAGATGTTATGTAGATTGCCCCACATTTCACCGAAAGTCCACATGATACACATGGTTTTTCTTGCCGACGAGCCTTCTATCTTATGAGTGTCGCTATAGCTTACCGTCATCACGAAGACCTCTCATAGAAAGCTTGAGTCATACCAAAAGTCATCCTTTCATCCTATGTCACTGTGACAAATCAATCTTCATGCCGAAAAACCATGGAACCATCTTGTGTGTTCCATCGGCGAGACCGGAGGTCACTCACCGAGACCTCATGCCAAAAACCCTAACTCTTACCAAGATGAATACCTTTATGTTGTCGGTTGGTATAGGAAAACAAACTCGCCAAGACCTTTATTAGAGCACATGAGTCATACCGAAATGTTCCTTTTGTTTTATGCATTGCTGAGACATATCAATGTCGAGGAGACCTCTTGGAGAGCACACTATGTCATACTGAAAAAATTTATCCACTTTGAGTTGTTGAGAAAATACCAACCTCTCACCGAAAGCCCCACATAAGACTTAGTCGGCCAGACTTGACGGGTTCACTATAACATTACTCAGAAGCTACAAGAGTCGCGGAAAAATAACCCCTTTGCATAAAGTCAGTGAGACACTACGGAGTTGTTATAACATTTCATCGAAGTAGTAACCTTATGCCGATAAGACATTCAGTGCATCGATTGGTGAGACAATATGTCTTCGGCGAGACCACATGCCGAATACAACACTCCTGCCGAAAGACTTCCACATGCATTAGTTGGGGAGACATCACCCTTTTCGCTATGACCCTTCACCGAAGCCTTAAACTCTTGCCGATATGTTCCCATTCAACCTCTGATCGATGAGACAAAGCAATTTTGCTATGACCACATACCGACGGTATAACTTATGTAGATATAATACTTTTATATCACCGAAACAAAAGAGAATGTCATGCTGATAGATTCCTGGAGATGGATCTCGATCGTTGTGACATTAAATAAGTATTGCTGATATGATCTTTCAATGGAGGTCGGTGTGACATACCAATTTTTCTAAGACATCATATCGATGATGCAACTCTTGCCGATATGAACTTTCTTGTGCCGGTCGCCAAGACACAAAGTGCTCGATCAAACAACATGCTGATAGGGATTACTTACGCCAATGCACCACCTCATGTATTAGTCAGTGAGACCCGATTCACTCGGAAAGACCTCTCAGTTGTGAAAAATAATCATGTCGATAGACTTTTCTTCTATCACCAAGACCATGATCAATGACACGCCGAAAGCTACCTGTATGTAAAATCAAATCGTTATGACATTAGAAACATCTTGCTGATAGAAAACACAAACTTTTATCAGAGAAATGGATCAGGGAGACCCAAGCATTCTCAAGCCAATATGTTCTTTCTTGTCACCGAAGATATTAAAATTCAAACTGCAGGAAGCTCAAACTGATCATTACCATAAGATATTAAAATTTTGAATGTAAGGTGTCCACTGAATACCAAGACAATTAAGCCATATAGACAAAACTGTACCAAGATAAAGCATGAGAAACCAATCTGATATTGTCAACAAGTAGAATCAACATAAAGGAATTTTGACATCAAGGACAAACCATATGATCACAACTGAGATCCAACAAAATCCCCCTTTGTCCTTGATGGCAAAACACAAATGACTCTCCCCCTTTTTGCCTCAATGACAAAGGATATAAGAGAAGAATGTGCAATGCCAGGAAACACAACTGAGAAGCCAACCAAAAGTATCATGAGAAATAGCTACAAAAGAGAGTAACAGTGCAGCAACCAAGATTGTAGGAGAGCTGTAAGTGAATCAAAATATATAACATGATCCCCCTAAGCCAATGCTTGTAAAATCAAAGAAGTAGAGATTGAGAGATAACTCCCAATCAAATTATCAACCTTTCAAAGGCTTCATATTTGTGCTTAAGAAATGTGACCCAAACCATTCTAGGATAATCATCCACAAACATCATAAAGTACTTTTCACCATTAATAGACCTTGTTCTAGTTGGTCCACATAAATCATTATGCACAAGCTATAAAGGTTTTGAAGAAGAATGTTCTTTTGTTTTGAAACTGACTTTTCTTTGTTTACCACTTAGACATTCTTTGGACACATAATTTTCTGGCTTGTTAAGGATTGGTAAACCTCTAACATTCTAATTCTTACTAATTCTAACCAGATTTTCAAAGTTTATGTCTCCTAATCTTTTATGCCATAACCAACTCTCTTCAATTTGGCCCATTAAACACATACATTTACTATTGTCATTGCTTGATGTGTCGAGAAGATTGTACACATTTCCTTTTGTCCTCCTTCCAGCTACAATGGCCTTTCCAAACTTGTTCTTAATCTCACATCCCTGCGAAGTGAAAAGAACATGATAACCACTATCATAGATCTGACTAACACTTAGAAGATTGTGCTTGAGACCTTCCACATAGTACACATTATAGATAGGAGTGTCTTCATTCAGAAGAAGTGAACCTCTACCTTTAATTTGAATACCAGAGTTATCACCAAACTTAACATATCCACCTACATAATCTTCAAGATTTATAAACTTGTCCTTGTTGCCAGTCATATGGTTAGAACATCCACTGTCCAGGACCCATAAGTCTTTTTTATTGGAATGAAAATCTGTTTGAACCAACATAGTTTGCTCAATGTTGTTGACATACTTAGGTTTCCAAACCTTTTAAATTTTATGTTGTTTAGATTGTAGATTGGTTCTGTACTATTTGACAGAATGTCCCAAAGTATTGCATTTAAAACATATGACATGTCTTACAAAACCATAGTGTTACCTAAGACCAAACATGGGTATTATAGGATTCATAAGCATGCAAGTGCTCACCTTATGGCCAAATTTGTTGCAGAAAAAATAGTAACCATAGAAGAAAGGATTGACTCTGTATGAAGATCTATTACCTCTTAAAGATTGAACATGATCCTTACCAAATTTTGAGTGATTTGAACCTAAACTCTTGACTTCAGAAGAGGGGTTTTTTGGCATGGTCAATTGAGCATTCACCCTTTTCAAAACCAAAACCAGTTTTATCTTTATACATCTTCTACTTGCTGAGCATCTCATTCAGTTTTAGAGTGCTTTCATATTTTTCAATTTCCTTCCTAAGACAGACTACTTCTTGTTTCGGTTTTTGAATTTCTTGATCTTTGCAGCTTACAGTCACTCGAAGACAGTCCTCAACTCTTTTAGCTTCTTCAAGTTGAGTTTTCAGAGAGACTATTTCTTTATCTAGTTTATGTTCTTGAGCAAGAACTTGTTTTTTGAGTTTTCTGACCTCTTGTAAAGCACATTTCAGTTCACTTTCAAAATCTACTTCGCCCTCTTCAATATCAATGGTGTTTGAATCATTTTGCTAAGTAATTTCAATCATGAACAAAGTTTCATCTTCTTCAACTAATGAATCTTCAGACTCAATTTCAGATTCATCCTTATTAAACAGACTTTTCTTCTTTTTGAAATTGAAGTTTTGTTTAGGTTTGAAGGCCTTCTTCATAGGCTTTTTTTCAGTTGTCTCGTTGTCACAGATTTGATCATCATAGGGAAACTTTGCAGAAAAGTGACCTATTTTGCCGCAGTTAAAACATTTAAAGGGAAGTTTTCCCTTATATTTTCCTGATCCCTTTTTAAATCTTCTAACAAAATGGGATTCTTTAGAATCAAACAACTCTAAGTCACTGACTTCAACTTTTTTTTTTCTTTTCAGTGTTAAAGGAAGTTTCTTTTCCTGTTGAATTGTTTTTGCTAGTTCTCATTTCATAGGCAATAAGTACTCCTTGTAGGCTGTCTAAGGTAAGCTTATCAAAGTGTTTCTTTTCTTCTAGGGCTGAAACCTTAGATTTGAATTTGGATGGTAAGGTTCTAACATCCTTTGTGACCACATCAAATTCATTAACCTCTTGACCTAGACCTTTCATTGAATTGACAACTTCATCAACTCTTAGGAAATATTCAGCCACTTTTTCATCATCCTTCATTTTCAACTCCTCAAACTAATGTTTGAGTATAATTATTTTTGACAATTTGACTTTCACATTCCATTGATATATAGTTTCAAGTGTTTCCTAGATTCCATGAGCAGATTTTCAATGCATGACTTTAATGAACACATCTTTAGTTAACCCACACAAGATGGCATGCTTAGCTCTGGCATTTATTTCATACCTCTTTTTTTCAGCAGTATCAGTGGGAATAGTGGCTGGTACATTATAATCATTTAAAACAATGCTCCAAACATCAACATCAAAAGAAACAAGAAAAGCTTCCATTCTGATTCTCCGGAACACATAATATGTTCCATCAAATAACGAAACTCTAGTTATAGAGGCACTGTCTTGAGAATGTGCCATTTAAAACAAACTCCAAGACCAAGATCAATCCAAGGTGATTAAAACCTATCAGAGGAACCTACGCTCTGATACCAATTGTTGGAGTTAAAATGACACTGAGAGGGGGGGTGAATCAGTGTCATAACAGATTTGACCAATTTTCAAAAATTCAAAAACATAGCTCAGATTTGATCTCAATATTACTCTAATTAAAGCATTCATCAGTTGAATGTAATCATTCATAAATAGGATTGAGAAAAGTAATAATCAGTGAATAGAAACAACAACATTGTAAAGCAGAGAGCACATAGAAGGACAAAGAGACAAAAGCTTTTGCCAAGTGGAAAACCCTCCTAAGGTATAAAAACCACTCCTAAACGGCCTTACTGGCTTAATCTTCAAAACCACTATTAACAATGCCTTATAGGATAATTTATGAGCACCAACTCAAGGAGCACCAACCCCTCATTTAGAGACACCAATCTCAAGGAGCACCAACCCCTTACTCAAATTTTAGAATTACACTCATAATATCAGAGGATCTCTCTATTTTCAGTTAAGCACAAATTTCTCTATTTTCTCATCTATAGAAAACCTTAAGGACAATATCCCAGAATTACAATCACCAACCTTCACTGTTTTCAACATAGGTTTATAAATACTTTTCAAGTATGACAGTTATGAAGAAATCTTTAAAAAGCATTTTACACAAGATTTTGAAACTCTCTTGCTAATTTGAATATGAAGCTGAATAATGACAGTCTGTAGATGATGGTAAAAAATCAATAGTAACACTTATCCAAAGAACTGCAAATCATCCATTATTTCAAAAATGCAACTGCTCAAAAAGGAAACTCAATGAATATACTGCCATGTAATGGTTCTAAGATTCTATGCCAATCCATGATGTTGACCACAGTGTTTTGAGTCTTCGTTAACCATTTGCTGAGACATCTAGATAGTTTTGCCGAAGGAAATTACATCACCAGACATTCCTCTTAGTTATTTCTTTCGCCATGACCCATCAGAGTCAGGAAGAAGACATAATGAATACATTATGTCACGCCGAGAGCCATCCGAGATGTGCCCTTTTGTTTCATTCACTATTTCTATAGCCTTTTGATATCAGAGAGACATCTTGTAGACAAGTCTTTTTTTTCTAAAAGCCACCATGATCAACCATGTCACCATGACAATTCAATACCTATGCCGAATGCAACTTTATCACTGTCAGTCATCCCTTTGTTTATCGCTATGACATTCTGCTGTTGGGGAGACGTTATGTAGATTGCCCCACATTTCACCGAAAGTCCACATGATACACATTGGTTTCTGTGACACATGGTTTTTCTTGCTGATGAGCCTTCTATCTTATGAGTGTCGCTATAGATTACCGTCATCGGGGAGACCTCTCGTACAAATCTTGAGTCATACTGAAAGTCATCCTTTCATCCCCTATCACTGTGACAAATCAATCTTCATGCTGAAAAACCATGGAACCATCTTGTGTGTTCCATCGGCGAGACCAGAGGTCACTCAACGAGACCTCACGCCAAAAACCATAACTCTTACTAAGATGAATACCTTTATGTTGTTGGTCGGTATAGGAAAACAAACTCGCTAAGACCTTTCTTCGTGCACATGAGTCATATCGAAATGTTCCTTTTGTTTTATGCATCGCCGAGACATATCAATGTCGAGGAGACCTTTTGGAGAGCACACTATGTCATACCAAAAAACTTTATCCACTTTGAGTCGCTGAGACAATACCAACCTCTCACCGAAAGCCCCACATAAGACTTACTCGGCCAGACTTGACAGGTTTGCTATGACATTACTCTGATGCTACAAGAGTCGTGGAGAAATAACCCCTTTGCATAAAGTCAGTGAGACACTACGGAGTTGTTATAACATTTCACCGAAGCAGTAACCTTATGCCGATAAGACATTTAGTGCATCAGTCAGTGAGACAATATGTCTTCGGTGAGACCACATGCCAAATACAACGCTCCTGCCAAAAGACTTCCACATGCATTATTCGAGGAGACATCACCCTTTTTGCTATGACCCTTCACTGAAGCCTTATACTCTTGCCGATATGTTCCCATTCAACCTCTGATCGGTGAGACAAAGCAATTTCGCTGTGACCACATACTGACGGTATAACTTATGCCGATATAATCCTTTTTTGTCACTAAAAAAAGAGAATGTCACGCTGATAGATTTCTAGAGATGGATCCCGATCACTGTGACATCAAATAAGTCTTGCTGATATGATCTTTCAACGGAGGTCGGTGTGACATACCAATTTCGCTAAGACATCATATCGATGCCGCAACTCTTGCTAATATGAACTTTCTTGTGCTGGTCGCCAAGACACAAAGCGCTTGATGAAACAACATGTCGATAGGGATTACTTACACCGATGCACCACCTCATGTATTAGTCGGTGAGACCCGACTCATTCAGAAAGACCTCTCAGCAGTGAAAAATACTCATGCCGATAGACTTTTCTTATGTTGCCAAGACCACGATCAATGACATGCCAAAAGCTGCCTGTATGTAAAATCAAATCATTATGACATCAAAAATGTCTTTTCGATAGGAAACATAGATGTTTATCAGAGAAATGGATTGGGGAGACCCAAGCATTCTCATGCCAATATGTTCTTTCTTGTCACCAAAGATATTAAAATTCAAACTGCACGAAGCTCAAATTGATCATTACCATAAGATATTAAAATTTTGAATGTAAGTTGCCCACTGAATGCCAACACAAGTAAGCCATATAAGCAAAACTGTACCAAGATAAAGCATGAGAAACCAATCTGATACTGTCAACAAGTAAAATCAACAGAAAGGGATTTTGACATCAAGGACAAACCATATGATCACAACTGAGATCCAATAGCATATGTTACATGAGGTTTTCCCTTGCCTAGAATTTATCATGATATGTACCCTAAATTATGATGATAACAAAAGAGTAATTATTAATAAAGATAGAAAATAAGAATTGTTATCCATTAATTCAGAAGAAATTGGAAAAGTGTTGGCCTTGGGGTTTACAACCAAAGAATTTGGAAATGTCCACATTGGCCTAGAAAAGCTTGCTAGTGATTATGAAGCAGTGGATGAAATGGAGAAAAATTCTTTCTTAAATAGAATAGTTCAGGATAGAAACAAATTGAAAGGTGATCATAAGACTCCTTATGATTTGGATATTTTTAAACCATGGGTTTAGGATACTATTTCCATGCTAGCATTTTTCCTCAGTCTGGATAGCAATTTGGAATTAGGTGCATGCCTCCTTGAAATGGTGTATAATATCCATTATGGTGTTCCACATGCCAAATATAATTTCATTGAGAACATTCTAGAATCCATGCATAAACAATTTTTAATGATTAAAGGAGGTTCCACCAAGACATTTAGGTTCACAACCTACTTGTGCTATCTTTTTCTATTCAAATTTAGAGGAATGTTTTAGACCAACAAGCTTCAAATTCAGCCCTATGGTAATAGTAATCCTGAGCAAAAGAGAATGGCTCCAATATATGAATGAACCACTCTTATAAGGTTGCATGATTCTCAAAGGAAATACAGTCATTTTGTAGACTAATTTTTGGCTCTATTGCATCAAGGAATTACAAATAATCCAATGCCTAGATTTCCTATGTCATGTAGAAACTACATTCAACTAGGAAAAGAAATACAATTGGATGATTGGTACTTAATGGAAGAATATATTGTGCTATTTTTTTATGGATCGTAAGTAAAACCATACAAACTTCCAATACATGTGATAGATAGGGTTTTTTCTTTGGAATATGTAAGGCAAATGTAGAGTACTGATGAGAGACACTTTAGCGGTCAGAGGAAGAAGACCTTATTTCCTTCTTTACCTTTTTCATGTGGAGGGATGACATTCAAGAGAAAAGAATTTGGTGTGGCGCATGATCTTTTGATTTTTTTTATTTTGATGCTATCTGTCACTGGTAGTATGATCCATGTGACACCATTAAATCAATGATTGTGCTCAATAAGAATGTTGGAAGTAGAATTCAACATCAAAGTAAACCCTTGCTAGAAAACCTGAGAAACAAGGATTCTTGGGATGAGATCAAAGTAGCAATGGAGAAAAGTGATGTTGAGAATGGTATTTCTTTTGAACAATTGTTAGCAAAAATTATGGCATTGCATCGAAAGACAATTAGGAGGTACAACAATTTTTATGAAAAAAGTCCTCAACCATCTAGTAGAGTAAAAATGTCAGATTCTCTAGAGAAGGAAGTTATAGAAAAAATTTGGTCATGATAAAAAATTACTACCTTGTGGTATATGAGGAAGGAGCTAGGTGATCCAAGAGCTCTTGTAGAGTATGGAGATAACAAAGAAGATCTTGATTTTAGAAAATTATGGAATATAGAGCATCCAAATGAACAAGAAGATGAAGAAAGTGATGATGATAGGGAAGAAGAAAGCCATGTCAATTTCAAACTTGGTTTAAGTGAGGCCACATAAGAAGTATTTACTATAGGAGCAGCCATAGCTTAAAAAATGGGTTATGAAGGTGGTGGTTTGGGGTCCCAAGGACAATGAATTCCTACAATAATAAATGTACAACATAGAAAAACAACTAATAAATTTGGCCTTGGAGCTGATAAAGTAGACCAAGGGAAAAGAAGTAGAGCCAAAATAATTCAATTTGTTAGAGCTTCAAATCCTCATCCTCGTGGTCAGACACAATCACAACTAGGACATACCCATGATGGAGAGCTTAGTACAACTGGCACTGCCTCTGGTGGTGATGGTATAGGTAGTAGTACTAGTAGTGGTAAACATGAGCTACAAAAAAAAATTACACACAAGAGGACAACAACACAATATACCATAGAAACATCGGGTGATCAAGGCATGCAAAAGAGGCAAAGGGTTTTGACAGGTCCAACTGCAAGTCACACTACCAGTGGATCCACCACAAAGGAGTTATTTCCAAGCACTCCCCCAATGCCAGTTAGTATGGTTGCGACATCATTAGCAATTGCAAGTACTCCTATTCCTTCGCCATTCAAGCATTCCATTGTTCCTGCATCCTTGGGTTTTGATTACATTGAAGAGTTTAAAAAGAAATTAGAATTGAATAAAAATAAAAGAAGCAATTGATGGAGAGTGTGTCTGCTCTAACTTCAGAGCCTGCAACAACCATGTTATTTCCCACATTTGACACAAGTAAATAAATCATGGAGTACACAATTCTTGTTCCCACAGTTCAAAACAAACCAAGAAATCAAATAGCTCCATCTGAATTCGAGGTGAACAATTTTCAATTGGATTTTTTTGGACTCAAAAATACTGACAAAATTAATGTATCAAAGAAGAACAATGAATTGGTGTACACATCATTGCTAAAGAAAGATAGAGAGAAAAAAAGGTTGTAGAATAAAATTGAAAATTTACAGGCAGACCTAGCAAATGAGAAAGAAAAGAGGAAAGCAATAGATAACAAAAGAAATGAATTAGAAAAAGGAATTAAAAAATATGCCTCTACATTAACAAGCAAAGAGGATAAGTAGAATGAGACTGTAGTGAATGAACTAAAGCAAAGGCTAGATGAGAGCAACAAGAAATATGATGAGGAAAAATCCACTTCAAAAAAATTAAGACTAAGCATTGCAAATGGAAATGCATAGTGGGAACAAAAATTTGAGAAGGAGAGAAAAAGAAATGAAAGATTGGAGGCAGAGCTGATGGAAGCAAAAAATGAAATTAAGGTCAAAATAAGTTATCTCAATTTTGTAGAGAAACAATGATGCATATGAAACAAAAGATCTGGGATGAAATAATGCAGGGGATTGATCATTTGTGTGACATGTTTCAATTGATTGATGCTATTATACAACATCATAATAAGCTCAACAAATATTTAATGCAAAACAAAAATGTGTTGGCATTAGAGAAATCAACAAATCAAATTCAACAGACAATCTACAAAGCCAGTGACAATGTTTTGAAATCAAAAGGGACTACTAATCGGTTTGCTACATCAATGAAGTGGTCATTTGTCTTTGAAAAGTGTTTAAGAATGTGTGAAATAGAGAAATATTTTCATTTGGCTACAGACAAGATGAAGAAGGTGGATGAAAAGGTAAGGAAATTAATAGAGCTTGGTTTGCTAGAGGATTTTGACACAAATGAGTGATTCGTTGCAAATAATGATTTTAGAAAGAAGATGGAGGATACAAGGAAGTTTGATTTGGACCAATTTCCTTAATACCTAGATGTGGTGACCTATTTGGATTCAATCAAACCATTGCTAAGCCTGAATGAAAAATTGACTGAAGAATCCAAGACAGGTTCCAATTTGAATAATGAATTGTTAACAAATCTTCAAGTCAAGCAACATCAGTCAGAACAAATGATAATTCCAACACCTAAAGAGTGGAAGTTGCTAGAAAAGGTGATGCAGTGATTTAATTTTTGATAATATGAGTTTCCAAGTTCCAACTTATCTTTGTGCAAAGTTGCCTTTGAGCAATATTTTGCATTGCCAATGCCTCTATGTATTCCTTCATGTGATAATCAGTTTAAAAGCTCAAATTTAGACTTCAGTAATGTGTTGATGTTCAATTATCTATATTTTTTATTATATCATTTGAAGAAAAAGTCTGGTAGTGGTTTCAACTTCTAGATACACTTTAAACGATTGTTGATGTTCAATGTTGTATATGCTACTAATACTATTGTTAATATGTTATTAATCTAATAAGCATTGAGTTGAGTGATGAATCATTGAGCACATGCTCAAGTTTTACTTTTAACACAATTAAAATATGAACTATAAGGTGATTTAAATTCCAGGCATCCATAATCTTAGTGAAATTGCATTACAATTCACACATGAATACTCAATCTCCATGACTACTTAGCATATCCAATAAATATTTATATGAATTCATGTCGTGGATTATCTATTATTGGAATTGGAATGATGGATTTTTGGTTAGTTTCATTTATGTGGTTACTATCACTCAAAGTCATGGTTTTGGTGCCTTTCCTAACCTTAGTCGCTAGTCCTTAGAGTTTTATAACCTTGTCACAGAGCTCTAAATTTTCATCACTCCCCAATTCCCCGACATGGTTGATGGTTCACTTTGTTGAGTTGCAAGTCTTTCTTGGTCATCTTGCTAGTCAGTGGGTCAAAGGTTTGAAAAACTTTGAAACTTCAGACTTTGGTTCTAAGGTTCCAAGTTTCAGTGACCACGCGACATTATGGACTTATCTTGCCTTAACCTTTCAAAGGCACAATCATCTAACACCTCATTGAGTGTTATGTGCAAACTAATGTAAATTATAAAATACAATATAAAATATAAAATATCACAATTTCATGGAACACAATATAAAATATCATCAACTACAGTTTGACTTTGGAATATGATTCATGAAGTGCAGTATAAAATAAAATATCATGAAGTGCAATGATTCACAATTTCATTGAATACAATATAAAATATCATCAACTATAGTATGGAACAATGGAATCTGATCCTGGGATCCATGAAGTGCAATATAAATACCTAAAAGCTTCTAATTCTCTTCCATTTCCCAAACGGACTTAGATTCAGGGTCGTCAAATTAACATTCATCATCAGATAAAGTAAAAGAGTCGTCTTGAATTTGATTCCAAGTTTTCTCTTCATTTTCTTTGGCCTGTGTCTCAAATTCAACATTCATTGTGTCATTTTTGTCAATGTCATCTATCTGAGTCCCATTTCCACTACTAGTGCCACTAGTACTAGCCTTTGGAATTGCAATGTTGCACAAACCGATCCCTCTTCTTTCACATGTGGACCTCTAGATTGTGAGTTCCCTTTTAAAAGGAAATTTTTTGACATTATACGCAGTTCCTTTCATCCTCAAGCAATTTTCCAAATTCTTGTCTAGTTTGTTTCTTAACTTTTATTTCAAAAACCCCAATGTACTAAAAACTATCTCATCCTCCACTGATCCCAAAATCATTGTTTGACATAAATTAGCAAGTTTGAAATATTTTGATATCGAACCACGCAATATTTCACTCTGACCTAATTTTGTCCAAACCTTTTTTATTGATCTCAGTTCAAAGGCCTTCTCCTTGCCCATGGATTTATACTGGTCCTTCATAGCTATTGCAAAAATCCTACATTTTTGTCTAAGCTTAGCTTCATCTAAAATTCCTTTTATTTTCTGCTCGTTGTATGTTATAGTTTTCAAAAATTGTTCGATCAAGATTTTTACTTGAGCATGAAAATATTTTGGGTTATCTCGGTTTTCCCAAAATTGAGGATACACAATACTCATGGCTTCAAGTATTTCATTTCAAGGGAATCTTTCACGAATCTCTAAGAAAAGATATTTTGCAATTTCCTTCAAATTATCACCAACAGATTTAACAATGTCTTGAAAATCTTCCTCATTAACAACTACTTCTCTACTAGAGTGCCCGATTGTCTTACATTGGTACATTTGTATCTCATATCCAAGTACACAGATACATAAGTGCCCTCTTGCATTAACTGTAAATAATTATCAGGATCATTCAAATTAGTAATTTTATACCACATGAAATAATTTGCACCATCTTGTGTTAGATCTAGATATAGATGATTGAGGGCCAAGCATGTATGTTTACATAGATTGGCATATTCATTAATATACATAGTTTTGTCTTGGGATTTCTTCACAAGCTCGTTCATCACATCCAGCATGGGGAAAAGACTAGTTAAATTCAAGAGTGTCTCTATATCGCTTAACTTATGTAAGAGGTCAGGAGCTTTGTCTATTGTGTTGTGATTTTCATACATCACTCCAATCAAGGATTGATATTATGAAAGAACTCATTGCATTGGTCCATGCAGGGAGATCCATCTAGTATTGACATCCTTGAGAAGCTTGTTTCTTGGCGTTATTCCCTCAACAAAATTTTGAAATTCTGTGAAATGTTTAGGACTTCAGCAAAAGTATGCATGGATCTCGCAAACTAGATTTTAGACTTTTGATATTGTAGGAAACTTGCTTACAATTTTGAATGCTAAATTCATTCTGTGGGCCATGTAGTGAATGCCAAGTATGTATGGTGCACAAGTAGTTTTTCAGTTTGTACAAACACTAGTCCTTTGACCTTGCATCACTGCAATTCCATCAACTCCTACACACACCAACTTTTTTGCAATTGTCAACTCATCGATACCTGCAATTTCATTCAAATATTTCTTGACTAGTTCAAATATATTTTGCAATGTTGAACTACCCTTCATTTTATGAACACAGAGAAGATGAGCTTGGTGAACATGTTTTTGTATAGTATACAAATGCATACAAACCCAAGAAGTATTTTCTACCGTAGTAACTTCATCTAAAGATAATGCAATCAAATTTGACTCTTTTACTTTATCCTTTAAATCTTCCTTTTCCACTATAGCAAGATAGTTTTCCCATTGCTCATCTAGTGTTTACTAACCAATGTGAGTAGGGATAATGAGGGACATTCAAACCAGAATATTCTAGGTAGTCTATCATAGGACACCCTCTAGAAAAAATATGAAAAACAACACTCATCTGAACAATTTTTGACAGATTTGTTGCTTCCATTGCTTTTCCAAATTGAGTCTCAAGTGTACCTTTACTTGCAGAAATGTTCAACATTATTTTTTCATGCTCTTCATAATCCATGACATGTCTAACATGAAGACATTCTTCCTTTGATTTCCATCGTACGACTGATTCTTCCTTTCCATCTATTATTTGTTTTTCATAAACTTTACCGATATGTTTCTCTATAGTGACAATCTTTAGTTACAATGTCTTGGCTCTTCCATATTTCCAACTACAAATCTTACATTTGGAAAATGTTTCCTTTTCAATATCATTTGCATTTCCAATCCCCACTGGTACCATGAACATGGGTATTTTGACAACCAACCAAGTTGAAAACTCCTTGTCATTTCCCACTCACCCCCTTTTTGGTTTATTTTTCCTTTTCTTGCTACCAACATCATCATCCTCATCCAAGTCAATTATCTCATTCTAGCTAACTGGGCCCAGGGTATCCCTTGGAACATCTTCTATGGTATTACCATCCTAATTTGATACATTTTGATTTAAATCAATGACAAACTCAACTTGACCTTCCGGTGGCAGTGAGCTGTTGTGAATGATACCAATATTTGGTAGAAGAGTTGATGATGTAGCTCCATCTTGACCTGATGGATCAGAAGCTTTGGCAATTCCAAAGTAAGACTATATGGTACATCTAAGTTTTTGGCATTTTGATGGCCTCCCAATCTCTTCACCACCCTAAGGAGCCTGAGGAGTGGAAGGAGTCTCTTCACTACCCTAAGGAGCAGAAGGATTCTGAGGAACGGCAGGAGCCTTACCCTTGCTGCTTGAGTCACTCGACATATTGATCTCTGATTTGCTCAACATATTCATCTCACTTTAAATAAAAACTATAAAAAAATGTCTTGTTTAAGGACAAAGAATCATAATATAGATCCCATTCCCTACTCAATATCATCTTTAAGAATGAAGCAAGAATGAAAAAGAGATAAAGAAAACGTATTATTATAACTAATAACACTATGAAGAAATGATCACTCACCTTTAAGTATATGTTTTCAGCTTTGGATGACTTCCAAATCGAGAAGTAGAACCTTATAATTGAACAAAATGTGTAAGAATAAATTACACTTTCAATTGTATTTATTTCTATTGAAGGAATGCATTAATAATATTCCTTTCAGTTATTTATCAAAGATTGTGTGAATGGAAATGCAATAGGAATTTATAAGTAGTGTGATAAGTGTTATTTAAAAATGATGTAGAATCACATATCAAATTCAATACCATGGAATACAATATAATTTTATTGGATTTTCCTAAACTTAGTTGCTAGTCCTTAGAGTTTTATAACATTGTTGCAAAGTTCTAAATCTTCATAACTTCACAATTCCCCAACTTGGTTGATGGTTCACTTTGTTGAGTTGCAAGTCTTTCTTGGTCATCTTTCTACTCAGTGGGTCAAAGGTTTCAAAAACTTTGAAACTTCAAAGTTTGGTTCTAAGGTTCACTTTGTTGAAGCAATAATGGAAAAGAGATAAAGAAAACTTATTACTGTAACTAATAACACTATGAATAAATGATCACTCACCTTTTAAGTCTACTTTTTTGGCTTTTGTTGACTTCTGAATTGAGAAGTAGAACCTCAAAACCGAACAAAATGTGTAAGAATAAATGACACTTTCTATTGTATTTATATCAATCCATGATTCCATATTTGGAAAATTCTGCGAGATTGTATTTGGTGAATCTCGCATGCTTATACAACTATACATTGTAATTTTCAAGGTGAAATGTGTCCTCAAATGCAATTTTTTTTTAATTTTATTGGTGAAATAGGTCATCATAAGAAACTATTTATAAATTTTAATTGGCGATACATGCCCACATGTACTGCAAAGGTATGTAACTAGTAAATAATTATAAATATTACATGTGAATAGCTAAACATTATATGAATGGTATTCTTATATCTCATTTTGGATTTTAAAAAGGTTAATCTTGGAGCTTCAACAGAAAAACCTACCAGTGGAGGTGGTCATTGAATTTTCACTTAGGTAATACAAATTATTTATAATTTTAAAATAAAAAAAAATGTATTTTGTAATTGAATAATATTTAATGACTTGAATGTTCTAGATAGTTTGTAAGTATGCTTTGTACTTTTTAATTAGTTTTATTTCGGGTTGTTATGCACTTCATAATCTATGAATTTCATTTGTTCATGTTGTTGACCTCCAAAAATATAGGGTAGTGGCATCACTAGCTTTTAGCATACCATTTCACTCTTATCCTTTTGTCATTACTAGCTTGTATCAATCCATCTCTCTACTCACTATTGGGCTCATGAATGTTTCTCAGAATATCAATCTTATTACTACCCTTATCCAATGTTGGCTATAATTATCATGATTACTATGTTATTTCATTCATGTTATGGTTGTAGACTTTCATTTATACCTTTGAAGTGCTTAACATCATAGATGATTGCTCTCTTGCTTTCTTGACTGTATATAATCATCTTCTATCAATTATATTCAATGGTATCTACTCCATAGATAAGGTATTTCCCACTTATCATTTATAAATATATTCCCTCTTTATATCCTTTCACAAGGACTATCCTCTATGAATATGATCATTAAAAGGGCACTGCCACTCTAAACTATCCTTTAATAATAAAATTTGTATGCTCCTCTTATACCATTGTACTAAATTTTTTGATTCCCCTATGAGACTATCTTGTAGCATTGAATTTCATGTGATTACCACCGCATTCATGACTATTATTCATTGTTTACCTTGAGGTATCTTGGTCGAAACATATAAAGTATCTCCTCATAAAAAATTATCTTCCACAATTATCCCTTGAAGCATTCTTTGGTATTGAAATACGTGTGACTACCCTATTACATCTTGTGACTTTAGACTATCATATTCATTCTTATGTAATTTTCCTATTATAGTTCTTTATTTATTCTCTATCCTTTATTTTTTATTTTTTGTCCTTTATTCATAATTTATCCTTGTGATCATTACTCCACCATGTGAATATTACACTTTCCATTGTAATGAAGATAACTCACTCAATTTCTTAGCTATCTCTTTTTTGTGATTCACCCATGAATATGAATATAATGTTGAGGCTTTATGAAAATCATTGAGTGTCTTTATAGGTGTAAATTTTTATCAAGATCTTAGGACCAAATCCCCCTCATTTCTCACTATCACTACATCATTTTGTTCTTAGTTGACAACACTCATTATTGCTTATTTTCATGCATCTCACTATTATTCTTTACATTCTTTCCATAAATCTTATTCCCACTTCAAAAATTCTTCACACTTCACATCAACAAAGGTTTGCATGACTTCTTTATGTAATCATGATATTGTCCCTTGCTTTCATAATATGATTGTCCCTAGGAATTTCATCTTGTGATTGTCCTTTACTTTGAAATTATCCTCATGAAACATGAAAACCCTTGGCATTCAATTGATACTCATGAAGACTCTTACTGATATGATGATACTTTGTCCATAGTCAAGAGGATAGATACTCTATCCTTTCTCCTCATTTCTCTTAACTATCACATTGCTCTATCATTCTCCCTTCTATTATTACAACCCTACCAATTTTTATTCATGATACCCCTTATTGTGCAAGATGCACTTATAGAAACCTCTTCCTTTGTCAATTTCTTCCTACCAACTTAGACACTTCACAATATGGCTCTTATGCATTGTGTTTTGTCTTGTTGGTTCTCTATGCAATATTGCTCTCTTCTATCAACCTTTTGTTCACCATGTTGTTCATGAAGGGATTTGATCATAAAATAAGATTTTAAATATAATTGGATGCATTAATATATCCCAAGGAACATAATGTTGCAATAACCACACATTAAACTATGAAGCAATATATAGTTCAATAAGTACTAAAAAATTTGATGACTATTTCATACATTATAAGCCATGATCTGCATCACTCTTCTAGTTTGTGTAATTGAATAATGTTTTTTATTTTCAAATGATGCAAGCAAAGACTCCTTCTAGTATTGATAGAGAAATGGAGCATGGTGTCTCTACTACAATAGAGAGCTTGATGTCTTTGATGGGGGTATGAGGTAGATTAGTAAATTTCAAATTACATTTGTTATTTTAGCCATTTATTATTGAAAATTAAAATGATTATTGATTTTTAGTGTAATTTCTATTTGGATGGTTTCTATAGGGCTTTGCAACACCAAAATATGAGCATGTCGCTGTTGTGAATGAGAGATATCATTCAGAGGTAGTAAGTGATTATTTTATTAAATATTTCATTTTATATAATGTAATTTCTATATATTAATGTCTATACTTTTTATTGTAATAGGTATAGCTCCATGAAGAATTAAGTAGGAGGACCAACCCTCAAGTTTGAAATAGACCATCACCATATGAATCTCCATCCCCTCAACAATAAAATTTCACCTGTGATCTATTTTCTTCACCTAGAGGGGAATGACTATTTATTAGGGTCCTTTGTTGTATGACTACATGGCATTTTTGGACATATATTTTTTATTGCATATACCTGACATTGTATGCCCATATGGCATTCTTGTAAGCCAGTATGGCTATTTTGTATATATGTTATACTTATATCAACATATATTGATGTATGCCTATATGGCTATTTGGTTAATAAATATTTTTTTTGTTGATAATATTCATATTTGCATTATAAATGATTATTTAAATAAATAAAAAATTATTTCACATAACTATAAATGATTAAAATGTTATTCTAATCCGTTCTCAAAAAAATGTTCCTATATTATTTCCTTGCAATAAACAAAGTGCTTCAGGGTATGCTAAGATGTTTATCTCTAAAGAATGTAATGAAAACACAAGGAAAAAAAGCTAATTAAGGATTTTATTTTTAGATTTCAAGTTTTTGATAATAATATGTTGTCTCCATTATAGAATGATAAGCTTTAATATATATTTGTGGATGGTTTACTTCAAATATTAAAAATCCAAGCGTATTCCATGCTTCAAAACTTATTTCACACTCATTTCACCTATTTGTTGGTTACTTATTATATTTCCTACACAAGTATGTGTTTGTGTTCTTGGATGACTTATTTTTGGCATATAGTTATGGAATCAAGTTTTATTCAAGACAAAGTACAAATAATTTACATTACGTTTCCAATCATTTTATTCAAGTATATTCAAGTACCCATCCTCTAGTTGGCCGATCACTACTTCAAATTTATAGACGTATTCTTCATTCCCACACTTTCATTCATCTCTGAAAAATGTATCCTTATATTGACCAAAATGTTTATGACTACATTGTGTTTAATCAATAGAGAAGACTAGTTCTTTGGTGTAGATAATTTAGTCATAAGATTATAAAGACACCTACATTGACCAAAAATCATAAAGTGGACTTATTTTGTAGTCACCCCAATGTTTTTGAATTGTCGGTTTACCCCCAAGAGATGAAGAATGTAAACAATACCTCTTGACAACTTCTTACTAAATGCAACTGACACTTTTTGTATCATCTAAAACATTGTTGCCATGGTGGAATGGCTTGAGTCTGTTGGTTTGGCCACATGATGAATAGAACAAAAATTAGTCTATCTTGCAACTTTCTTTTGAATGCAACTTGTGCTTTTTCCATCAACTGAAAACTAGTCACTAATGAGGTATAAATAATCTCATAATTATAATAAGCTAAAAACCCTTTGTTGTTCTTACCAATCACTTTAGACTTTCCAATTGTTTATTTTTAGGATTAATAATTGCTTACTTTTTGTAAAAAATGTATAATTGTTATTTCCTAAATCGATTAAAATTAGCTAATTAATGCTAATATAATGGTATAGCTTTTAGTTATTGTACAAGACATTATGCACAACCAAGTGGAATTTAAGTGGACTTCATATAGTTGAAGAAAGAGCACCAGAAGTCTAGGTGCCAAAAATTCAGGTGTGCATAGTGGAACAAGTCTTTTTAATACTTTATGTTTAAAAACTTTACGTCTTCACTCCGAGCCTTTAATATGTTTTATGTTATGGAGCTCAGTCCATTGCTTAGTTGAAATTCTATTAAAATAATTTTTCAATGGTGATCTTCCAACATCTGAAAGTTTTGATTTTGTTAGAAGTTTAGTATATATATGTTACTGCCAAAAACAATGATACGGTGATAATGTTATGATGTTATGATATGCCTTGAACACTGTCCAGTTATGTCTTTTGTGTTACACTTTTACATTAATAAATGATGCAGAGCTAGGAGGATTCAAAACACATATCACAAACCTTCAATAATAATCCAAAACAATATTTTTATATCACATGCTATTAGGCATTGTATATCACATTGAAAACATAACTATGGCAGCCCACAATTTATTTCCATGAACAGTCATTAATAACTTCTATAAAACAAATAATGAAGCCAATCCCTCTGGTGAGATTGAAGAAAACATAGTTATAGTCTTTTCCTCCAATTCTTTTGAAGATCCAATGGTCGAAATGAAAGTTATTATATTTTTCCCAAAACTGCAAACCCTAGGTAGAGTTCAGACCTGCCCTCACAAAAATGGTCATAACTCATTCAAATCTTAATTAAATTTTATGAGACTTGAACCAAATGAAATTAGATTCACATCGAAAAAAAATCCAATTAATTTAAGATCCAGATTATAAACTTTAAATTCCGTACCATCACACTTTTTATACTGTAAATTCTGCACAATATTGTTAGAATAAGCAGTCTCACCAAAATATTCATATCTTCCACAAAAATTGATAAAATTCAATGAGACAAAAAGAATTGGAAACTAGAAACAGAGATCTTTCCATCCATATATGATATTCCATTATTTGACTCCATATCAGGCCGTACAAATCACAACTTCAATCTGGTAACAATGTAAAAATCAGGAAATGCATACCAAACTTGAGGTTGCCATTCATTTAACTTCAAAAATAATGTCTCCAACCCCCAATTCGAGTTTTGGAGGGTTTATTTATACATTTTCAACCAAAAATAACCATTTTCAACCACCTTTTGATTAGTTTATTGACAAAACCCCTTAATGACACTTTTTGACAAGTTGCTTGACAATGTTTTTGAGCAACTTTTACAATTTTTACAATATGGACCAACTTTAAACATTATTTGACAAATGACTTAAAATATTACTTACTAAGACTCAAATACCTCTAAAATTGTTTTAAAAATCTTATTATAAGACTCAATGCACAAAATAGATAAACTATTTACAAATGGCCTTATGGAGGCAAGAAATCAAATAGGTGCTCCTGCACCAAACTCCCGAGGGCAAAAGAATTCAAGCCCCTTTGAATTGTCTTCTTCCTGATCTTCCAATTCCTTTTCACTTTTTCCTTCATCTTGGAAAGTTTCCTTTGGTCCTTCATCCTCTTCCTCTTATACCATCTCTTCTCCATCATCTTCTCAACTTCTAGGCTCCAAAACTCTATTTCTTGTGTATAAACCTTAGTAGAATCATCTATATCTTCATTCTCATCATTAGAGTACCATAAAACAACATTTTCACCATAACCATAACCTGCATCATACTCTTTCAAACCTTCATATACCTCATTAGCAAACAAATCTGCAACATCTTTATTAACAACTTTATTATCAACAACAACTTGATCATGAATATCAACATCAATGTTATCAACAACTTTATCATCATCAAGATGAGTATCAATAGCAAGGTTATCAGTAACATCAACAACCTTCTCAACTTGTTCATCAAGAACAATTTCATCAACTACTTGAGTACCAACAACAACCATATCATTAATCTCAACATCAACATGTTCATCTTCAAACACAATTGGAATATCATGCATCTCAACTTGTAACTTACCTTGCTCAACTTGAATAGTAGATTCAAACTTTACCTTTGTCTCATTTGCTGCCTTCTTTTGTTTTCTTTGCTTCTTCATAATCTTATTTAGAGGCCAAACCATCTTCCTTTTCAATTTCAAATGCCAACTTGTATCTTGTTTCATCATTTGTTCCATCTTCATCATGGATTCTTGGAACTCTTCTTCAATTCTTTTCAATTCTCCCTTCAACTCAGCAATCTCTTTGTCCATCTTCTCTTGCCTTATCCTTTTCTTTCTTTCCTTCTTTCTCAACTCTTTTTCCTCTCTTTCCTTCTTTCTTGAATCCTCAGCCTGCAAATATCTTTCCAATCTTCTCAACAAATCCATCTCCACAAGCAAGTCTCTCCTTGCTTCCACTTTACTTTGCCACACCTAGGCAATCAGGTTTTCTTCCTCAACCTGCACAACACACAACCACAAACACCAAACCAACAAACTTCACCAGCCCATATCTTTTCTAGGCTATGATACCAATTTGATGCAGAGCTAGGAGGATTCAAAACACATATCACAAACCTTCAATAATAATCCAAAACAATATTTGTATATCACATGCTATTAGGCATTGTATATCACATTGAAAACATAACTATGGCAGCCCACAATTTATTTCCATGAACAGTCATTAATAACTTCTATAAAACAAATAATGAAGCCAATCCCTCTGGTGAGATTGAATAAAACATAGTTATAGTCTTTTCCTCCAATTATTTTGAAGATCCAATGGTCGAAATGAAAGTTATTATATTTTTCCCAAAACTGCAAACCCTAGGTAGGGTTCAGACCTGCCCTCACAAAAATGGTCATAACTCATTCAAATCTTAATTAAATTTTATGAGACTTGAACCAAATGAAAGTAGATTCACATGGAAACAAAATCCAATTGATTTCAGATCCAGATTATAAACTTTAAATTCCGTACCATCACACTTTTTATACTGTAAATTCTACACAATATTGTTAGAATAGGCAGTCTCACCAAAATATTCATATCTTCCACAAAAATTGATAAAATTCAATGAGACAAAAATAATTGAAAACTAGAAACAGATATCTTTCCATCCATATATGATATTCCATTATTTGACTCCATACCATTCCGTACAAATCACAACTTCAATCTGGTAGCAATGTAAAAATCAGGAAATGCATACCAAACTTGAGGTTGCCATTCATTTAACTTCAAAAATAATGTCTCCAACCCCCAATTCGAGTTTTGGAGGGTTTATTTATACATTTTCAACTAAAAATAACCATTTTCAACCACCTTTTGATTAGTTTATTGACAAAACCCCTTAATGACACTTTTTGACAAGTTGCTTGACAATGTTTTTGAGCAACTTTTACAATTTTTACAATATGGACCAACTTTAAACATTATTTGACAAATGACTTAAAATATTACTTACTAAGAGTCAAATACCTCTAAAATTGTTTTAAAAACCTTATTATAGGACTCAATGCACAAAATAGATAAACTATTTACAAATGGCCTTATGGAGGCAAGAAATCAAATAGGTGCTCCTGCACCAATAAATAAATATTGTCAATCCTATTATGAGTTAATCATTTTGAGTAATGGAAGTATTGTAGATGGATTCATTGTGAAGATGAGAAAGTACATGTGATCTATGTTAAGCGTAGGAACACCCAAGAGTTGGCCACTCGAGGGAATCTCATAGAGTAGATAGATAAGTATTTTCATTTTCAATTCTATTACTTTTATTCTATAAATGATAATTGTGGATTAATGTTATCTGTGTGTTTCGAGCTTTGTCAATTATTCCTACAGGTCATAGTTCAAGTTTGCAATATTTTAGTTCTATTAATTTGAAATTTTAGAGCACCCACTTTGGTTGTCAATTATAGGTTGTTTACTTTTTGTCAATAGTTAGTTGTTAGCTGTAAGTTGTTTTTATTTAAAATTTCATAGTTTTACTGTGAATATTTATTTTTAGGTAATTTATATGCTTTCTAGTTTAATCATCTTATGCTTTCTAGATTACAATTTCATGCTTTCTAGCTTAAAAAAACTTTACAATTTCTAGTTTGAATGATTTCTAGTATAACTTTTGTTTACAACTATTTCAAGAATTCAAAAAATCTAAGAGAGTTAGCCAAGATATCCCCTATTGTATACAACCTTTGAACACTACCCAGTTAATATCATTGATGCATTTTTAACTAAAGTGATAGGACCTCACGACAATTTGTCACTTTTTGGCATTGTTGTTGAGGACCTTCCTTTTCTAGTGTGAGTAGGAGATTGCTTGAATACCTCTTTTAGAAAAAAAATAGTTTCCAAGATTCTTTTTCTGCATGGTTAGGAAATGAGGCCCGCTCTGAAGATTCATACCAAACCCCCCCAAAATATGTTCCAACCACAAGGAGGGAGGAAGAAGTCTCAACTAAAGGACTTGTTGAAGAATTGATCGAGTAGGATCAACCTGAGACCTACCAGTATACCCCAAGAACTTGCCCATTAGAACAAATATTTGTAGAGGAAAGCATTCCTTTGCATACCCCAGAACCTTAGGCATTAGAGAAAATTTTTGAAGAGGAACACACTCCTTTCAACATCATGAGTGACCGTAGAAATGACACTAACCCAATAGGGGAGTGCAGAAATTTACTTATCCCATTTCTCTCAATCAAGATCATGATACACCTATGGAAAAATCTCACCAGCTTTCTTACCAACTTTCATAGGTTTATCCTCTGAAAACCCTAGCCAATTCCTATTTGAGTTTAAAGTTTTGTGTCGTACATATGACTGCAAGAATGATAACTAAAAATTGTAACTTTTTCCCTCCACCCTGAAGGACGCTGCAATGCATTGGTTCATGGGATTAGCTTCAGGGTTGATAACCTCTTGGGATAATATGGAGTCTACCTTTTTGGAAAAATACCATAGTTACTATAGAGTCAGCGATAGGAAAGAGGAGCTATTAAAACTAAGGAAAAATGAAGACGAAAGCCTAGAAGATTACCTGGATAGGTTCATCTTCTTATCTAAATGATGTGGCAAAGATGCCATAAATCTAGAAATTTTGAAGACCATATTTCTCAAGGGACTTGATGAAGATGCTAGGAGAAGCCTAGATTTAATGGGAAAAGGAGATGTGTCCCAACTTGGACTTGATGATATCATTGAGTTATGCAAGCATTTCTCTCGTACTCGAGGAGGTATCTGTAAGTCTACCTTTTTCAGAGCTTCCAATGAAATAGGTAAATTGTGTGAGGAGATAGCAAATCTCAAAACTAAAATTCTCATTCAACTAAACACCATGTTGGATGGAATATATGCCAAAACACATAATCTTGAGACCTTATCCATCTATTGTCCTAGGTTTCAAAACAAACATCTATTAAGAGAATGCCATTTGGAAAAAAATGACGTTTGCCAAGTTTGTGAGAAGAATCATGCGACTGATCAATGTGAGATCCTAAATGCAATTAGGAATTCCAAGAAAAGGACATCTCTGGTTGAGGAAGAGGTAAAATTTGTGAATCAAAGACTTGGAGGGAATTTCTCTTATGACTAGAATTCAAATCCCTCCTAGCGGCCCCCCAAAAAATGGAATAATAATCAATGGGTGGCACCTTGGCCTCAAGCAGCACCTAACTAGGGATCTTACCCTTGGGGACCACCTAAATGTGAAAATCAGTCCTGGGGAAACCCCCAATCACCAAACCACACTCAATAATAATGGTATCCTCAAAATCCTACTCCTCAATGGAATCAACCTCAAAATTAGTTTCACATTGGGCCAAAGAGGATGCCTAATCCATAGCAAAATATTTTACCAGCTCCTTAGAATCCTGAAAAAAATGAGCAGGTCAACCAAACACAACTTCCAACACAACCTATCCCTAATCCTGAAAGAAAGTTAGGTGAGTGGAAACAACTTCCTACACTAATCTAATCAGGGAAGAGTTACAAAACATTCTTTTAACACCTTTTACTGTTACAATAAGAGAAGCACATACATAGAATAATGGAAGTAGAACAATAAGAAAGCATAAAACAGTCACACCAAATATACGTGGGGAAAACCCTTTCAGGTAAAAAACCCCACCTTTCAAAAAGAACAATACTATCTTTATTACTTCAAATAATGGTTACAATATATCACCAAGTACAAGCTTCTTCAACAAGTGCTTCAACACCAACACCTATTTTGGAGTAATACTAGCAACACTTTTTTACTTGCAAACAATCTATAGATTCTACATCTCAAGTAACTCAATAAATAGAGTGATACAAGCTTCATGGAGCATCTAGAAGGTGAGGGGCATCCAAATCCAAAAGGCACAATATTCAACACCTTAGACATGTATTTGGACACATGTACAACATTCCCTTACACCCTTTACACTTGTCAAACATGCATATAGTCTTCTTCCAAGCTTGGATGCCTAGAATATGCTAAAAATAGGCTATGAAAGATGCCTTTCACATCTTACAACTATCATATAATCTATCATAGATGACAACACTTACAACTATAAGAGAATTTGTCATAACTAACTAAAAATAGTTGATTCTCTTACATCCTATCATAACCCAACTTGTGTTCCAACTTTCACACATGCATTCAAAGATTCCTTATGACACATCATAGAATATGTCATATGTCATAGATTCCAAACTAGGATGCCTATGTCCACTTGGGATGATGATTTCATCTAGTCACCTCCAACGGGGATGCCACCCAATCAATGGGTCCCAATTAGTGACATGACACCATGTGCATTTAAATTATACAAATAAATACATTAAATTACAATAATTAAATCAATGTTAGGACTCTAAGATTGAGAAACCTGAATCCCAACATTCTCCCACTTGTTAAAGACCCTACCAAGATTCATACAAAATCATATGATCAAGGCCCCAAGGCCCATGGAATCAAAAAACCATCTAAACTTCTCAATGCTCACTAGGTTTGTCAGTGTATCTGCAACATTCACCAAAGTGTGAACCTTCTCTAGGTTCACCTTTCCATCTTCTACCATATCACGAAAAAAATGATACTGAACATCTATGTGCTTTGTTCTGGCATGGAAGGTAGGATTATTTGCTAAACAAATTGCACTTTGACTGTCACAACAAAAATTAATATGCCTTGCATCTAAACCAATATCAAAACACAAAATCTTAAGCCAAATGGCTTCCTTACAAGCATGAGTGGCTACCATATAATTTTCCTTTGTTGTGGACAATGTGACTACAGCCTATCACTTACTCACCCAACTAATAGCACCACCAAACATCATAAACACATAACCACTGGTGGATCTTCTATTGTCAATGTCACTTGCCCAATCTAAATCCACATTTCCTCAAATTCTCATAGAATGCTGAGGTCTAGTAGGATAACCATGAAAAAACAAGGAATACTTAGAAGTTCCCCATAAATATCTGAACACCCTCTTAACTGCATCCCAATGCACTCGTCTAGGATTAGCCATAAAATTACTAAGGACTCCCACTTCTTGGGAAATGCATGGTCTTATACACACCATCACATACATCAGATTGCCAACTGCACTTGTATAGGTACTTTGGTCATGTCCTCCATCTCAGTGGGAGATTTTGGACAATCATTCACAAAAAAACATAATCCCCTACATCATTGGAACAACTAACCGTCTGCAATCTACCATGTTGAATCTCTCCAACACAGAGTTCACATACTTGCTCTGGATTAACCAAATCTTTCTATTATCTTTGTCTCTCACGATTTCCATTCCCAAAATGTACCTAGCTACACCTAGGTCTTTCATCTCAAAGTGTGCTAACAACCAAAACTTCAAACCTGAAATCATACTTTTAGCATTCCCAATAAACATGTCATCTACATATAGAAAAATAATGAGAATGCAACCATTATTAGATTTTAAATATACACAATGGTCTAATTTAGATGTTAGGAATCCCAATGACAACACATAGGTATCAAACTTCTTATACCACATTCTAGGAGACTGTTTCAAACCATAAAGAGACTTCTTCAGTTTGCAAACCAAATTTTCTTTACCTTTTTCAATGAAATGCTCTGGTTGTGACATATAAATATCTTCCTCCAAATCACCATGAAGGAACGATGTCTTCATATCCATCTATTCCACTTCTAAGTCATATGTTGCTGCAAGTGACAAAAAAATCCAAATAGATGCCAACTTCACTATAGGAGAGAATATATCCCCATAATCAATTCCCTCCAACTAGGAATACCCCTTAGTGACCAACTGTGCCTTATACTTCTCAACACTACCATTTGGACCAAAAATTTTCTTGAAAACCCATTACAACCAATAGATTTAGGTCCAACAAGCAAAGGTACTAGATTCCAAGTCTTCTTTTTCTTTAATGAAGCCATTTCCTCTTCGATGGATTGCATCTAGGAATATGAATCATTCATACCCAATGCCTCTCTAATAGTCCTAGGTTCATCAGTATTAGTAATCAAGGAAAATATGTATCTTGAATCCAATAATGAATATCCAAACCTTTCCAGTTGCCACATAACTCGTGTAGACCTCCTCAAAGGCTAAGGTAGAGGTTCTTCTTCTTCTTTAGAACTTTAAGAGCTACTTGAGCTCTCCTCATCATCAGGTCCAACAGGAGTACTTGGTTCTTCTTTCTTTGGAGTAGGTGGAATATGAGCCACCTCCTTCTTATGTTTCTCTTCTTTCTTGCAACTCAACAGAGGAAGGTTTCATCTCTTTGAAGATCACACTTCTGCTATAGAGAACCTTCTAAGCTACTGGATTCCAAAGCTTGTACCCTTTCACACCAACACCATAGCCAATAAAGATACACTTAACAACCTTGTTCTCCAACTTTGAACTCTTCTCAAATGGAACATGAGCATAAGATTCACAAAAAAATACTTTGAGATGTCTCATCAAATTATTTTTACCAGACCACACATACATGGGTTTCTTACCAACAAGCGATGATGTAGGAGGTCTATTGATCAAATAACATGTATTGGCTACTACTTCAGACCAAAATTTTGGTTCAAGTCTAGCACCACTAAACATACTCCTAGCCCTCTCCATCAATGTCCTATTCATCCTCTCCATAACTCCATTTTGTTGTGGAGTGTAGGGAGTTTTCTTATGTCTCTCAATCCCATGCTCTTTATAGAACTTTTCAAACTCTATGGAACAAAAATCACCACCATTATCAGTCCTCAAACACTTAATATTTCTACTAGTCTGATTTTCTACCAAGGCCTTAAACTCCTTAAACTGACTAAGGACTTCAAATTTACTTCTGAGGAAATAAATGAAAGTCCTTCAACTATAATCATCTATGAAAGAAATAAAATATATAGATTCTAATAAGGAAGGAACATTTACAAGACCAAAAACATCTAAATGTACATAATCCAAGACCCTAGAAGACTTGTGAGAACTAGAGTAAAAAGTAACAGTGTTTTTTTTCCATATACAATGTTTGCAAAATCCAAACTCGAGATTACAATCATCAAGGCCTTCAACAAGTCTTTTATTTTTTAAGGGTTCTAAGGCCCTTCTCACCAATGTGACCAAGTTGTTGGTGTGATAACATTGTGTTCTCTATAGGTAGCTTCATTTTCATAGAATGAGCACCCTTAGGTACCAAAAATGCATGACCATTAGATGTAGCTATAACATGCTTCTTCTCTACAAAATCTGATGGTGAGGATGAAGAATTCAAAGGTCTCTTCTTCAGTACATCAGAAGAACTATTGCACTGTACAGTGCATACATCCAACTGAAACAAAGTCACAATATGAACACCCTTAGCCAACACCATAGCTCCTCTTGTCGCCTTGCATCCTCCACTAGAGAAAACAACTTGCACTCTCGAATCATTCAATTTACTTACATAAATTAGGTTTCATGCCAAACCTGGGATATGCAAGACACCATCAATCCCCTTCACTCTTCCATCAGGAAATCTGATTTTGACTCTTCCATGGCCAACAATCTTCAAGTGAGAGTCATCACCCAAGTACACCTCTCCACCATCGAACTCCTCATACTTTGGGAACCAATCTTTATGAGAATTCATGGGAAAGGATGCACTTGAATCTATTAACCACACATCATCAGATGCATGGGCTGCCAAGGTTGCAATAAATGCTTCTCCATCATCTTGGGATGATTTCTCAGATTTAGAATCAAAGAAAGACTTGTTTTTTTTCTTCTTCTCCTTCTTGCAATATTTTTGAATGTGACCAACTTCACCACAATTCCAACATTTTTTCTTGGAATTCTTACCAGGAGACTTTGATCTCCTCTAAGACTTTGACTTATATTTCTTGTCTTTCTTTTTGTTTCTCTCTTTTCGTCTTCCATAGACTACAAGGGCCTCCTTGGCCATCTCAAAATACTTCCTTCACATTTCCTTAGATAGTAATGAGGAAACAACCTCATCCATCTTAAAGGTGGAAGTAGTGCTTCCAATAACCATTACTAGTTGATCCCAAGAGTCTAGCAATGAACACAAAAGGAGCAGGCAACAGTCTTGTTCATCTATTTTGTCTCCAATGGAACCCAATTATGTAAGAAAAATGTTAAAATATTTCAAGTGATCTGGGACAAATCCTCCATCTTCCATTTTCAAAGAATACATCTTATTTCTCGAGAAAAGCTTGTTTACTAGGGATTTAGGTTGATAGACATCACCAAGCTTCTTTCACAGAGAAGCATAAGTTTTCTCTTCATGGTCATTCAGGAGAACAAAATTAGCCAAGTAGAGTCTAATGAGACCCTTGGCTTTCCTATCCATTAGATCACAATCCTCTTGTTTCACACTTGAAGGTTTGGTTCCAGAAATTGAAAGCCATAAGTCTCGGTCTACTAACTTGTCTTCCATTTTGAGCTTCCACAACTCAAAATTACCACCATTAAATTTTTCCATCTCAATCCTCCCAGATGGCATGCCATCTCTTTCCTACAACAAGGATACAAAATACACTCTTCTGCAAAACTCCCAGTAAAACAAAGATTAGCTTAAAAAAACCTTCTACCCAACAAAGGAACCAAGTCTAGCCAAGCTTTGATACCAAATGAAAGAAAGCCGAGTAAGTGGAAAAAACTTCCTACACTAATATAATTAGGGAAGAGTTAAAAAAATATCTTTTAACACCTTTTTTTGTTACAATAAGAGAAGCACATACATAGAATAATGAAAGTAGAACATCAAGAAAGCATAAAATAGTGACACCAAATATACGTGGGGAAAACCCTTTCGGGTAAAAAAACCCACCTTCCAAAAGCACAATACTATCTTTATTACTTCAAATAATGGTTACAATATATCACCAAGTACAAGCTTCTTCAACAAGTGCTTCAACACCAACACTTGTTATGGAGTAATATTGGCAACACTTCGTTACCTGTAGACAAACTATACATTCTACAACTCAAGGTACTCAATAAATAGAGTGATAAAAGCTTCATGAAGCATCTAGAAGGTGAGGGGAATCCAAATCCAAAAGTCACAATATTCAACACCTTAGACATGCATTTGGACACATGTACAACATTCCCTTACACCCCTTACACTTGTCAAACATGCATATAGTATTCTTCCCATCTTGGACGCCTAGAATATACTAAAAATAGGCTATGATAGATGCCTTACACATCTTAAAACTGTCATAGAATCTGTCATTGCTGACAACACTTACAATTGTAAGAGAATCTATCATAACTAACTAAAAATAGTTGATTCTCTTACATCTTTTCATAACCCAATTGGGGACAAAATTTAACCCATGCATTCAAAGATTCCTTATGATGCATCATAGAATATTTCATATGTCATAGATTCCAAAGTGGGACACATATGTCTAATTGGGATGATAACGTGTCATCCAGTCACCTTCAACGGGGATGCCACCTAGCCGATGGGTCCCAATTATTGACATGACACCATAGACATTTAAATTATACAAAAAAATACATTAAGATATAATAATTAAATAAATGTTAGGGATTTAAGGTTGAGACAACTTAATCCCAAAAAATCCAAAGAATAATTGTTAAAATACCCTAATTTACTCTACAAAACAGGAAAATGTGACTGGACTTAGTGCTATCCATTGTGGAAACCTATAGTTAAGGTCAAGAAAAACACTCTAGTAACCTACTATAGTTGAGATCCTGGATGAGTTGCTTAAAGAATTTGTTGAAATGACTGAGAAATCTTCCACACATTTAGAGCAACACCCAGTGAGTAATCAATACAAGACCTATCCACAATCCTCAGCTAGAACTTCCAACTTACCTCAAGAGGAGGGTGGCCAATGTCTAACGTATCTTTTAGAGGACTCCACCTTGAAAGAGAAAGCTCAAGCACCTTTTCTAGAGCATCTCAAACCAACTGTCTTGAATAACTCTCTAAAAATGACCTTATCCATTGAAACTATGTTGATACCAGAAATTAAGCAACTTCAAATTGAGGTTCCTTTGTTACAAGCAATTAAAGAGATTCTTGAATTAAACCAACGGGTTAAATATTTGTGCAACAAAACACCAAGAAGGAAACCAAAATGAATTAATACTACACACATAAATGGTTATCTAGCTGACTTTTTTGCTAGAAAAACCATAGATCTAAAATATGATGACCTAGGTAGTCCACTTATGACAATGGCAATCAAGGAGGTTGCAATACCTAACACACTTGTGGACCTAGGAGTAGCCATTAATGTAATGACAATAGATGTGATGGAAAAATTGGGACTCACTGATTTACGTCCCACAACTATAGTGTTGCAAATGGAAAATCAATCCATCACTATTCCTAAAAATGTTCTTGTTAAAGTTGACGATTGGGAATAACCAGTAGACTTTCAAATAATCCAGTCCCTCACACCAAAGGACAATTATTCGATAATCCTAGGAAGACCATGGATAGCTACCATTGTAGCCAAGATTGACTGTAGAGAGGGAGGAATGACCATTTCACATGGTCCTAATAGCAAACATTTATTCTTGTATCCTCTCGCTAAACCTGTTGAACATAACCAAGTTTGGGTTGATGAACTAGATGGTCCCAATAAACAAGAGAATCTGGCCTCACTTTCTATTGTATTCATTAAAGAACATGATGAAGATTTGGAAGATGAATTGGAAAATAATATGAAAAATCATACCATAGATTCACGTGATGAAGAAATGTTAGACATAGAAGACATTCTAGGGCACCCAATCAATGTTTATCACACTAAATTTTATTACACCATCTTCATGGGGTTACCTTATACTATGGCTAATATCATTCCAAAAATGGCTCACTTATTCGAAGATATTGCCAGAATCTATAGAACCATACCACATAGCTGTCCTCTCAACACTTTGACTAGAGAAGTTTATACTGTCACCTCCAACCATCAAGGGGTCAAAACCATCATGTTATTACCATGAAAAACTTTGAATATCAACAATTGGTTGACAGATCCAAAAGAGAACAAAGTTTTGGTGAATAGATCTAAAGCTTTTGCTTGGGATTATACAAACATGAGAGGAATACACCCAAGTGTTTGTACCCATCACATCTATACTGAGGATGTTAGACCTATTTTTCAACCACAATGAAGACTCAACCCTACCTTGAAAGACATTATTAAAACTAAAATTGAGAAAATTCTGCGAGTGGGATTTATCTATCCCATTTCTAACAAAAAATGGGTTTTTCCTTTGGTAGTGGTCCCAAATAAAAATGGGAAGTGGAGAGTGTGCATTGACTATAGGGAACTCAAAAAAGCTACCCATAGAGATTACTTCCCTCTACTGTTTCTATACCAAGTCTTGGATAATTTGGCTGGAAGGAAGTATTTCTCATTCTTGGATAGATTCAATGGATATAACCAAATAAAAATAGTTGTAGAAGACCAAGATAAAAAAAAATTACTGGCCATTGGGGAACTTTTGCATATTGTGTCCTTCACTTTGGGCTATGCAACACTCTTTCAACATTTCAAAGAACTATCCTGGCAATATTT
Source organism: Sequoia sempervirens (assembly GCA_007258455.2). Lineage (NCBI taxonomy): Eukaryota > Viridiplantae > Streptophyta > Pinopsida > Cupressales > Cupressaceae > Sequoia > Sequoia sempervirens. Next base: position 414,772,001 of record VDFB02105785.1, read on the forward strand.
ACTAGGCTAGTGAATGGCTATGTGGAAGTCTATATGGATGACTTCATTGTGTATGGGTAAACTTTTGATGAAGGCCTTGAAAATATGGACAAAGTATTTAAGTGATGTGAGGACCATTGGCTATCCCTGAGTCACAAAAAAGTATAATAATGGTAGAACAAGGGATAGTGTTGGGACATCACATTTTACTTGAAGGGATAAAAGTAGATCCTAAGAAAATTGAGGTAATACAACTTGAGACTCTAAAAAACCAAACTGACGTTAGAAGTTTCTTAGACATGTTCGATACTATTGAAGATTCATAGAAAATTTCATTAAGATTGTAGCTCCTATGTTTTCCCTCCTCCAAAATAATGTAGATTTTATCTAGACAATAGAGTGTCCATCATCATTTGAGATCATTAAGGAGAAACTCATCTCTTCTCTTGTCCTACATGAACCTAATTGGAACTTTCCATTCCATATTTATGCAAATGCTTCTGATGATGCTATTGGAGCGGTTTTACGTCAGGAAGATGAGAATGGGGGAAAGTATGCTATCTATTTCATTAGTAAGAATTTGACTCCCACTTAATGGAATTACACCACCATGGAGAATTTTTTTTTAGCTGTAGTACATGCAATCAAGAAATTTTGACATTACATCACAAGGTACATAGTAACTGTGTCCACAAACCTTTCAGACATCAAGTACCTAATGAAAAAACTTGTAGTAAATGGGAGGATAATCAAGTGGTTATTGCTTCTACAAAAATTCAACATGACAATTATTTATAAACCTAGAAATTTCAATGTAGTTGCAATTTTTTTATCTTGGATCAAGCAAGACAACGTAGATTGTGCTTTTGTGCAGGATGAATTCCTAGATGAAATTTTTTTTGCCATCTCCACTGAAACCCCTTGGTTTTCTGACATCACCAACTACTTGGCCACTTCAAAGTTGCCACCATATTTTACATTAAAATAAAAGAAACACCTCATTTGAGAAAGCACCATGTTCAAATGGATTAATGGAGTATTATTTTGATGTGATCCTAATATGGTTTTATGACGTTGTGTCAAGGAAGATGAAAAATACAGCATCCCTAGAGCTTTCCATGATGACCCCTCTGGAGGCCATTATTCTACCAAGAGAATTTCCCATACGATTTTGTGTGCAGGATACTATTGGCCCTCTATGCATAAAGATGTAAAAAAATATGTTTGTCGTTGTGATGAATGCCAAAGAGTAGGGAGACCCATTGCATCCAATGAAATTCCCCTACAACCCCAGGTATTGTTTGAACCATTTGAAAAGTGAGGATTGGATTTTATTAGTCCTATAAACCCCCCTTCACAAGGGAAAGAGTACATTTTTGTATGTACCGTCTATCTGACCAAGTGGGAAAAAGTTTAAGCTCTAAGAGTCGTTGGGGAAGAACAAGTATCTGACTTCCTATATAATATTTATTTTTCTCAAATTTGGAGCCCCTAGAACAATTGTCATAGATCAAGGACCCTAGTTTATGTCTAAAGTTCTATTAGCCTTTACTAATCATTTCTAGGCAAGCCATAAGAAATCATCACCCTATCACCCATAAGAAATGGTCAAGTAGAAGTCACTAACATGGAGCTTGAAACTATTCTAACAAAAAAAGTTTCATCAAGGAGAAAACACTAGGCTATAAAGTTACCTAAAGCCATTTGGCCTTCTAACACAACTTGGAAATCAACCACTGGTTTCATTCTATACAAGTTAGTTTTCGAGAAGAAACCTCTTCTACCCATTGAATTTGAACTTCAAACCCTGGGAACAACAATGGAGTTAGGCTTAGATCTCAAATGATCCCAGGTTGAAATAGTTCTACAACATAATGAATTAGATGAACTATGTTTAGATGTTGTCCAACAAATTGAGCTAGTTCAACAACAATGAAAGGCCTAGCATGATAAACACATAAAGGAAAGAGAGTTCCATAATAGGGATTAGGCTTTGTTATTTGATTGCTGATATAAAGATCATCAAGGGAAACTGAGGACTCATTGGTTGGATCCATATGAAATTTTTTAAGTATTTCCAAAAGGACCAATACAACTCAAACCCATTGATGGTGACACTCAAACCCTCTTAGTCAACAATCATCAATTACGCATCTACCACAAACCTGTCAATAAAGAGAAATTTACAAGAATGCTAGAAATGTAAGGAGAAATCCAATGCCTTGACTCTACTTTGGTAGAGCCAATGTAGTTTTCATATTTTGAGTAAATCCAAAAAAAAAAACTTTGCATGTGTATGTATTTGTAGTTACTTCAGGGAATTTCTTTGAATTTTTTATCTTTTGGACTTGGCTAAATTTCATTTCTATCTTGTAGGACTTTATTTTTAATCAAGAACAAATTATGGTGCATCTTGCTACGATGCTATGGAACTTGTTGTCTCGGTTACTATGATGCTCCAAAACTTGTTCGCTTGCTTGCTACGATGTTGTGGAACTTGCACACCCAAGTCATACCATTCCCAGTTTTACTCTTGCAGTCTGGTGCAACTTTCAACAATGTTCCAAAAATTCTTAAAAGTCCAAAATTCCTTCATTCCACTTCCTTCTTCTAGCGGCATCTTTCGACGATGCTCCAAAAATTTTCTTGTTTCATTCCATCTACATCTTTCAACGATGCTCCATAATTTCCCTGCTTCTTCCTTTTAGCAACATCTTTCAATGATTCTCCAAAAAAAATTCTTCTTTCTAATAGAATCTTTTGGTGATGCTCTAGAAATTTTGCTTCCTTCTTCCAAGAACATCTTTCAATGATGCTCCAAGAATTTTGTTGTTGCTTCCAGCTACATATTTTGGTGATGCTCCAAAAATTTTGGTGTTGCTTCTAGCTACATCTTTTGGCAATGCTCCAAAAATTCCGTTGTTACATCCCAGTGGCATCTTTCAGTGATGATCTAAAAATTTCTTTTTCACTTTGGTTGCATCTCTTAGCGATGCTCCTAAATTTTGCTAATTCACTTTTTCATTTTGACTACATCTTTCAGCATGCTCCAAAAATTTTGTTCTTCATCTTGGCCACATCTTCTAGCGATGCTCTAGACTTTTGTAAATTCCCTTCCTCTCCAAATGCTCTGATATTTCCAACGCCATACACATGATCATCATTAAAATTTTCCATCACCTTTGAAATCCACGTCCTACATTGCCATGTCTTATCATAATAAATCAAAGTTATTATGGCTACATTTTGTCATAATAGTTACAACATTAATTAGTTATCCCATCTTCATTCATAATAAATTCATCACCACCCTCAACATCCCATCTGATTATGCTATTATGTCAGCAAAGGTAAGAGATTTTCAAATTGATGATGAGACATAAGATATGTTCAAATTTTACTTTAAGTAGGTAATTATTGTGAATAAAAATAATAAATTAGCACATACCACTACCCTTTCCAAACTTAGTAAATTTTGTGGATTGTACTCTCACTTAAGATGCGGAAATTCATATGCTCTTTTCCATGCAAAGTAGTGATTTCAATACAATGAAGCCAAATGCCATAATTAATTCATGTCAAAGTATGAGTGGTTGAAGAGTTTTCATTTTCTTTAATCTTCATCACAGTTTCATTTAATAGTTTTTCATGTTTTGAATGCCATGACATTTAGTAGAAACTGAGTAGAATAACAAGAAAGGGACAACATGAGAGGAGCCAAGAGAAAATTAGAGCCAACTTCCACATACAAGTTATTGGCACTAAGTAAAATTTTGAAACTATTTCAGAAGGTTGGGTGACTAGAGTTTATGAAGAAGTTTGAAGGGCACAATGAGCAACTGGTTAAAGAATTTTCATAAAACTTCTCAAATGGAAAGTCAATAGTGCATGGGAAGAAATTCAGGGTAAGCCCTTGATTCATTTCTTGTTTATCTGGTATTAGAAATGAGGGTGTAAATTTATCAGCAACTACAAATATTTCCTATCAAAAATGTTAGAGATTTTTAGTAGGGAAGGGGAACCTCAGCCTTTATTAGTTGTAAATACCTGAGGGAAAAAAAAAGGATTTCAAAGAATTTCCATTCCAGAGCCATGGAGAACAATACTTTCCTAGATAATCAATTATCTCACATTTGAAGGGAAATGTTCCATAATAGTTGGTCCCCCCTTTTGATTATTGACCCATTTGCGCCATGATGCTGAAAACCCTGAATTCAAAGTCAACCTTCCCACTTTTCTTAGTGATTCTATTGTTACTATCATTGAAAAGGTTAAAATTGGGTCGGGTCATTAAAACATCATGGACTCATACATTTAATGTGTAGATATCATTTCTTAAAGAAAGGAAGAACGAAACAAAAATGGCAAAAATTTCTTCAAAAATTTGAGAACACTGTGCCAACAAGACATATAGAGGAAGGAAAGCCATCCAATCTAGCAGCTCAAAATTTAGAAGAACTTACTTCTAAACCTCAAAATTTTGAAGGGGCTCAATGAGGTACTAAAAAATCCAATAAACCCTTCAAACCCTTAGGAATGACTAAGTCCACAAAATGTATTGGAGGCTCTAGAAAAACAAGAGTATATGGACCTAGGAAAGTCAAAAGATGAGAATGCTCATTCCCATAAAAAGTTAAATGGATGTAAAATAGAAGTACACATGCCTTCCCCTTTCAGAAGAAGCAAGAGATTTTCTTCTAAGATTACTTGTGTTGCTGCTTCTAATTAGCCACATATCCCTAAAAATAAATGACAAAATAGGCAGCCTCAAGAAACTATAGTACACTCATGTGAAAAAGAGGCCCAACCATGTGTAGAAACAACCCAACTAGGTGAATCTGGAAAGGAAAAGTCTCACTTGAGACAAGACAAGAAGAAATAAGAGAACAACTGCCAAATGTTGTACTTATTGAGGATGAGCCTCTAGAATCATTTTCTCCTTTTCACCAGCCAATGGAAACACATGATGGTGATATGACTCACCTAAGTGAAAAATTGTCTTCCCCAATTTCCAGTGATGTAGAACCGGACCCACTAGAGGTACATGATAAAGAAAATGTGATTGATGATAATGCAGAAACTTATGTTTCTCCTCTTTTTTCTAATGTACAAATTGAAAGTTTTGATAACATAAAAAAAAATTAGATGAGTTGAAAATATAAATTATTCAATTAAGATTTAGCCCATAGAAAAATGAAGAACAAATCAATCACAAACAGGAGGAAATATATGTACAAACTGCAATTTTGAAGAAAAGAGATCAAGAAATCAAAAGTTTTGAAGGCTCAATTGGAGCAAAAAGATAAAATTATTGGAGATTTGTAATTTCAGGTGCAACAGTGGAATGAGGAAGGTAAATAGTATTTGAAAAAAATGTCTGAAAAAGACAAACAAATTAAAGGTTTAACTGATAATTTAGTGCAAACTCTCCAAGAATTTGCAGAAAAATAAAAAGATGAACTCAATGCAGTTTTGAGTAGGACTATTGAATTAGAACAAGATTTGCAAGAAATTAAGATAAAACCAAAAATGAATAGAAGTAAATACAGACTAAGCCAACCAAAATGGAGTGGTTTCAAGTCCACATTCCCCCAATGTTGAAAAAATAGATGGAAAGGTGTTATTTCATGAGACAAGCAGGGGCAGAGAATGCCAAACTAAAGAAGGAAATAGTTTTATTAAAAGAATCATATAATAGGCTTTATTAGGATAAAACTGATGCACACTGAATTGGGGAGTTATTATTAGCCTGTAGGAAACCATCCAGATTGTATTCTATGTTTTTGAATGAGCAACTATTAAGATGGAAATTATTGATAATTTCTTGCAATCTGCCTCATGATCTAGATGATGAGGAATTTTTAAAAGCATTTCAAGAGGCAACACCTACTCAACAAAACTTACTATATGAATTATGTGTGCATAATTTGTTTTTATAAAGACATACTAATTTCTTTGTCAATCTCTTTGTTGGGAAGTATAGCTCAGAGCATTCATGTCCACTATGCAAAATCAGATTCAATGGTAGGAAAGAAAAAAAGAGTATTTGTAGGAAGAAAGGACTATGGTACTTCAAATGAGGTACGCCAATAGAAAACCCTTTGCTTTTAAAGCTCAATTTTGAGGTATGAATAGCTATGAAGCTGTGAGAAGTAAATACAATGATAATATTTAAATTTTTATAAGAATTTCAAAGTCTAGGGACCAAGATTGATAGAAAAAGCATGGAGTTCCAATGAGGAGTGGTACACTCCTTTGTTGATGTATCTTAAAAGGAGGGAGGTGATCTCACCTATCAATATAAGGTGGTCATATAGGATGGACGAGGTATTAGCAGAAATACTTCAACAACTTAAGACCAAATGGATAGGAATGAGGTATAGACCTCCATTACTTCTTCAACCACCCCCTATAGTACTTGTCACTATAGAGCAGAATCATGAGGACTTGCATTCATGGAAAGTAAGGATTAGATACAATAAGGGTTTTCTTAAAAAACATGGTGATTGAGATAGAGAAGCAGATGATCCATATGACCTTAGTGCCAAATACGATGAATTAAATAGGAACAAGGATGTGGAAAGGAAAAGGACACAATAGAGAGCAAGAGGACTTGCTCAAGCTTAGGAAGGGGAGAAGTGATTAGGTATAAATAACCTCATAATTATAATAAGCTAAAAATGCTTTATTGTTCTTACCAATCACTTTAGCCCTACCAATTGTTTATTTTTAGGATTAATAATTGCTTACTTTTTGTAAAAAATGTATAAATAATTATTTCCTAAACTGATTGAAATTAGCTAACATTGATATAATGGTATAGCTTTCATTTATTGTACAAGAAATTTTGCATGACCGAGTGGACTTTAAGTGAAATTCAAATACTTGAAGAAAGAGTGTCAAAAGTCTAGGCATTGGAAATTCAGGCGTGAATAGTGGAACAAGTCCTTTTAATGCTATATGTTTAAAAAATTTATGGATCCACTCCAAGCCTTTAATATTTTTTAAGTTATGGAGCTCAGTCCGTTGGTTAGTTGAAATTTTGTTAAAATAATTTTTCAATGGTGATCTTCCACCATCTGAAATGTAAGATTTTGTTAGTAGTTTAGTATATATATGTTACCACCAAAAAAAATGATATGGTGATAATGTTATGATGTTATGATATGCGTTGAACACTATTCAATTATGTATTTTTTGTTACCCTTTTACATGAATAAATAAATATTTCCAATCCTATTCTTAGTTAATCATTTTGAGTAATGGAAGTATCGTGGATGGATTCATTGTGAAGATGTGAATTTACATGTGATATGAGTTAAACGTAAGAACACTAGAGAGCTGGCCACTTGAGGGAATATCATAGAGTAGATAGATAAGTATTTTAATTTTTGTGTTTCGAGCTCTGTCAATTATTCCTGCAGGTCATAGTTCAAGTTTGCAATATCTTAGTTTTGTTTATTTGAAATTTCGGAGCACCCACTTTGGTTGTGAGTTATAGGTTGTTAAGTTTACTTTCTATCAATAGTTAGTTGTTAGCCGTTAGTGATTTTCATTTAAATTTTATAGTTTTATCATAAGTATTTTTTTTTAGGTAATTTATATTCTTTCTAGTTTAATCATCTTATGCTTTCGAGCTTAACAATTTCATGCTTTCTAGCTTAAAACAACTTTAAGCTTTCTAGTTTGAATGATTTCTAGTATAGCTTTTATTTACAAATATTTGAAGAATCCATAAAATCTAAGAGAGTTAGCCAAGATATCCCCTATTTCATACAGCCTTCGAACACTACCCGGTCAATATAATTGATGCATTTTCGACTAAAGTGATAGGACCTCATGACAGTCCATCAATCACCATGGGAAAATGGATTGGAGATATGAAAAACTCAGAGAGGTTATTGTAGAGGGGGCCTACATGATATTGTACCTTCAGAGAAAAATTTTCTAAGTGCCACAATTTCCAAGTAATAGCTCATCAAATTTTTTTGACCTTTTGCACTTTGGTCTCTTAAGAGAAATCATTGGTACAATGTAGCACAAAACATTATGGCATACTGGGGTGTGAAATAGGACCTTTCCATACCCATTCAGATGTGATGAAATTTTCAGTATGGTCACATGAACAAAAAAAAATTACACCACCTTGCAACTTTACACTACATGCATCTGACACTTTTTCCATCAATTGAAAACTTTCCACCACATATAAATGGATTAGAGATATAAAAAACTTAGAAAGGTTATTGTAGAGGGGCCCTATGTGATCTTGTACCTTGAAAAAAAAAAATTCTTAATTCCATGGTTTTTGAGTAACAACTCATCAAAGTTTGTTGTCCTTTCGCACTTTGATCTCTTAAGGGAAATCATTTGTGCAATGTAGCCCAAAAATTTTCATCATGTTGGGGTAAAAAATAGCACCTTTCCTACCATAAACCTACCCATCCAATTGTGTTGGAACTATTGGTTTGGTTGTACAATAAACATAACAAAAATTACACCACCTTGCAACTATACACTACATGCATTTGATGCTTTTTCCATCCACTGAAAATTTGTCACCATGGGAAAATGGATTAGAGGTATGAAAAACTAAGAGAGGTTATTGTAGAGGGAACCTACATGATTTTTTACCTTCAAATGGAATTCTTTTAAGTTCCACAATTTCTAAGTAATAAATTTTCAAAGTTTACTTCCCTTTCTCACTTTGGTCTCTTAATAGAAATCATCAATGCAATGTATCCTAGAATGTTCCAACATGTTGGGGTGTGAAATAGGAAATTTCCTAGCATCTTACCCATTTGGGTGTGTTGGAACTGTCGGTTTGGTCGCACAATGGATAGAATGAAAATTACACCATCTTGCAACTTTACCCTACATGCAACTGACACTTTTTCCATCAACTGAAAACTAGTCACCATGAGCAAATGGATTGAATACATGAAAAACCGAGAGAGGTTATTGTAGAGGGGGCCTACATTACCATGTTACTTCAAACGAAATGTTTCTAAGTGCCATAGTTTCCAAGTAACATCTTGTCAAAGTTTTTTCCTTTCACACTTTGGTCTCTTAAGAGATATCATTGGTGCAATATAGCCTAGAACATTCTTGCATGTTGAGGTGTGAAAGATGACCTTTCCTAGCATAAACCTACTCATCTATATGTGTTGTAACTATTGGTTTGGTTGCATGAAAAATAAAATAAAAATTAGATCACCTTGCAACTTTACACTACATGCATTTAACTCTTTTTCCATCAACTAAAAACTTGTCACCATGGGAAAATGGATTGAAGGTATGAAAATCTGAGAGAGGTTATTATAGAGAGACCCCACATGATCCTATACCTTCAAATGAAATGTTTCTAAGTACCACATTTTCTAAGCAATATCTCATCAAAGTTTGTTTCCCTTTTGCACTTTGGTCTCTTAAGAGAAACCGTCAATGCAATGTAGCTCAAAATGTTTCAACATGTTGGGGTGCAAAATAGGACCTTACCTAGTGTAAACCTACCCATTATGATCATGTTTTGGAAATATTTTTCTGTCACACGATGAATAGAATGAAAATTACACCACCTTGCAACTTTATATTGCATACATTTGAAGCTTTTTCCATCAATTAAAAACTTGTCAACATGAGAAAATGGATTGGAGGCATGAAAAATAGAGAGAGCTTATTATAGAGGGACCCTACAGGATCTTTTACCTTCAAAATAAATGTTTCTAAGTTCCACATTTTCTAAGTAATAGCTCGTCAAAGTTTACTGCCCTTTTGCACTTTGGTCTCTTAAGAGAAATTATTAGTGCAATGTAGCCCAGAACATTTCGGCATGTTGGGGTACAAAAAAGGACCTTTCCTAGCATAAACCTACCCATCTATAAATATTGGAATTATTTATTTGGTCACACGATGAACAAAACAAAAATTACAACACCTTGCAACTTTACACTACATTCATTTGAAACTTTTTCCATCAACTGAAAACTTGTCACCATGGGAAAATGGATTGGATGTATGAAAAATTGAGAGAGGTTATTGTAGAGGGACCCTACATGATCATGTACCTTTAGATGAAATTTTTCTAAGTGCCATAGTTTCCAAGTAACAACTTGTCAAATTGTGTTGCCCTTTCACACTTTGGTCTCTTAAGAGAAATCGTCGGTGCAATATAGCCCAAAACATTTTGGCATGTTGAGGTATAAAAAATGACCTTTAATAACATAAAAATATCCATTTAGATTTGTTTAAATTATCATTTTGGTCACATAATGAACATAACAAAAATTACAACACCTTGCAACTTTACACTACATGCATCTAACACTTTTTCCATCAACTAAAAACTTGTCACCATGGGAAAATGGATTGGATTGGAGGTATAAAAATTTGAGAGAGGTTATTGTAGAGGGACCCTACATGATCATGTACCTTCATATGAAATGTTTCTAAGTGCCACGATTACTGGGTAATAACTTTTCAAAGTTTTTTTCCCTTTCGCACTTTGGCCTCTTAAGAGAAATTGTCGGTGCAATGTAGCCCAAAATGTTATGGCATGTTGGCATGTAAAAAAATACATTTCCTAACATAAACATATCCATTCAGATGTGTTTGAATTATCATTTTGGTCACATGATGAACATAACAAAAATTACAACACCTTGCAACTTTACACTACATGAATCTGACACTTTTTCCATCAACTAAAAACTTGTCACCACAAGTGAATGGATTGGAGGTATGAAAAAAATTGAGAGAAGTTATTATAGAGGGACCCTACATGATCTTGTAACTTCAGACAAAATGTTTCTAAGTGACATGGTTTTTGAGTAACAACTCATCAAAGTTTGTTGCCCTTTTGTACTTTGGTCTCTTAAGAGGTATTATTAGTGCAATGTAGCCTAGAACATTCCAACATGTTGGGGTGTGAAATAGAACCTTTCCTATCATAAACCTACCCATCTAGATGTGTTGGAGCTATCAATTTGGTCACACAATGGATAGAATGAAAATTTCAACATCTTGTAACTTTACACTGCATGCATCTGATGCTTTTTTTATCAACTAAAAACTTGTGACCACATGAAAAGGGATTAGAGATATGGAAGATCAAGAAAGATTATTGTAGAGAGGACATATGTGACCTTGTAACTTCAGACAAAATATTTCTAAGTGCCATGGTTTTCAAATAACATCTCTTCAAATTTTATTTCCCTTTCACACTTTGGTCTCTTAAGAAAATCACCAATGCAATGTAGCCTGAAATGTTTCGGCATGATGGGGTGCAAAATGGGACCTTTCCTAGCATAAACCTACCCTTTCGAATGTGTTGGAACTATCATTTTAGTCACACAATGAATAAAATGAAAAATACACCACCTTGCAACTTTACATTGCATGCATAGAGGCATCTTAAAGGGATCTATCATTACACAAGAGGGAGAACAAAGTCATTCCCAAGCACTAGGTGCTACTATTGTTGATCAAGTTGGCCAAAATCTAAATATGAACTTTACAACTAAAACTAGATAAATAGAAGCACATAATAACCCTACCTTAGAGAAGAATCTTAAAAATATCAAAAATAAAATGAAGGCATAAAATAATACATTTATTGCAAATGATTCATCTTTTTCAAAAAATGTGAATGTTGACATGGATACATCAATCTTGCAAGATAAGAGTCCATTCAAATTGAATGAGTGGGTAATTTACAATGGATACATCAATATTGCAATTGATAACAGTATGCTCAAAGTGCAATGGCAAAGGTGGAGATGGAAGTAGAGATGGGAAGATTTCCTGAGCTAAGAGCAAGGGAAAACAACAAAAGAAAGCTAGTCACGGGTAAAAAAAAAGAGTACAACGCAATATATTCATGAGTATAGTTCATACAATGAACCCTTCTAATAATGAATAGTCAATTTTCAAGCACAGTGCAAGCACTTGATAAAAGTAAAATCATATCAAGCACCTAGAAATAATAGTCATCCTAGAGATAGAGGGTGCATTCAAATCTATGTTGTCAAAATATCTATAATCTCCAATTCCTATACATGTATCCCTTTTTGTTTCAAGGAATGAAAGAGTGAAGGAAAGATAATTGGAGAGGTATATTATGAAAATCATTTTTCTCTTTAGGAAATTTCTTTATCTTCAATATTTTCACTTTGAACTATAATATAACTTCCCTCTCATAACTATCATTCAAAACTTAATACTTTTCTCCTCATAAATCTACTACTAATTCATTCCTTATGATGCCCTACTCTATTATATTGACCTTTTGGTAGTATAGTGGCATGTGTAGGTCATATTTCTCTTTATGTCCTTTTGGTTATCTCATTGTCATGACATTTATCTTCATCATGTTGTATCCCTTCTACTATATTTTCCAAACTAGATTATATGAAGAGTTTTAATAGGGGTATTGAAAGTTCATTTTGGTCTCAATTTGACTTGATAGTGAAACACAACAAAAGACAATGAATGTAATTTTTATCACAACAAAGTCCACTATGTACCATTTTAAATAGACCTACCATAAATATGCATATAATTTTCCCAATATTCACTGAATATGTGTAAAAATGTAGTAGCAAGAAAATGAGAAACTTTAAGTTAAAGATGGGTAATAAGTCCTTCTTATGCCATATAAAATTTGGAACCAAAACATAAGTAAAGTTGAAATGTGGCTTGCTCTAATAACAACAAAATTTTAAGTTTTTCAAAGCATGCTCAAATTTTGAAAAAGTTGATTTTATAAAGGTTTTTTTACTATCATCATGTTTCAATAGGGGTTGGGTTGAGGTACATCTACGAGACCATTCTTCGAGCAATTATGATATCCTGTAAGTGTTATGTATGTATCATTTTGTGTGTGATATGAAGTTTCACCACAATTCCCT
>VDFB02105785.1:414788765-414801920 GCA_007258455.2 Sequoia sempervirens
AAAAGAGCTAAGAGGAATAAACAAAGATATGAGAAAGAAAAGAAAGGTAATAATATTGATAGAGCATATTATGTGAATGAGGATGCTAGTATATCTAATGAGGAATCTAATCATGGAGATCCTGGTGATAATGAATGCTTATTCTTGGTTATAAAAGATGAACCTACTTTTGTTAATTCTAAAAAATAGGTGAAAGAATGCCCTCTGGAGAAGGAGAAAAATGAAGGTACTATAATCTCTGCCCTACATGCTAAAAAAGACAAGAACTATTGGGTTATTGGAAATGGTTTTTCTCATCACATGATCAATGATAAGAGTAAGTTTTTTAAACTTGAAAAATATGATGGAGGCTTAGTTATGTTTGGAGATGATAATAGTGCTAGGATTTGTGGGATAGGTTCAGTAATTTTTTATGGAAAGCATAATACCAATGATGTCTACTATGTTAAGGGTTTAAGGAATAATATCTTGAGTGTTAGATAGATGTGTAGTGAAGGATATAATCTTGTATTTGAGGATGAGAGATGTGAGATCAGGAAAGGACCTAGACCAGTGATTGTTGTAGGAAAGAAATATGAAGTAAATATCTATCAACTTAAGGGTGTTGATGGATGATGCTTTATGACTCAAATTAATGATAGTTGGTTGTGGCATGAAAGAATATTTCATATGAATTTATATAACTTGGAGAGGATTAGTGCAGTTCAAGCCGTGAGAGATTTACCAATGATTGCAAAGCCTATTAATGTTATTTTCAGGAATTTTCAGTTTGGAAAGCAAACAAGAAGCCATTACATATCAAAGGAACAATCTATTACTAGACTACTAAATTTAATTCATAAAAATCTATATGGTCCTACAAGAGTGAGAAGTCTACAAGGTGAAAGGTGCTTTATTCTTTTTATTGATGATTATTCTAGATATACATGGGTTACATTTCTTAGAGAGAAGTCTAATGCATTAGATAGATTCAAGACATTCAAAGATATGATTGAAAATGAAGTAAATTTGAGGATAAAATGCTTAAGGTTTGACAGAGGTGGTGAATTCACCTCCCATGAGTTTAATATGTTTTATGAAGTGCATGGAATAAAATGATAGTTATCTACTCTGAGAACTCCTTGGCAGAATGGAGTTGTTGAAAGAAAGAACAAAACAATTCAAGAGGCTACTAGATCAATGAAAGCTGAGGTTGGTTTACCAGAATTTTACTAGAGAGAAACTATTCACACCATTGTTTATGTATTCAATCGATTTTAGGAAAGAGAAAACAATACAAAGAACCCCTATGAGCTATGTCATGGAATAATTCGTACTATTAAGTATTTCAAGGCATTTGGAAGAAAATGTTATATCAGAAGAGGTGAAGAAACTTTAGGAAATTTTGATGCAAGAAGTGATGAAGGCAATTTTCTTGGATATTCTACTAAAATAAAAGCTTACAATTGTTTTAATAAAAATACTAAGAAAGTTTGTAGAAAGTGTAAATGTCAAGGTTGATGAAGTAATGAAGAATTCAATTGATGTTGATGGATATGTATCTGATGAACCTGATTGCATAAGGATTGAATAAATTGTGGAAGAAAAGGGAAAGGATGAGCAAGAGAATTAGAATGAAGATAAAGAAGAAGCTTTCACGATGTTCCCTAAGACACCTAGTTATGTGTAGAAGAATCATTCAGAAAGTCAGATCATTGGAGACAAAACAAAAGGAGTATTGGTAAGAAGCAAAGTTGTTGCTGGTGAAGTAAATCTATGTTTACTTTCTAAGATTGAACTGAATATTGTAAGTGAAGCATGTAAAGATGAGCATTGGATGGAAGCCATGAAAGAAGAACTTATGCCAATTGAGAAGAATCAAACTTGATAATTGGTCCCAAGACCGGTAGAAAAAAAACATTATTGGATCAAAGTGGGTATTTAGAAATAAGTTGAATGAGAATGGAGAGGTGGTAAGAGAAAAAGCAAGGCTTGTGTGTAAGGGTTACTCATAAGTAGAAGGCACATATTTTCATGATAATTTTTCTTCAGTGGAAAGAATGGAAGCTATAAGGATTTTCTTAGCATTTTCTTCTCATAAAGATTTCAAGTTCAATCAGATGGATGCCAAGTCTACATTTTTGAATGGTGAGCTAAAAGAATTCTACATGGAAAAATCAGAAGGATATCAGTTGTCAGATCAACTGGATATGGTGTGCAGATTGAATAAAGATTTATATGGATTGAAGCAAGATCCTAGAGCTTGGTATGCAAGGTTAGATAGGTATTTGATTCAACAAGATTTCAACAAAGGTACGGTAGATAGTAATCTATATTTTAAATTTGAAAATGAAAAAATATTGATTGTGGTTGTATATGTTGATGACATTATTTTTGGAGGAAATGAAACTATGTGTAAGATATTTTTGAGAGAAATGAAAAATAATATGAGATGTCTATGTTTGGAGAGATGAATTTCTTTGTTGGGCTACAAATTAATCAAACAAAGAAAGGAAATTTTATTTCACAGTCTAAGTATGTGAAAGATATGTTGAAGAAGTTTGGGATGGATGGTTCCAAACTAGTAGGAACTCCTATGGTGATTGGTTGTAGATTAGGCATATATGATGATTTGCCTAAGGCTAATCAGAGAAAATATAGATCTATGATTGGTGGACTATTGTATTTGCTGCTACTAGACTAGATATTATGCATGTTGTTTGTCTTGTGGATAGATTTCAAGAAGATCCTAAGGAAACACATGTTGCTACTATTAAAATAGTGTTTGGATATTTGAATGGCTCTCCAGATTATGGGTTATGGTATCCTAGGGATACCGACTTTACACTAAATGCTTATACAAATGCAAATTGGGTTGGATGTGTATATGATAGAAAAAGTACAAGTGGTGTTGCATTCTTTCTTGGTTATAGATTGGTGGCACGATTGAGTAAAAAATAAGATTTAGTTTTCTTGTCTACTATTGAAGTTGAGTACATTGCTACTGCATCTTGTTGTACACAAGTTCTATGGATGAAACATACATTGAAAGATATCACAGTTGTGTATGATGATCCTATTTCTATTATGTGATAACACGATTGTAATAAAATTTTCAAAGAACCTAGTGATACACTTGAGGAAAAATCATATATCTATCAAGTATCATTTCTTGAGAGAGAAGGTTGTGGAGAATGAAGTAAAGCTTGAGTATGTCCCTATGAAGGATCAAATTGTTGAAATATTTATGAAGGATCTTCCTATAGATACTTTTGAGTATCTCTGAGAGAAGTTAGGGGTTATTTCCCCTCCTTTCTTGAACTTGATACATATGGAGATGCATCAATCTGGTGGTTCTATGGATCTATCTTTCTTCTAGACTGATGTTTTGTCAGCTACCTCTCAAGGGAGTAGGTAGTGTCATCTATGAGTATTATTTTTTTAATGTTAAATGGGAAATCAATGTAAAATATCTTTTTCCTTTGCTATTGATGTTAATGGGGGAGAGGAAGAATGTCAAAAAGAGAAGAGTATCATGTGAAAAATATTATCTACTAAGGGGGAGAAACATAAAGAAAAATCATGTGAAGTGTGTTCAAAGCATGTATGTTGTCTTTGATGGTTTTTCACATCATGTGTTGCCATCAATGACAAAGGGATAGATTTTTGTAAGAATGAAGGTGTTTTCATTGATTTCAATTGATCTATTGGTTATCAACTAGTTGTTGTTGACATTGATGTCATGGATGCAGGTTATTGCTTATACATGTTGAGGATATTGAGAAAATTGTAATGAAGAAAGGTTGCAGGTGTTTAGAAATTGCTTTGGGTTTTGCTTTGGGATTTGCTCCTATGTTTGTGTGGTTCAAATATGTTGATCATGGTTTTTTGAAGCTGCTATATCTAGATTCTTGGCTTTTGATTCATTATACAGTGTGAGTTATGTTCACTAGTTATGAACTGTGGTTTTCTATGTATTTGGCTGAGGTTTGGGAGAAATTTTGTTGGTCTAGAATTATTTTTGGCTAAGTCTTATGACTTGCGGTTCAAAATTTAAGTTCTTATGATCATGTTGAAGACAATTTTGGTGTCTAGAAGGATTTGATCATGCTAAGAGTTGCATTTTCTTAATTATTCTATGTTTTACACTGGTTTAGTCGACCTCATGTTGAACACTACTTTCGAAGTTGATGAAGCATGTTGGGACCTATTTGGGTCCTCATCAAGCATTTTTTTGTGTCACCTTCATTCTAATTCCGCCCTAGGATGTTTTGGTACCAACCTAATTCAAATTTAATGATGGATGGCCAACTTTGGATATGTTTCAAAGTTGAAGTTAGTATAAATACAAGATGAGTTAGTGGTGAAAGAATCTTGAACAAGAGATAAGTTCAAATAAATAGATTAGATAGATGCAAAATAGATGGGAATTAGTGGGTTTGTGTGATATGAGTGTGGCATATCAATGCAAAGTCTAAATGTCGAGTTTTTGGATGTAGTGAGCTAAAGGTGTACTCTATCATTCATGCATTTCTGCAAGTGGTTGAGAAAATTATGGTGGAAATATTTGTTGCATTGAGATTGTCTTCTCTTTGTAACATATCTCTTCTATCTTCTTTGTATCTTTGTGATAGTGAGACCTCTAGGTGGTTAACCTTCTTGGATAGTGAGTTCTTGTTTGGATAGTGATCCTTTTTCTCAAGAAGCAAGCCTTTGTAATCAATTTTGATATTATCTATAGTGTGATTTAATCCTCACAATGGTTTTTCCCTCATTGGGTTTTCCACGTAAATTTGGTGTTGTTGTGTTCGTGTGATGGCTTTTATTTTCTACACTTGCACTTAATGTTTAATCATTTAGTAGTGTTAAGGATTTATGATTGATCTAAGTTCTAATGAATGATTTAAAATTTTAAATTTGTTACAATTGATTCACCCCCCCTCTTAGTTTTCTTGTTCAACACCCTATGCCTTATAGCCTCAACCTTAAACCCTAAAACCTATACCTTAGACACTCATCCTTGAACATTATCCCTTAGTTGTAAACCCTCAACCTTATACCCTATACTTAAGCCCTAATCCCTCAACCATCAACCCTATACCTTAAACCCTATACTTAAGCCCTAATCCCTAAACCATCAACCCTATACCTTAAAACCTGAACCATACAACCTCAACCCTCATCCCTATACCCTATAACCTTACCCTTATACCATAAAACTTGAATATTGCCCCTCAACCCTATATTTAAACCCTAAACCATACACTCTCAACCCTTTACCCTATGCCTTATGCCCTCAATTCATACTATAAACCCTAAACAAAATATCCTAAACCCTAATCCTTATACTTTACAAACTTAATCTTATATACAGTCAACGAACTAAATATTATTCCTCAACTATAAACCCTCAACCTATTACTTAAGCCATAATCCCTCAATCCTTAACCCTATATACCATAAACCCTAAACCCTACAACCTCAACCCTCATCCCTATACACTATAACCTCACCCTTATATACCCAAAACCGTTGCATACATACATACATACATACATACGTACATGCATGCATACGTACATACAAGCTTACATTCATACATACATACACACATACATATAGGCATACATTCATACATATACATTCAAGTAAAAAAACATAAATACATACAAGCATGCATACAAGAATACATATAAACATACATACATACAAATATATATACAAACATACATGCATAAAACATACAATTAACAAACTTACATGAAAAAAAATTCAAGTGAGCCATAATGTGAGTGCATTATAACACGCTCGCATTATGCCTTGCTTTGGGAATCCAAAATATAAAGCAAGATATAACATGAGCATGTTATAACACGCTCATGTTATGTCGAAATTCTGACATAACACGAGCACACTATAGCACGCCCGTGTTATATCTTTGGCAATCCACAAGACTTTAACTTGTAATTTCTTTATATTTACAACCCAAAGGCTTGGAGTGCCTTCCCAACATCTAATGATGTGTTTTTGCATATTCTATAAAATTTCAAACAATCTCATTCGTGCTAATCATCAAGTTTGCACATGTTTGAAACTTGAGTAAATCAAACACCTGGGTAATGATAGGCTCTCTCTTAGCTATTTAACGATGTAATTTTTTTCACATTTTAATTATGTTAGGGTTTTATCTTTAATTTCATTTGTTTTTGTGTCTGTTTTTTTTCAAAAACTAATGTTTGGTATTTTTTAATTTATTTTTTAACCATTCATCAAAATTTCAAATAAATTACATTTTTATAAACTAGACTCCATTCTACACATTAAAAAAAAATGATTTTCAATTATTTTTCAAAAATTATAGGGGTAGCACGACCAAATTTTTGTTTTTCAGGATGTGTCCACTTTGAAAATTAGTAAAAAATCATTTATTCATTAAAAAAATTATCAGAAAAATTAAGCATAAACTACATGTTGTTAGCCAATTTCTCACTGAAGTGATTTTTAAAATACTATAAAAGATTAACCTTTTGAGGGAGCCACAATAGATGCCATGTTATGTTCTTTTGACAAAAATAACACAAATTTCTATGGCTCCCTTTTTTGAACCCCTTAATCTTTCCCATTTAAAAAAAAAGTAGTAGTTTAGAGAGTAGACTTAGAGCACTACAAGCCTTTTTTTTGTTGCATCTAAATTTGTTGAGTGTAACTATCTTGAATTTCTCATCTGATGCAGAGGGTCAGGGACTTTGAAAGAAACACCAAGTTACAAGACTAACAATGATTCACTCTCAACCTTTCAACTAGGCACCAACATGGATATAAGGCCTCAACTTTGCATTCATGATTTATTTGCCTTCTTTATGGACCCAATCCCTTGGAACACTCTTAAGAGACCCAAACAAACTTTTTTTAAATGATTTCAAAGCCCAACCCTCTAACTTAGACACAAAACCAATTTTTCACCTTAACTAGGCTACTAGCCCAACTAGGCCTCCTGCAATGATTTTTTGACTTTGCACTCAAACTTTCCAAAGGAACCCAAAATATAATGACTGTTTCAAGTGTGGTTTGTGATGACAAAAAACATATCCAAACCTTGGTATCACTTGTTTTAGACAAACCCTTCCAAAATCTGCTATCTCCTCAAAAACTAGGCCTAATTAGTCCACTTTTACAAAGCAACCCCCCTTTAAACTCAACCCCTGACCATGAAAATTTCATCAGTCTCCTAAAATGACTCAAAACCAAGGAATACAAGTTTTTAGACCTCTAGGACACATATAACATCCTCCAGCACAAACCCCTCCTCAACTTGCCTCAAAAACTAGGGCTTATTGAAAACTAACCTTCCAATCACTTCCAGAACTTGCTCATTGACTCTACACCATTAGGACAACATATTTAGTTGATACAAACTCGAAAACATGCCCCTCATTAAGGCAGATCTTCTGCTGCTACACCCTAGCCTCCATCTTCAAGCACTTTTCCCTTTGACAACTCGGTGTACACCCTGATATTCTTCCTTCCTGCACATTATTTGGTTAAATATGTATGATAAATGTTATTAATGATCCATTTCACAGGTCACAGCAGCATTCTACCTTGAAATGGATCAATCATCCATGAAAATCACCAAAATTAGTGAAAAATCTGCACTTTTTTTAGGACAGTCAGCAATATAATGCAAAGAACTGATTATAAACGTGTATCAGATCATTAAAGAGGTTAATTTAAAGTAAATACAGGTTCTTTAACCATCCAATTGATTAGAAATTCAAAAGGAATCAATAGATCATCAAAAAGACTCAAGAAAATGCAAGAAAACTATGTTTTTTCACTATTTTCTGTAGCAGTCCGTACAGTCACTTCTCCAAACGTCCAACCTCCGTAAAAATGACCATTTTTGGGTTATAGAACCATCCCCCAACTGATCCAACTGATTGGAATTGATTACAATGCATAATTACCTCTAAAACACCTAAAACTCCTTTTCCCGCCTAAACTAAAATTTAAAAATTTGAAATTACAAACTAGAGATTTATTAAAATATATCACCTAAAAACCATTGGATATTCACTATCCAAGTTTATTTGACCTATTTAAGCATAATATCATTAATTAAAACCCCTAGAACCTAATTTTCCCTTACATTGCATTTTTAATCCAAATTCCTTATCAGGAACCTTGAAACTTTTAACACCCTCATTACACTTATTCATCTCAAATGCCATTATAGGCTTCAATACATCATAATTTATGTTTTGATTTGTTTGGAAAGCCCTCCTGACCCTTGCACTCTCCTGGTTCTTGAACAACTCTTTGAAAGCCTTGGGTGCTCCTGCACCATCATCCAAGGTCAGTATTTCCTAATTTTAGAAAAAAAGTGACCCCTTAAGACCCCTTTTTGGCCCATCATCTTTGTGCACTTACCCAAGCCTTAGAAAACTTAGATACAAATTAGGTGGTGTGAGTAACTAGCAAAATTTTATTGTTGCTACCATAGCAACTGGTTGGTAATCAACCTTCCTTAAATTACCTTCTAAAATTTATACTACTCTATTTGTAAGTGGTACTAAAAATGATTCTCCTCAAAAAATAACATAACACATTTCACTTGAAACCATCCTTATTTAGCCATGAGTTGTTGATCCACTCAAATAGAAGTGAATTATTTAAGGGAACTAATTATGATAACTTTATATGTTAAACCAATTCAGCTCGGTATAACCTATAGTAAGGAAGAAACATACATAATTAAACTAAGGAATGGTGAGATAAGGTTCATATAACTAGATTACATCTTAGGTAATGAGGTTTTCGCTAATAAGACAATCAATAATAGTGAAATTGGATAAATACTGTCCTAAAATGAGAAATATGTCATATACAAGATTATACCTTGCAAATAAATAAATTTATGTTTTTTCCTTTTAGGTTGGGAATCAGTGGGGACCATAGGCTACCAATAAAGAAAGGGTTAGAATCCCACCTCCAACCGGAATGATTTTAGGAGTGAGTAATGCTTCATCTATATACACTTTTTAGAGTCCATTCATGGTTGTAATTAAAATTAAAACAATTGTAATACTTTTGAGTAAGGGAAAATGGTAGTAGAAAACCATCACTAAATGGGTAGCATGTTGACTACCTTATTAACTTTTGCTAAGTGAGAATAGTTACCTCCCTTTGGTTGAGTAACAACCATACAATAAAGGAATGAATGGATTCTACAACCCTCAATGTATCACAACACCATAATGGGTAGTTGAACTTTGAGGTGGTTGAGTTTAGAACCTACTTATTTTGATTTAGGAACCTCTCTTCCAATTATAGTGCTCAGTTGGGTGCAAGCGCTAACTTTTACAGAAACAAATGGAATAGGACCCTACAAGGGTATAGGTAGAGGTGGTAATACTCTAATACATAGGCTATTCTTATCCATCTGAGGTGATCACTGATGGAAAAATACTGACTCACTTAGAGATAAGCTTATCCATGCTTAAGATTAATAGGAGTCAAGGAGCATACTATGCTGAAAAACTATTAGTCATACCACTTGGATAGCGAGATAAATTCTGCTAGGAGCATGTGGGACTTGTGGCCAGTGGCATGCCAATGATGGGTGTCATCTAGAGTACACTAGAGGGTTGGATGGTTTCTACTAGTAGCATGTGAGCCATAAGTCCAACAACATGCAGGCAATGGACCACCTTGTTTGCTTAGTTGTCTGATGGACAATAGGAAGAGAATTTTTAATGAAGCTTAATGTAGGTAACAAATTGGGCATACCTCATAGAATTAATGTGGTATAAATTGATACAGTGTTGGTATCTTACTTTTCAAATGGTTGGAACACCTTGGGTAGATGGTCATTAGGAAGTTGACCTTATGCATAACAGGCTTGTATAGTTGTCAACTCTCTTATCCTAGGCCATAGAATCTACTTGGAGGGGTGGATAGGGATTATGTCCACTTGGAGGGATCATATTGCACCCCTAAGATGAACTAAGGCCTAATAAATCATACTAAAATATTACTTAATTTATATTATTACAAATGACATTATGAATATATTCAAATTAAAAAGACATAACTAAGTAGCTATTGTCAATCATAGCAACATATGTATAATTAAAATGAGTCAAATATATGTATATATATTCAATTTCAATGTCAATTACAATATTCACATTGACTTGGCTCATAGGCCACAAATTCAATACAATGTACAAAATTTACATGAGGGTTACATCAAGGTACATCATAGACCATAATAGTATCATAAAAATTCAAGGTTCTTCTTGACACTCACCTCCACTGGTGGACGAGAACATGGTTAAAGTGCTTTACTTCCCAACCATGAAGCTTACGCTTCCTCAAAATTCTTAAAACTTGAAGAATACCCAACCCTATACAAAAAATTTAGCAAGAGAACAATCTACAAGGTGGAATCTAGTGCATGCCCATACATCAACATGCATCTCTATCGATAAGTTAGAAAAGAAAATGCAAGATCTATCCTAGGAATGGCAGAGAGTGTTATTATAAAGTCCATACATACATAATGAACTAATTTTCTTGGCCAAGCATAAGAATATTGTTGCAATAACAAAAAATAGGTTTTGGTAAAAGAAAAAACCTATATGGGTATGTCCAGGATCATCACAGAAAAAATAGGCCCTTAAGTGGCAAAAAAATTAGAAAAATCAGAATTAGGCAACTTGACGTAAAAATTTGAATAAGTTATCTATATTAGTTTAAAAATATGTAAGAATAGAATCTGTAGAAAATTGAATGTAGTTTCTAAACTACTAGGTTTGTTTAAAAAAACAAAAAAAATTATTTGGTGAAAATTTGAAATTTCAATGCAGTAGTACTTAAATTTCAGGGAAAAAATAAGAAGTAGGTGTCTATCTGACCATCCTAACCACAATAAAAAGATAATATTTTTTTATAAGATATTAGATATAAGTAGAGGACCCATGTCCTGATGTGATGCATATTTTTCTCTTTTTTTTTCCAAGTAAATAATTAATTATGAATTTTTTATTACAACTTTTAAAAAATATAAAAACTTGAATGTCTGACCACCTTAACTTGGTCAAAAATTCATGAAATTCAATTTTTTATTTTTTTAATCCTATAGTATGTGAAGCATAGAATATGATGCATGTTTTGGATTGAAAAAATGTGATATTGTTTGAAAGCTATAGATGTTTGTCAATCATCCTATCAATCAAGACTTTAGTCATAATTCAAATAGAAAATGAATAATAATTACTTATTAAATTCAAAGTAAAGCATAATTTATATTGGTGGAAAGCTGAGAATATCCTTTATAAACCCTTTTCATTTCATCAATTTTGGGTAAAACAAAAGTCGTCAGCCACATACCCATCATATTGCCACTTTTTGGCCCATCATGATCTTGCACATACTCACTCTCCAAACTCCATTTCAGCACCCATCCCGGAAGGTAACTTTCAACATCAAGTTATCTCTCATATAAAATATCTACCCTCTAGTAGCATCTACCCTTAGGTGCTCTAGTCTATTAGCTTTTGTTGTTCTATTCTATTTAAAATTCAAAAAATGAATCAAATAGAGTTGATCAATACATTATCCATCCATTAAAATCACATGTCACATGGTTACATTCATCGTAATTTAGTATTCATTCAAGAATAAAGAAAATAGGAAACAAAATAAGGTATGTCACAAGTATGTGTATGTATGTAGACATGTTAGCAATCTAATCTTTTGGTTTTAATTCAGAATGTATGCACAAATTCATAACTTAAGTTGGCACATATATGTGTATGTACGTAGACCTTCGTCTATGTACATACACATATATGTGCCAACTTAAGTTATGAATTTGTGCATACATTCTGAATTAAAACCAAAAGATTAGATTGCTAACATTCAAATAATGTATCAAATTGACATATCGTTTCCCAGAATACAAGAAGTAAAGAACTTAAAACTGAGTCTATTTGAACAGTTTCCCCACATACGACTATGTTGTTGTATCAACCAAGCTATGATAGCAAAAATACTGGTGTAGCCATACAACCACTATTTAATAGACCATTGTTGTTTACAACTAAACAATTATAGTTTATTACGTCTACGTACATACACATATATGTGCCAACTTAAGTTATGAATTTGTGCATACATTCTGAATTAAAACAAAAAGATTAGATTGCTAACATTCAAATAATGTATTAGATTGACATATCATTTGCCAGAATACAAGAAGTAAAGAACTTAAAACTAAGTCTATTTGAACAGTTTCCCCACATATGACTATGTTGTTGTATCAACCAAGCTATGATAGCAAAAATACTGGTGTAGCCATACAACCACTGTTTAATAGAACGTTGTTGTTTACAACTAAAAAATTATAGTTTATTACAAAGTGATGTCATTTACAGCTAAATAGGCATTGTTTATAACAAAATGATGCTTTTTACAACTAAACAATTACAGTTTATAACAAAACACTGGTTTTATAGCTAAACAAACATTGTCTATAATAGAACAATGTTGTTTATAGCTAAACAATTATAGTTTAAAACAAAATGATGTCATTTATGGGCATGTTCAAGATCATGGGGATCCAAAAAGTGGCAATGAGGAAAAAACATGTTTTTAACTTGCTGAAATTGCAACAAAAAAAAATGTCGAATTTTTGTATGGATTGGATATAATATCTGTTTTGGTTTGGTAATACCAAACCAAAATAGATATCTATTTCAAAATGGATATCCATTTTTTTTTCAAAATAGATATCCATTTTGGAAAGCAAGAAACCATTTTTTTGAAAAACAAAATGGATATCTGTTTTGAAGACCTAAAAAATTTTCTTTAGTAAAATGGGCATGTGTTTCTTATCAAAAATTTTACTTTTTATAGGTGTTGGAAAGATGATTGACAGCTCTATGGAATAGACTAGGTAGTGTTTCTATATTATACACAAAAAACAATTATAATCATTTGAACTTCATATTTTATTTTTGAAACATCAAATGACTTTCACATGCAAAGTCTTTTTTTTCATGATTTTTTGTAACACTCATCTCAAAATACTTGAAACATTAGAAAAAGTAATGAATAATGAAATATTCATATTTTTTGTAGTAAGGAGATGAACAAATCTTCCTAAATCAT
>VDFB02105785.1:414804045-414840163 GCA_007258455.2 Sequoia sempervirens
GGATTTCCCTTAGGTTTTTCTTGGTTTTTGGCTTGGGATTGCCTAACCTGGAAAGTCAACCAAAAGAATGTGTTTACAAAATTTCCTTAGTTTTCCGAAGTTCATATAAAAAAAGGGTTTATAAAAAAAATTGTCAGATTTCCACCAATATAAGTGATGCCTTATTTTGACTTTAATAAATAATTATTATTGATTTTCTACATACATTACGACTAAAGTCCTAATTGATAGGCTAATTGAATTTTTTTTATAACTTTCAAACTACTTGAAAAAATTTGAACCTACAAGATACATAACATTCTATGCTTCATATACTATAAGATAAAATAAAATTAAAAAATCATAAATTTTTGACCAAGTTATGGTGGTCAGACAAAGATGTTTTTGTCTGACAAAATTGTAGCCTTGGGATTTCCCTTAGGTTTTTCTTGGTTTTTGGCTTGGGATTGCCTAACCTGGAAAGTCAACCAAAAGAATGTGTTTACAAAATTTCCTTAGTTTTCCGAAGTTCATATAAAAAAAGGGTTTATAAAAAAAATTGTCAGATTTCCACCAATATAAGTGATGCCTTATTTTGACTTTAATAAATAATTATTATTGATTTTCTACATACATTACGACTAAAGTCCTAATTGATAGGCTAATTGAATTTTTTTTATAACTTTCAAACTACTTAAAAAAATTTGAACCTACAAGATACATAACATTCTATGCTTCATATACTATAAGATAAAATAAAATTAAAAAATCATAAATTTTTGACCAAGTTATGGTGGTCAGACAAAGATGTTTTTGTCTGACAAAATTGTAGCCTTGGGATTTCCCTTAGGTTTTTCTTGGTTTTTGGCTTGGGATTGCCTAACCTGGAAAGTCAACCAAAAGAATGTGTTTACAAAATTTCCTTAGTTTTCCGAAGTTCATATAAAAAAAGGGTTTATAAAAAAAATTGTCAGATTTCCACCAATATAAGTGATGCCTTATTTTGACTTTAATAAATAATTATTATTGATTTTCTACATACATTACGACTAAAGTCCTAATTGATAGGCTAATTGAAATTTTTTTATAACTTTCAAACTACTTAAAAAAAATTTGAACCTACAAGATACATAACATTCTATGCTTCATATACTATAAGATAAAATAAAATTAAAAAATCATAAATTTTTGACCAAGTTATGGTGGTAAGACAAAGATGTTTTTGTCTGAAAAATTGTAGCCTTGGGATTTCCCTTAGGTTTTTCTTGGTTTTTGGCTTGGGATTGCCTAACCTGGAAAGTCAACCAAAAGAATGTGTTTACAAAATTTCCTTAGTTTTCCGAAGTTCATAAAAAAAAAGGGTTTATAAAAAAAATTGTCAAATTTCCACCAATATAAGTGATGCCTTATTTTGACTTTAATAAATAATTATTATTGATTTTCTACATACATTATGACTAAAGTCCTAATTGATAGGCTAATTGAATTTTTTTTATAACTTTCAAACTACTTAAAAAATTTTGAACCTACAAGATACATCACATTCTATGCTTCATATACTATAAGATAAAATAAAATTAAAAAATCATAAATTTTTGACCAAGTTATGGTGGTCAGACAAAGATGTTTTAATAATTCTGAAAAGTTCTAATAAAAAAATCATAACTAATTATTTACATGGAAAAAATTACAAAAAAAAATCTGGGACATCTAGGCATGTGTCCTCTACTTATATTAAAATATTTAAAAAATATATATTATTTTTTTCTTGTACTTAGGGTGGTTAGACATACACCTACTTATCTTTTTCCTGAAAAATTTAGTACCACTACATTGAAATTTCAAATTTTCGCAAAACAAATTTACTTTTTTCCAAAAAAGGACTAGTAGCCTATAAACAACATTCAATTTGTTACAACTTTTATTCTTATATATTTTTCAAATT
This sequence comes from Sequoia sempervirens, assembly GCA_007258455.2. Taxonomy (NCBI): domain Eukaryota; kingdom Viridiplantae; phylum Streptophyta; class Pinopsida; order Cupressales; family Cupressaceae; genus Sequoia; species Sequoia sempervirens. Next base: position 414,805,970 of record VDFB02105785.1, read on the forward strand.
ATGTTAATAACCTATTCAAATTTTTATGTCAATTTTCCTAACTTTGAATTTTTGAATTTTCATCACCACTTAGAGGCCTAGTTTGGACCCCCATGATCCTGCACTAACCCTTATAGCTCAATAAACACTGTTTTAACATAACGATGTTGTTTACAGCTAAAAAAGTATAGTTTATAATAAAATGATGTCATTTACAACTAAACAGACACTATTTATAACAGAACAATGTTGTTTACAACTAAACAATTATAGTTTATAAAAAAATGTCGTTTACAACTAAACAACTACAATGTATAACAAAATGATGTCATTTATAGCTAAACAAACACTGTTTATAACAAAATGATACTATTTACAAAATTTTATAGATTCAGTTCCATATCAACTAATTCTTCATTCATTTGAGTCTCATTTAGAAACCGTAGCTATTCATTACATTCATGGTCAAAGATTTTGATACAACATAACTTTTATTCTCATATTTAATTCAAAGATTCTAACATTCTGAGAACAATTGTTTATAATATGCATATAAAGAAAATAACCAAATGATTTCTTGGTATAGATTTTGAAAGGTAATAAGAGCATGAATGACATACTGGTCGTTTCAACAATAAATTTTTTACACATATACTAGGTACAACCTTATCATGATTCAGGTTTTAAGAACCCTTTTTTATTGCTTTTATCAAATCATACTACTATCATTCTATGGAATGAACGATTATTACTTAATATTTTTATCAATTCCTAGGGCTGATGCCTTGCATGTTGAACCATGACTTAGGATGAATTCATCTGATGACTTAAAATATTATCATTCTCAAAGGATGATGGATCACAAGCTAACCATGCCAATATAAGGATAGAGTGAAATGTCACTCAACCATCATCCCTTATGGACAAGGAAACAAGAACAATAAAACACTGTGACATAGAATACACAACATCATATAAAATTTATATCATTTACAAGGAATGGGGTGATAAATGCCCAACCATCACTTAACGTGAGAGGCAACAAAATACAACATGGATACCCTTCGACCCAAGATCGAAGACAATGAGTTTTAGCACCCATATGGTGGGGATATCCCAATGGGAATTCATTTACACATAGTATGGCATAAACATAAGTTTTTGATGGTAAACTAACTACCTTTCCTCAAAGAAGGCAATAACGATTCATGGATTGTTTCATTCCCTTTCATAGGCTATCGACTTCACCAATAGCCATATGAAAGGCTATGCTTTTTACATGCAAGCGACAAAATGACAATGGCGGTAACATCTAACTCATAGGGGTTAAGTGATTCGGCTTCCACGTTGTTTAAGATACATGCATAAAGTTCATGTGTTAAAAAAGGTTGACATGGCCTTCAGCAAAAGAAACAATTAATTTTAAAACAAGAAATTGCATATCGAGTTTATCATACAGGTTTATTATAGCTCAAAATAAATTTCAATATGATCCAACATACATTGCTCACAAAGTAGCTAATTGAAAAAATAATGCAACAAAATCAAAGAAATTGCATTGAATACCTCTGTTTTGGGGTTGATTTCCTCTCAGCTTTTCCTCAAGAAAAATCATCAAACTGCTTCTTCTCCTTCAATCTTGTTGATTCTATGATATCAAAATTGTATCTTTTTTAGCTTTTTCCCATGCACCCAACCAAAAATCCATTTCAATCTTAATGGGGGGTTAAAGCATAATAGTGGTTTACAATTATTTTGAGGAAGGAATTCTCATTTATTTTTGTTTTCACCATATCAAGGGGTTCGACCGAACTTATAGGTTCGATCAAACACTATTATATGTTTGACTGAACCACTCAATGGCCCAATAAAATAAACATATTTTATAGGGTTTGGTCAAACCTGGGTTTGACTGAACCCCCTAAATTAGGGAAAATAAAAAAAAAGAAATCACTATCGCACGCACTTCACATGACTGTTTGTAAAGCGGTGAACATGAATAGAGAAGGACAACGAATGTGAAAAACGAAGGTGGAGAACCTAGGGGAAAAATTTGCACCACATTTCTAAGTTCATCAACCTCTTGACCGAGCCATAGTGAGCAGCAGGTTGGTGATTGAAATTGCGTTTCAAATTGAATTTTTTTTGAAAAAATTTTAAACCTTAAATGGAATGAAATGGTTAAAATTTACAGTAGATTTGAAATTAATCTTTTTGAAATTGAAATTGCATTTGCTTGAAAGTTTCTAAAGCCTTTCAAGAAAAAAAACTTAATTTCTATTACGCTTTGATGAATGTTCATACTGTATTTTAAAGCTCCAATTTTGGCATGGGCAGGGAGTGTCGAATTTGACTTTGCATTCCATTTGTTTGAAATATTTTGCATACCCATTTTTAAAATTTGTCAAACAATTAATGTGCCTTGTCTATGCTTACACATTTTGCATAAATTTCTACCAAGGCACTGCCAATTGCATTTGCTTGAATGTTTCTAAAGCCTTACTTTGTTAACAGATTTTTTTGAGGCATTATATCAAATAGTTCATGTGCCTTCCACATTTTGCATACATGTCTACCAGGGCACTTGCAATTGCAACTACAATATCTGGTAAAATTCCCTCTTGATGACTTGATTGATGTCCATACCCTGTCCAAAGCTCCCATTTTGGAACAAGCAAGGGGAAGGTTGTTGAATTTGGCTTTACAGTTGTCAATTGCATTTGCTTGAAAGTTTCTAAAGTCTTTTCAACAAACCCATTTGCAAGGATAACATGATATTATTTAAGTACAAGATTAAGTTTAAATCTTGCATTTGAAAGCTAAATTGAAATTAAAATTATATGTTTAAGGCAATGCATATAAGACACCCATACAAAATAGTACAAAAGAAAGAGAAAAAATGTAAAGAATGCACTTTAACCTATCCATACATATTGTCAGTTTCATACAATCGTGAAGAATTTAATAGACAGTCACCAAAATTTGAATGTAATTATTGTAATCTATGACAATTAATTTATTTTAACTTATTTAAATAATTTATTTAAATTTATTTAAACTTTATTTTATCTATTTATTTATCATTCAATAAAGTTATTAAAATAGATATTATTTTAAATTTATATATATATATATATGTTATGTAAAATAAAATTATAACATTAAATTAGTTCTTTAGATTTAAATAACTAAAATGTATTTAAATTTAGATTTATAGGTAAAATTCAAAAAAAGATTTATAGATTATTCAAATATAAGATATAAGTTATTAAAAAAATCATAAGTTACTATCATTTAGATGAAATAATAATTCGATCTAATAACTCTATAATTATTAAAATTAAGATATTTTAAAAAAATATTTATAGATTTAATATAAATAAATTAATAATTATCATCTACATATTTATAGATGTTAACTCCCAAGTTATATATTTTTAATAATCTTCTTAAGATATTTTACATAACAATTGAGATAAAATTAAAATAATAATACTATTATCTAAAAAAAATATTTAAATATTTATACATCACAATGATCATTAGTAAAATTTAAATTGAGAAGGTTTTTAAAATAGTTTTTAACATATTAATTTATTTTACTAAAAGAATTAAATAAAATTATTATTTTAAATTAAAATAAGTAAAATTGTATGGAATGTTTTTATTGGAAAATTATAGGTGTTTAATTTAATTTAGAAGATTTTATTATGTTAATTTTATTTGTATTAGATATATGTTTCATTTGAATAAATTAAACATTATTAATTTTTTAGTATATAAATGTTATTAATAATTTTCTTTAATTTAAAGTTTATATATAATAATAATGTTAGTATGAATAAGTAACTTAAATTTACTATAAAATTATTAGCACAAATATTAATAATACATTTAAATTTTATATATAACATTTATACTAACTATAAATGATAATAATAATTACCTATAAAGTTATTAAGATTAAATAACTAAAATGTGCTAATAAAATTAAAATAATAACTTTAAAGTTTATATATTTTACATAAAAAAATTTAATAACATTTTTTTTTATAATAATATTAATAAATTATTTAAATAAAGTGTTTAAATAATTTTAAATAAATTATTAAAGAAGTTAAAATGAATTACCTAGCATAGATTACAATAATTGCATTCAAATTTCGGTGACTAATTTCCCTTGTACTGGATAGCCGCTGCGTACTTGAGAGCATTAAAATTTTGAAATTAAACATAAAGAATAATAGGATATATATATACTCTTTCAAATCAGCATTGAATATTAGAGGATGAACTACATGTTAGGATTATTTTTTTAATATAAATCACGTAAAACTTATTCCTTTGAGTAGATGAATAAACTCTATTAATATTTAATAGTAAGGTTGTAAATGAAAAATTATTGTGGTTACAAGATAAAAGAAAATAATACTAATAGGTAATATTTATATTAAGGAATGTCATCTCCAATAACATACTTAACACTAATAATTGGGTTATAATCACATTATGTATCATAAATACAAATATTAACATTGATGAAAATATTATATTATGGATAATAATTATAATAAAACATAATAAATTGAAACTTATTTCATATGAACATGCAAGGGAAATGTTAGTATGTATTATAAATATAGTAATATTATTATTTAGAGTAAATTTTAATATTGTAATAATTGTATTTTCCATTAATGTTATGAAATGATAATAATGTTGTTATATATTAGTAATATAAGCATTGCAAGTGTTATTATCCATAATGCAGTGCCCAATGTATAACAAACAAAACCATTTCGCACTAATTAAGAGAAAGTGCTAATAAATATTTCTTTTATTGTTGGTTTTAGGGCATGACCTTGGAGAACCAAATAGTAATGTTGTTAAACATTAAAAATTGTCAATTTTGGAACAAATGACAATACCATTAATTGGAGTAAATGCTATTTTAAAGTTTAAATTTATATTTTAATTTTAGGGTAAATAATTTTGGTTGAATTTATGAATTAGAAATAGAAATTTTGAAAGGGCCCCACCCTTTTACAAAGACCAATAAAGAAACAAAAAATGATCAATCATATTGGCATGGAAAAACAACAAGAAAAATATAGTTGTAAGTTAGAAAAATAACATCCAATTAGAAATACTCCACCAATAGTGGCAATGTATCTAATAAAGAGGGTCATTTTCCCAAAAACATTAGAAGATCTATCATTTCACAACTTGAATCAAAAATTCTTCAAGGAACTATATCTTATTGTCAACCTTATCCTTTTCCATGAATGAACCTAGTTGAGGTTTGTAATGGAGTTTCCATCTTTAGTTTCCAAACTTCAGACCAAAGGGAATAAAGGGTTCCTATAATCTTCTAAACTTGAACTTTCCTTCATATTTTTAAATTATTAGAAGAAATACCAAGAGGTGAATGTTGCAATTCAAGAGAATGGTAGAGGCAATGAACTCCAACTAATCCATCTATAACATGATTCTCGTCTCTACCAATCTCCTCTAAATTTCTCTTAACAAGACCTTATAAATTAGTCATGTCTACAAGAGGACCAACCACCCCTCGATTATGCTCAAAGGGAGCCTCAACAAAATCCTAAGGTAAACAAGGCTCCATCTCATCCTTATGCATTTTTTTCAACCTTGCCTTCCTCTAAAATTCCTAAACCTATAAAATACATAGCTATCTACACATGACAACATGGTGAAAACACAAGAAAATCCTATAGCATGACATGTTGAACCCAAATAACCAAATTCAAAAATAATTTAATCTATAAGTATAAATAGTTTGATAGTAGAAACTTTATACATATAAAAATATGATAAATGTGTGATTATTTTTCTTTCCAATCTATAAAAATTTTATGTGCTTGGCTATATAATTGAGATGATTCACTCATTTAATGTAATGATAAAAATTTAGTATGTACATGAAAGAAATATTTTTGAGACATCAAGCTACCATTCTACATAACTCTCACATGGAAATAAGAATGTTATTTTATTTTAACTAAAGAAATTGTGTGTACTCTATCTTGAAAATTACTAATTAATTTTGAATTATATACTTATAATTTAAAATAAGAGCATCCTTTGTAACATGGAATAGATAGGTTAATTTTAATGAAATAAAATATGTTTTTATATTAAGAAAAAATTACAAATATATGGAACTCATACATTGAGAAATTGACTAAGATGTAACTCTGTATGAGAATTAAGATGCTCAAATAATTTATATACCTTCTTTCAATAATTAACATTAGAAATTAATACTTGGCTCATATTGTATACCCACCTCCCAATGGTCTTGGAATGGATGCATGCATTTAGATGGAGAAGGATTTCAAAAGGATCATGGTACTTGTGGACGCCTCAAAGGCATGATATAGAACACATGAACTTTATTTATGAAATTTGGTCTTTAGTTGTTGGCTTCTAGTATGAATGTTATCTATAAGGTGGAATTCTTAGTTGAGACTCTCAATCTTCCATTGTTGGTTTCTAGTGTGATTATACAATATGAGCCAAGTATTAATTTATAATGTTAATTATTGAAAGAAGGTTTTGTTTCATAAGAAGAGGTATGCTGACATATTCCAAGACAAGTTATTATCCACAATGCATGAAAATTCTTCACATCTCTACCAAGTTCTAAATAGATACAGATCTGCCATTTCCATGGAGGAGATTGATGATTTAAAAAGAAAGTATCATGCCATTTCTTTCTTGAGAAGTCATGTTTGCATTCATGATTTGTAACTTCCATCTTCATCCAAAAATAAATTTTGTTATCATTATGTGCCTGATATTAACAAATCAAAACCTTCTTTTGAGCATGATCACCAACACAAAGGTAAATAAGTGGAAACAGAAGAAAGCTCGATTAATGGCTTTTAGCATGTTGGTGGAAAATCTGCATCTTTTTGAAAGTGGCTTCCTAGCTTATCAGTCAAGTATGTTTATTAAGGTTTTGTAATCTCCAATGTTATGTATTCGGGTCATGGGTATATCTAGTATGATGTCTTCTTTTGGGTATTTTGGGTGCATAAGAGAATGTGCATATGTATTGATGTATTCAACCAATGTGCTTATATAACATTGTAATCAAAAAATTGGTCATTTGTACTGGGACCTCACTGGTCTTTTTTATATTTTGTAAAATTTGTTACTCGGATTGCAACTAGGGGTTTTCTTGCTAGTTATTTACCGCCAATATGTCTGCCTGAACCAGCTATATGTAAAATATTATATATAAATAAAATTAGAAGTGGTCTCCCACTTTTGCTTTAAAAAAAGTTATTTTTAAGGTATCTCATTACATTCTACTTACTCTAACTTAAATTTAAAAAACAACATTAAAATCCACAAAAAAAATTTCAAAGACATAATAAATTATTACAATATTATTTTAAAATCTAATTGTAATGAACATGTTATAGTAATAAATATTCAAATTTTAAATCTATGAAAATATATATAACCAAATGATCCTTAGTTTTCATATATAATTTATGATGAGAATGTTGAATATTGTAATTTTTTAGGCCAATCTTTAGGCACTAATTCACCATTGTTAAAATGATCCTTAGTTTATTCATTTTTTTTTTTATGATTATAATTTTTTTCAATTTCTATTAAACTAAACTCAAAATAATGGTATAGATTAAGATTCTTGTCTTTATCATAATTAGAAGTTGTATAAACTGTTAAATTATATATTTTTTAACATATATAAAATGTATGGTTGGATTAGTGAGATATTTATAACAAGTATGCAATATATTTAATCATATAATTATTTTTGTAATAGAGATGAATAATTAGATAAATGTTATAACAATATATAAGAGGTAGATAAAAGAATTAAAATTAAATATATTAATAACAAATAGTGATACTATTATTGAGGGTAATATAAAGGGGGATCGTCATACTAAAATAAGTCGCAAATAAAATCACCCGAGTAAGAAAAGTATTTTATTGATAATCTTATTAGGGATGCTAAGATGGTAATAAAAGTTTTGCAAGCAACAATGAGCTGACAAATAATAGTGTTTATGTGCTATTGTATATATATATATATATACATTATTAATATTATTAATAAAATTTATTATAGTATTGATATGGGTATTAATGGATGGTATTTGTAATAGTATAAATGAGGGTATATGTAAACATGATATCACTATCACATTAACATTTCTATTATGAGTAAAGTTTAATATTATTTGTGAGTAATAAAATTGATAGAATGTTTGTATTAATTGTAGAGGGAGCCTTAATATCATCGAGTATTGTTAATACTCTTATCAATATTCATATCGATAGTTACCTTAATACTAATGTTAGCATACTTAACCTTATTAATGCTTCATCGATAATTGGATAGCATTTTTGGCAAAACCTTTTATAGATGTTGAAATATGAGAGGAAAATAAATAAATAAATGCAAACCATATAATTATTCATGTTGTTATTACCATCAAAAGTTACATATTTAGTACTTTAAATGCCATCATTGGGTCATGAGGAACTATCCTAATAATCATAATACCATATTGACCTTACTGTCAACAAGAAATAGAAGTAGGAACAACTCATTGTGGGTTACGATGACATAACCATTATAATGAGAATATTATTAGTGTAACCATTAAATTGTGATACTTGCAAATTTAATATTTAAAGTATAGTTAATAGTGAGAGATGCATTAATAATAGTATCGCATTAGCAAGTTAAACCAACAAATTAATTAAAGAAAGGATGTTAATTCTATTGGAGATGGTTATTGTTGCATCATAAATGCTTAAAGCATTAATTAGCGTAATTAAAGGATTCAAAAAAAAAATTATTGGGTTTTTCTAGTGAAAAATTATGGGCATAACAATTATATATTTTTTAACATATATAAAATGTATGGTTGGATTAGTGAGATATTTATAACAAGCATGCAATATGAAGTCAAACTTTATTAGATTTGATTCTTAATAAATTAGTTTTAATGATTCAATTATGCAATCTATAAGTTTAAATAGTTTGACATCCAGCATCTAAACTTTATACATATAAAAATATGATAAATGCTTGATTATTTTGCTTTCCAATCTATAATTTTTTTATGTTCTTGGCTATATAATTGAGATGATTCACTCATAATGTAATGATAAAATTCATCCTCATATGGAGGATTTTATATTATCTTCCATTAAATTCATCCTCTTTATGAGATTCTTATGGAATATTGATATTCTAGTGTGAATTCTTAATTTTAGACATATCTTAACTAGATAAATTTAGGTTCAATGAAGGGAAATAGAGCTTTTTTTTCACTTACATAATCCTATTTTGAAGCTCATTTATGTTAACAACTATTAGATTAGATATTTTTCTCCCCAATTATTTTCAAATAATTTTACACTAATCTTTGTTTTCTTATTCTTTCTTTCATTGTTTCATTTAAAATTTGAACCATTTAAGAATGCTATGTTATAGATTATAGTTGTCTTCCAATTCTTTTTAAATTGTTAATGGTATGAAAATATTATTGATGAGTAGATGAATTATTAGAACTGTTTTAGATAAATATATTCTCTATATCTAGAAATATTATTTACCAAGGTCTCATTGCTCCTTTAGGTGTACATACATATATAACATGGAAAATGAAGATGTTCCACTTGCAGAAAATTTGTTTAGAAATACCACTAATGAGATTAAAAAATTGAGAGATTCATTAGCACAGGGTGCAAACCCGAGGATATATAGTGAACCATGCATGTTAATATTGCATAGTCTAGAAAAACTAAAAGATGAACTTGAGAGGACTAGTGCATATTCCCCAGATAGATTAGATGTTATTCTTTCCTGCATGTGGGAAGTACATGGTGGTGTTCCCCTTAAACAAATACAGGATAGTGTGACCAAATAAATGATCAAAGTCACTTATTTTCCATTTTATCAAAATGTGTGTAAGGTTAGGGGATACCAGGTCACTAGATGTGTCGATCATGCTATGGCCTCATTGATCTACCCATGATTTTTTGCAACACATGGTCTATACCCAAACAATGACTAGATTCCATTGTATTTTGTTCAGCAGTTGTATGTTGAGGTCCATTTGGGCCTCAAAGTCAACTACCTGGACATTCCACCATATGTTGGTTAGGGGCGTGGCAGGATTGCTGATAGGCCCACCTATTGTTGAGCAGATAGACCAACCCTATTATTTAGGGTATTGGTTGGTGAGAGGTCTCCTTCTCTCACCCCAGCTCTAGCCCCCATAGCAGATGAGGTTGTCGTTGCTTCCCAAAAGGAAGCAATTGACACTATATGTGAGATTGCGGCTGCCACCACTAGGATATCTGATGATCATGTAGGTTAGTACTTGATGTTCAAACATTCCTAATCCACACCATTTTTAGCACAGTGGACCACCATGGATCCTTTTACAGTGGCCGACATCCCTACTCCTACACAGCTTGATGCACTTATAGGAGATATGGCATGCATGACTCTGAATTGTTTGGTTGAGGACCTGTTGGAGGCATATTCCCACATTGCATCAGACAATGGGATCAGTATACATGTTAGAGATCATTTAAGATGCAGAGGTCATTCAGTTCCAGGATCCCATCACTCTCAGCCCAACACTAGTGCAAATCAAGATCCACCTACAGATCATTCGACAGATCCACAAACTATGGGTTTTACTGATATGTTGATTGGTTTTGGTTCATCGTCGCCGATGCCATCTCACCTTCATAGTCCTCTACATTCATCATTTATGGCACGACATGGGATAAATCAGATGGATGTAGATGTTGATTTGTCACTTGACCATGCGGTGAATATGGTGGAGGCGGCCCTTATAGAGGACTTAGGTCATCTGATATCAGATGATGTGCATGTATGTGTGCATGTGCATGTTTCAATTCTTTTTTTATTATTTTTTATTATTTTTTTAACTAGATATTCATGTAAGTTGATATATATGTATGTATTTTTTTATAGGTGGACATACCTCATATCACTCCTAGCCTTGGTCCAGATTGTGTGCATGATCGATGTGACTCTGTGGATGAATCTGCTGCTAGTGGACATGTGAGTTTTACATTTTTATGTAATCACACATGTATATAGTCATGCAATATTTATGTATGCATAGATCTAGATTGATATTTAAAAATACAAGTTCATTTAAAAATAACTTTTATAAAATTCATTTAATATAAATGATATGTATTTAACACATCTTGTACACAATTTTATTTACAGGGCTCAACACATCCATTAGACTAGGATTGATCTCATTCAGATGGTTGTTCGATTAGGAGAAGACATTCATATTAAGCCCTGCACACTAGATTTATGATCTTTACCACATGTATTTGCTTATATGATGATCTTTAGTACATTAGAGATTTGATGATCTCTAGCTTACATTAACTTATATGATATACATACATTTGCTTATTTGTTGATCTTTAGTATTCGACATTTGATGATCTTTAATTTACATTTTTCTTATATGATATATACATGCATTTTCCTCTTTTCTTATAATATGTGTTATGTTTATACACTGAATCTCTTTACATGTATGTACATGTGTTTGCTTATGGTTTAAACATGTTTACACATAATATATGTATGCATTTGCTTTAAATATTCAATATACATACATGTTTTCTTATTTTATGATCTCTTACAACTTACATTTCCTTATATTCAATATGCATTTGATCTCTAGTAGAATTTTAGGGAAATCAATGTCACTTTATAATTAAGTTCATTCATGTTGATCACAATAAATATTTTTTTTAAAATGACTTAAGCAACATGAACCATTGAGTTGAGAACAAGATATAATCTTTTTGACAAGTAACTTGTAATTCAATTCAAATATAATTAAGAAAATTCAATTCAAATTATACCTCTAGATTATACATTTTTAACAAGTAACTTGAAATTCAATTCAAATATAATTAAGAAAAGGGTGGGTGCATGAAGTTGGTCACACTTTTGTGTCCAAATGGAAAAAAAAATTGAAAATAAATAACGTGAGCACGTTATAACGCACTCACGTTATAACGCAGTCGCATTATGTGGTTTTAAAAGAAAAAGAAAAAAAGTGAAAAGTGTATCATTTTCTATTTACTGTTTGTCAGCTCTGCCCATGGCCAAAAACCCTCACTTTCATGCTCGCATTCTAGGAGGAAGGATTTCTACAAATTTCATCAACAATAATTGGATTTTCTTTGCAAATATGGCACCACGATGATGAAGAGGTGCAGAAGGTAAGTATTGTTTGCTATTTGTTTTGAATTTGTTAGTTTGAAATTGATTTTGTTTGTTTTAGGTTAGATTTAATTTTTTAAAAAAATTTGTAGGAAATCCTACAAATCCTCAACAAGAAGAGGAGGAAAATCCTCAACAGCAAAATCCTCAACAAAATCAACCTCCCCCACCAATCACTCAATACCCTCCTGGCACTCAAGAAAATTTGAGGAGTGAAATTGAGAACAATAGAAAACAACTTGAGGATCTTATCAATAGGTTGAGTGATCCAAATGCTTCAACCAAAAAAAGAATGCTTCTAGAAAATGCATTGAAAGAGATGTTAAAAAATGTAGATTTAATTACCCAACAAATGTCTGGATGGAAAGATAGGAGGCAGGTAGCCAGGGCATATTATGCAGACAAATTATCATATAAACAAGTAAAAGATTTAAAAATTTGACGAGGGAGAAAATTCGAGACACAGAAATAATGCACACAACTAGCAAACTTTATTATTATTCAATAATGAAAATCTTACATGCAGAGGATCCCAAATCCTCGAGCTCTGCGATACATGCAAGCTACAGAAGTCTCAGAAAGAAAAATTATAGAATTACTGAAATTACCCAGATCCCCCTTTCACAGCATGCGAACTTGTTTTCTCAAAAAGTTACTCAAAAATAAAAAAAACAAGCCCATAAATAGACCCATTTCGGTTTGGAACCAAAAAAAACCTTTGAGATAAGATTTTTGGTGGTTTGGCGCCAAAATTACAATTTGAAATTCAAGTTTAAATTCACAGTCAAAAATTAGCACATTTCTAAAATATGCACCAACTTCCGACAGCCATAACTTTTAATCCGACTGTTGGATCTTCAATGATAATACCTTTTTGGAAAGCTCTCGAAAAGATGATTTTTGACAAATTAGGCCTTTGGCAAACTACTTTGGTGTTTCCACAAATTTTTAGGCCCATCCGGGATCGTTTAGTGCCTCAAACTGAGCTTGAAAGGTTTTTTAGGGCAAAAAGTAGAAATTGTAGCTTGAATAACTTTCAAATCGTGAATAATCTTGACCTGATTCTTTCACCAGACTATGTATTTTTTCATCTTGAACCTTCCCATAAAATTATTTATTCCCACGACTTCAAATTCAAACCTGCTAAAAATAGCAGTTGAGCATAAAAGCAATTCTGAAAGTTGGAAACTCTTATTCGACAAAAAGGGTATCTAGAAATGCAAAACATCTACAAAAAGAAAACAACATGAACAAAAATAGAAATCATCTTTTTGGGTGATGCAAGATTGCCCTCACACCACTGGATGCTCCTGCATCAAAATTACTAAAGGTGATTTTTTCTCTCTATTCACTGACCCTAAAACAAATCAAAATCTTACCCTCAATGCAAAGAGGTTTCTTATTCATTGGTGCCACCACCAAGAGATTAGGAACCATTTTTATGATAGATGGTATTTGGTCTTTGATTATCCACCGTACAATAATTGTGAAGTCCCCAATATTTTCTTAGGAAACTATACAATGAGTTTTTATTGAACCAAATCCCAAATTATTTTGATATGAGGAAGTTCCAGGGGAGAGGTGGGGGGTCAGCTCAGGATAGGCCCGGTGTACAACTAGATCCTGCGCGGCAAGGGAGACGACCTCTTGCTAGGCCACCTCATGAGCACATTGTGATGCATGCCGTTGCGAAGGAGAGTGCCAACATAGAGACATTACAGGCGATCACAATTTTGACCCGGAGTGTCATCCATCACACTAGCCCTATTGTACTATACCATCCAGGGGACTCTTTAGGTGGTGGCCTTTGAACCCATGTGTGTCAATCTTGTGGGGCAACTTGTTCGTATGAACCCATGTGTCTTTGATTTGTATGTATCTACGAGGATGGAGAGGATGACTGACATTTTGCATGATGCATATGGCATTAACACTCTGGTAAAATTTAGCACATTCATTGAATTTAATTTATTAAATTTTGATTGTGAAATGCAAGATTAACTAATTTAGTTTTATTATTTTAATAAAATTGCAGGGTCATAGTGTTGAGACTAGATACACCAGTGCTCCCCCTACTTATTTTTGTAGTACACCTATCAGTGGGGTATATAACTAGTAAACAATTATAAATTTATTAAAAATGTTAATAGCATTGTTTTATGAATGGTATTTTAATATGTGATTTTGGATATTGAACAGGGTAATGTTGGAAGTTTCAAGGAAACACCTCCTAATGCCAGTAGATTTGATCAAACGTTCACGGAGGTAATATAGAATAAAGAGAACTTAACTAATGAATTCTAATTTTAATAGATTTTTGTAGTTTATATTCATATTGTTGGTTACGTTGCATTACACGTCATTCAAACTCAAAGCATTACTTCAAATTTGATAACTAATAATCAGAAATATATAGTTTAATACTTGTACTCAAAAAAAATTTCATTAGATCTCATACATTATAATTCATCACATGGATCGCTATTGTAACTTTTTGTGATTGAATAATTTGTTGTTTTATTTTCAGATGTTAGTGACAGAACTGCCAAACATTACGAGGGCAATGGATATTGGTGTTTCCTCCGCTATACAATCTTTGATGGCTCTGATAGGGGAGGTATGAAGCAAATTACTAAATTTCAATTTACATTCGTTGTTATACATGAACTAGTTCTAGTGAAAAATCAAACCATTATTGATTCGTATTTTAATTCCTATTTAGATGGTTTATACAGGGCTTAAGCACGCTTGAACATCGGCGTGCAAATATTTCCATCGAGGAGAGTGATCGTGAGATGGACGTAAGTGATTATTTTGTTAAATATATCAATTTTATAATGTAATTTCTATATATTAATGCCTTTACTTCTTATTGTAATAGTTAAAACTTCACCAAGAGCTAAACCCTAGGAGGAGCAGCAAGAGCACTCCTTGAGCACAACAGAAACAGGTGACATATTTATCGTCATTGGATTTCCAAGCAAAGGGAAAGAAAATTGTATTTAAACTAGAGCATGGAGAGAAATGAATTTTGAATGCAGAGCCCTTTGTTGTATGCCTACATGGAAATTTTGTACATATTTTGTATTGGATATATTTGAAATTGTATGCCTATATGGCATTCTTGTAAGCCTATATGGCTATTTTGTAACTATATTTTATACTCATATCAACATATATTGATGTATGCATACATGGCTATTTTCTTTTAATACAAATCTTTTTTATCGATGGTGTCCATATTTGCATTATAAATTCATGGTTCAATAGATATGAGTTACGTGTATTCAAGTGTATACTTTACAACTTACGCACATATACTTTTTGAATTATGTGTGAACATCAAAAAGTGTGAAAATTTGTGTGTGGAAGTCAAACGTAAGCCAATTTTGCAATTCTCGGTTCTTGCATACTCAATCTTATGGACTTATTCCTTCCTAGCACATATTGTGAATATTTCTCATTTGGTGCAGAAGACAGATTCCTCATTTTTGAACCACTCATAGCAAAGAGATTCACAATAATAATTTAGCATTGGAACACTACTCCATACTTCTCTTATCTAAACCATAAAGGATTGAAAAATCTTAATTTGATGCAATGATAGTCCTAGGATGAGAATTTATATAACCATGCCTATTTTGAAACTTCGCATCTAATACTACATCAACAAGAACTTAAGAAGTGTTGCATAAGAGTGTTAGGTTTGATAGGCCTTCTCTTCCCTAAGGGAGGAGAGCCTGCATCTTGAATTTTGAACAAAATTTTAAGAAGCAAACATTTTTCCTAAAAGCTTCAAACCTAGATGACATATTTGGCTAAGTCTATCTTGAAAACTATCAATGTGTTCAAACTATAAAGGAGATTCTCCCTAAAAATAAAACTTTACCCTTTTTCCCAAGGAAAGAAATTGCAACAAGTTGCATGATTTATCTTATTTCTTTCTCACAGTTCCTGGTCAATCATTCATGGCTCAGGATAGTTCCATTCCAAGGAAAGGACACCCAAAAAATAATTGAGATTCTTCTACAATCTGCAAGAAAAAGGTTTTGGCTCTTTCACAATGTAAATAATTGTGTAACACTATTTTCTTGTTTGCCTTCCACATAGAAAAATTTTCACACTTTTTAGATTGATCAATGATCAATAATGGCTGATTGTAAACACTTGACATTTTTATTGTTCAACTTTAATTTATAATTTTGTATCATGACATTTGAGTATCACTAATATTTTAATATTTGATTATGAAAGTGGTGGTGTATTTTTGCTATGTTATATGACTATTAATATGGTGGTGTATTCTGAACTTAATTACTGCTTAAAATATGTATATATTTCTGATTTTTTTATGTTTTTTTATTACCCAACCCAACCCACCAAAAAAAAATTTCCTGAATCGGCGAACCGGGTTGTCAAACCTGAACCCGAACCTAAAACTGAACCGGTAACTTAGTAAAAAATAGATTTTTGTAGTTTATATTCATAACTTTGATTACATTGCATTGCACATATTTCAAACTCAAAGCATTGCTTCACATTGCATAACTAATAACTAGATGTTGATAGATGACAAAATTTTAATTACAATATAGTTTTTACAAAGTCAACCTAAGCAGTTATGCAATTACTTCACATTGGATAACTAATAACTAGGAGTAGCTGCCAATTGCATTTGCTTGTCATGGAATTATATGAGACCACATTTCTTTGAGGCATTTTTTCAAATAGTTCACTGTCTTGTCTATACCACCACATTTTTTATACATGTCTACCAAAGCATTTTTTCAAATAGTTCAAGTGTTGCCTTGTTGCTATGGTTGAAAGCCTAAAAGAAGTGCTTTCAAACAAGCTATAGATGCTTGGAAAAAATCTATCAAAAGCATAATAGTAAGCAATGTCATAAACAAGGCAGTGAACTCTTTGAAAAAATGCCTCAAAGAAATGAGGTCTCATGACCTGATGGAATTCCATGACAATCAAAAGCATTTGATTTTCATGTCATTCCATCACCATGAGACCTCATTTCTTTGAGGCATTTTTTCAAAGAGTTCACTGCCTTGTCTATGCTAACACATTTTTATACATGTCTATCAAAGCATTTTATCAAATACCATTTCATTGTCTGCTATGGCTAAAAGCCTAAAACAGTGCTTCGAACAAGCTATGGATGCTTAGAAAAAATCTATCATAGCATAATAGTAAGCAATAGCATAGACAAGGGAATGAACTATTTGAAAAAATGCCTCAAAGAAATGTGGTCTCATGGTGGTGGAATGCCATGACAAACAAATTGTTAGGATTATCATGGCATTCCATCACCATGAGACCACATTTCTTTGAGGCATTTTTTCAAACAATTTGTTGCCTTTTTCTATGCTACTACATTTATCATACATGTTTACCAAAGCATTTTTATCAAACAGTTCATTTCCTTGTTGCTGTGGCTAAAATCCTAAAAAAGAGGTGCTTTCAAACAAGCTATGGATGGTTGGAAAAATATATCAAAGCATACTAATAGCAATAGCATAGAAGGCAGAACTATTTGAATGCCTCAAAGAAATGTGGTCTCAATGGTGATGGAATGCCATGACAATCCATAGTAATTTTTCTTGTCATGGCATTCATCATGCCATTCCATCACCATGAGACCACATTTCTTTGAGGCATTTTTTCAAACAATTCGCCACCTTGTCTATGCTACTACATTTATCATACATGTTTACCAAATAATTTTATCAAATAGTTCACTTCCTTGTTGCTATGGCTAAAAGCCTAAAATAGGTGCTTCCAACAAGCTATGGATGCTTGGAAAAAATCCATCAAAGCATACTAATAAGCAATAGCATAGACAAGGGAATGAACTGTTTGAAAAAAATGCCTCAAAGAAATGTGGTCTCATGGTGGTGGAATGCCATGACAAACAAATTGTTGTGGATTGTCATGGTATTCTATCACCATAAGGCCACATTTCTTTGAGGCATTTTTTCAAACAATTTGTTGCCTTGTCTATGCTACTACATTTATCATACATGTTTACCAAAGCATTTTATCAAACAGTTTGCTTCCTTGTTGCTATGGCTAAAAGCCTAAAATAGGTGCTTCCAAACAAGTGATGAATGCTTGGAAAAAATCTATCAAAGCATACTAATAAGAAATAGCATAGAAAAGACAAAAAATTGTTTGAAAAAAAGCCTCAAAGAAATGTGGTCTCAATGGTGATGGAATGCCATGAAAATCCATAGCAATTTTCTTGTCATGGCATTCGTCATGTCATTCCATCACCATGAGACCACATTTCTTTGATGATTTTTTTCAAAGAGTTCACTGCCTTGTCTATGCTAGCACATTTTTCATACATGTCTATCAAAGCATTTTATCAAACAGTTCATTTCCTTGCTGCTATGGCTAAAATCCTAAAATAGGTGCTTTCGAACAAGCTATAGATGCTTAGAAAAAATCTATCATAGCATAATAGTAAGCAATAGCATAGACAAGGGAACGAACTGTTTGAAAAAAAATCCTCAAAGAAATGTGGTCTCATGGTGGTGGAATGCCATGACAAACAAATTGTTGTGGATTTTCATGCCATTCCATCACCATGAGACCACATTTCTTTGATGATTTTTTTCAAAGAGTTCATTGCCATGTCTATGCTAACACATTTTTCATACATGTCTATCAAAGAATTTTATCAAACAGTTCATTGCCTTGCTACTATGGCTAAAATCCTAAAATAGGTGCTTTCGAACAAGCTATGGATTCTTAGAAAAAATCTATCATAGCATAATAGTAAGCAATAGCATAGACAAGGGAATGAACTGTTTGAAAAAAATGCCTCAAAGAAATGTGGTCTCATGGTAGTGGAATGCCATGACAAGCAAATTGTTGTGGATTTCATGGTCATTCCATCACCATGAGACCACATTTCTTTGAGGCATTTTTCAAACAATTCATTCCTTGTCTATGCTACTACATTTATCATACATAAGCACAAATAATTTTATCAAATAGTTCACTACCTTGTTGCTATGGTTGAAAGCCTAAAACAAGTGCTTTAACAAGCTACCGATGCTTGGAAAAAATCCATCAAAGCATAATAGTAGCAATATCATAGGAAGTGAATTATTTGTCCTCTCGATTCATGGTGATGGAATCTACGACAATCAAAAAGCATTTGATTGTCATGGCATTCCATCACCATGAGACTTTCATTTCTTTGAGGCATTTTTTCAAAAGAGTTCATACTTTGGCTATGCTAACACATTTTTCATACATGTTCATCAAAGCATTTTATCAAAACATTGCCATGTTACTATGGATAAAATCCTAAAACAAGTTCTTTCTTTAACAAGCTATGGATGCTTGGAAAAAATCTATCAAATCATAATAGTAAGCAACAAGCTATGATCTCATGGTTTTTATTTCACGCGAAAATCAACGTGATTTTATTCACATTTTTTTTCACGTGAAAATCAATGTAAACCAAATTTTGTATTATGGAGCTATATTAAGCTGCCACTCTAAAGACCAATGTAACAATGATACAAAATAATGTTTGAGACTACAAGAAGGCATCAAAATGGCTAGTGTACTAAACAAATTCTTATGATTTACGAATAATGTTGATAACTCTACTCAATTGGCTTCTTTTTTCAAAATCATACAAATTGAACCTTGGCATCAATAGACAATGTATATCAAGCTACCACAATTCAAGTTACATCAGGCCCATATCACCGAGACACAGCCCAAACAATAGGAGGAATGGCCTATTTCAACATACTACACTCAAACCCTGAAGGGATCACTCTGGTTGAACGTAGCTCAAAGCGATTCTGCATGTTTGGGTGCAAAAGATGACAATTCCTAATGTAAATATTCCTACTTAGATGTGTTGGAACAATCCATTTGGTCACATGAGTTGCAGAACAAAAATTGCACCACCTTGCAACTTTCCACTGCTAGCTTTTGACACTTTTTCCATCAACTGAAAACTGGACACCACAGGAAAACCACTACGAGCTAACAAAAATTGAGAGAGGTTATTGTAAAGGGGCCCAACATGATCCCCTTGGATCAGATGAGAAGTTTCTAAGCATCACGGTGTCTGAGTAACCTCATGTTGAAGTTTGCAGCCATTTTCCCCTTTGGACCCTTAAGGGATTGATCCGGTTGAACGTAGCTCGAAGCAATTCTGCATGTTTGGAAGAAAAAGAGGACCATTCCTAGCGTAAAAATTCCAATTTAGACGTGTTGGAATAGTCCATTTGGTCACACGAGTTGGAGAACGAAATTTGCATGACTTTGCAACTTTGCACTGTTTGCATTTGACACTTTTCCATCAAATGAAAACTAGACACCACGGGAAAACCACTCCAAGATAACAAAAACTAAGAGAGGTTATTGTATAGGGGCCCAACACAATCTCATAGGATCAGGCAAGAAGTTTCTAAGAATCACGGTGTCTGAGTAACCTCATGCTGAAGTTTGCAGCCATTTTTCCCTTTGGACCCTTAAGGGATTGATCCAGTTGAACATAGCTCGAAGAAATTTCATGTGTTTGGGTGTGAAAGAGGACCATGCATACCATAAAAATTCCTATTCAGATGCATTGGAATAATTTTTTTGGTCACATGAGTTGCAGAACAAAATTTGTACCACTTTTCAACTTTCCACTACTTCCATTTGACACTTTTTCCATCAACTGAAAACTAGACACTACGGGAAAACCACTCAGAGATAATGAAAACCAGGAGAGGTTATTGTAGAGGGGACCAACACAATATCATAGGATCATATGAGAAGTTTCTAAGCATCACAGTGTCCAAGTAACCTCATGCTGAAGTTTGCAGCCATTTTGCCCTTTGGACCCTTAAGGGATCGACCTAGTTGAACATAGCTCAGAGTGATTCTGCATGTTTGGGTGTGAAAGAGGACCATGCCTAGCATAAACATGCCTATTCAGATGCATTGGAACAGTCCATTTGGTCACACAAGTTGCAGAACAAAAGTTAAACCACTTTGCAACTTTCCACTACTTCCATTTGACACTTTTTCCATCAACTAAAAACTAGACACTACAGGAAAACCACTCCAAGATAACAAAAACAGAGAGAGGTTATTGTAGAGGGTCCCAACGTGATCCCATAGGATTAGATGAGAAGTTTTTAAGCATCATGGTGTCCAAGTAAACTCATGCTGAAGTTTGCAGCCATTTTGCTCTTTGGACTCTTAAGGAATCGATCCGATTGAACATAGCTCAAAGAGATTCTGCATGTTTGGGTGTGAAAGAGAACCATGACTAGTGTAAAAATGCCTATTCAGATGCATTGGAATAGTTTTTTTGGTCACACGAGTTGCAAAATGAAAGTTGCACCACTTTGCAACTTTCCACTGCTTCCATTTGACACTTTTTCCATCAACTAAAAACTGGACACTATGGGAAAACTACTCTGAGATAACAAAAATTGAGAGAGGTTATTGTATAGGGTCCCAACATGATCCCATAGGATTAAATGATAAGTTTCTAAGAATCATGGTGTCCGAGTAACCTCATGTTAAATTTTGAAGCCATTTTACCCTTTGGACCCTTAAGGAATCGATCCGGTTGAACATATCTCAGAGCGATTCTGCATGTTTGGGTGCAAAAGAGGACCATGCCTAGTGTAAACATGCCTATTCAGATGTGTTGGAACAATCCATTTGGTCTCACGAGTTGCAAAACAAAAATTGCACCACCTTGCAACTTTCCACTGCTTGCATTTAACACTTTTTCCATCAACTGAAAACTAGATACCACAGGAAAACCACTCCAAGATAATGAAAACTGAGAGAATTTATTGTATAGGGACTCAACTCAATCCCATAGGATCATATGAGAATTTTCTAAGCATCATGGCGTCCGAGTAACCTCATGATAAAGTTTGCAGCCATTTTTCCCTTTGGACCCTTAAGGGATAGATCTGGTTGAACGTAGCTCAGAACGATTCCGCGTGTTTGGGTGTGAAAGAGGACCATAAATAGCATAAAAATTCCTATTCAGACACATTGGAATAGTCTGTTTGGTCACATGAGTTGGAGAATGAAAGTTGCACGACTTTGCAACTTTCCACTGCTTGCATTTGACACTTTTTCCATCAACTGAAAACTGGACACCACGGGAAAACCACTCTGACATAACAAAAACCGAGAGAGGTTATTGTAGAGGGTCCCAACACAATCCCATAGGATCATACAAAAAGTTTCTAAGCATCACGATGTCTAAGTAACCTCATGCTAAAGTTTGAAACCATTTTTCCCTTTGGACCCTTAAGGGATCAATCTGGTTGAATGTAGCTTGGAGCGATTCTGCATGTGTAGGAAAATTTTGAAACCTAGTGGAATGGTGGATTTAGGGGTCCTCTTCATGTTGCAATTTGTTTTAGAGTGAAATATGAAGGTTTGCAAATGTTATCTGGATCCCTAGATCAGTTTTTCCCTTGTAAATGTATGAAAATGGTCCTTAGAATGCACTTTGCATAATTTTCTAATAAGTTACTACAGTGTTGGGAGTCAAGAAAATTGAGTTCTAGTGATACCCTAGGTCGGGTATGTGAGTTTTCCTAGAGAAAATGAAGGCTATAGGTTGTGTATTGGTGAATTTGTGAAGGGACTGAGTGTAAAATGGTTTGGAGGGTCTATGTAGACCTGGGCAACGATGTTTTGAACTTTGGTTTGAGTTTTTGTGGCCAGTAGACTGGAGTTACAGAGAAACCCTAGGTTTTAGGGTGAAATAGGAGGGTTTGCTGGAGTAGCACCTTAGAAGACCTATATGGAAGAATTGATCAAAGAATCTATGGTTTTGTAACACAATTTGAGACTATCTAAGAGATCTTGTGGTGGCAAGAAGTTTAAAGAGTAATTTGTGTGTAAAATTGGGCTAATTCTAGTAGCCTTTGGGCAGGTGACTTGAAGTTTCTTTGTTTTGTTGCATAATAATCTCATGTGTAAGCTTGGTTCAGTTTTTTTTATGATGTATGGATGCTATTTGGATGTTGAGTTGGTATTCTTACAACCTTCTCTAAAGGATAGGTCTATTTGTTGTTACTGGTGAATTGGGAAGCCATAATGTTGATTTGATGAAAGTTGTGTTGGAAACTTGAATATGAGTTGTAACTTGATTCCTTGAGCCTAATTGTGTGTTCCTCCACCTTGATATTGCATCATAGGGGTGTTGGGGTGTGCCTTGAAAAGTTGAAAGCTTCCTTATGTAGGCCTAGTTAAGCCTTTTTTATGGCTTGTAAATCAATCTTTTGATACGTTTGTTTTGGGTGTTTGATGTTGTGCTTTTGGGAACTTGTGGAGGATGGTATTAGGAGTATAAAACCATGTTTCATTGACTAGTTAATTCCTTTAATCATTTTTTATTTTGACTTTCCTAGTCAGTGAATGTTGCAAAGTTGCATGGGCTTGTGTAGAAGCCATGGAAGAGTGGATGTTTTTGGGTGTAAGGTCTATTTGTTTGGTCATGTTGTGTTGTGTGAAGAGTGTTTACATCATCCCCAAGTCCTATTGAGATGTCTAGTTGTATGAGTCAAGTTGAGAGGTCAAGTTGCATTGTTGAGAGGAATAGTGAAGTTGGTGTGTGCATATAGAGTATTTGAGAGAAGCTTTTGAAAAGGAAGTTGATTCCCCTGCCACTCTACATCATAGTGGTATCAAAGCTTCAAGGAGTAGATTTGTTTTCATTTTTTAGGTTGTGAAGAGCAAGGAAGAAGTGAAGAGTTTGGTATTCAAAGATTCCTCCAAAGAACGAAGATATGGCTAAAGAGATGAAGGAGATGAAGGACAAACATGCTAGAGAAATCAAAGAGTTGGAGGAAAGAATCATAGCCTTGGAGACAAAAAAATAAGGGATGTGGAAGAGAGTGAATCAGATGAAGAAGAAGATAATGAGTTTAAAGACATGAAAGAAGAACTTGATCCAGAAGACCAAAGGATTGCAAAGTTGGTAAGGGCAGTTAGAGATGAAAAGCCTAAGGAAAAAATTGATGTTCCTAAATATGGTGGAATTTTAAATGATGAAGAACTACTTGAATGGATTGCTGCATTAGATAATCATTTTGAATGTGATGGGGTTCCCGAGGAGCAAAGAGTAAGGATTTCAAAGACAAAGTTGCAAGGCCACACTTTAGTATGGTGGGACTACTTTCAATTTGAGAGGAGGAAGCAAGGAAAGTCTAAAATCACCTCATGGGACAAGATGATATCAAAACTCAAAGGTAAATTCTTACCCAAGGATCATTAAGTTCAAATGTTTAAGAAATTGCAAAGCTTGAGAATGTGAAGAGACAAAGTGGGAAAGGAAAGATTTTGGTCAATTGGAAACTGAAAAGGCACTTTCATAACTATTGTAACAGCTATAAAAAGCATGAAAAGGCATGGAAAAAATAGAAGTTGAGTCTTTGTAATCAGATTTTGAAATAAAATCCCCTGAATCTGAGTTTGCAATACTTTCTCCATGGATTTTATCTTATATTGGTAATTTAGGAACTTCAAACTTTTAAAACCTTGTGTGATCTCATTTTAGGTAGAGTTAGTTTCATTCACAAAGAATTTGGAAGGTTATTTTTGAGAAATAAAAGAAGGAAAAGCAATTTTCTGTGTCCTGGGTAGTGATCCTCACTCTGTGATTTTGAGTCTTATAAGGAAAATATTCTCCATCCCACCATTATAGGTTAGTAGATCGGTGGGATGGATGGTTTTTTATGTTTATTTAACATGTTTTTTAGTGGAAAGTGTTTCAAAAAGTAACAGGGAAGGCGTGGATATGAAGATAGCTACTGCTCCAAGAGGAAAATTTGAGTTTTCCATATGAAAGATGGTGCCTACAAGTTGGAACGGTTGGAATAGAATTTTTTTTGATATGGATAAGGGGTTATTATGTTTAGGAAGAATTATTTATAGGTGTTTTCAATAGTGGCAGGTGATTTGGAGGTTTGTAGATGATATTTCTTAAAAACCGTCACTTGCTTGTGCTTTAAAAGCCTATAAACAAGGATTTACTAATTAATTATATTGTTGGGAATTAATTACCTTGAAGATTGATTATTTGTGAGTTTTTTGACCTGTATAAAGACTTTTTATGGTTGGTAAGTGATTTGGAGTTGTTTTAAAGGTGTCTCCTTTGTTAAATTGGCCTATTTGGGGCTCTTTAGTAACAAAGAAGTCAGGACAATAGGCATGTGTTCCAAAAAAAGTGTACCTAAAAATGATATATGTTTTTAATGATAAAAATGGGTACTAAAAAATGTATTTATCCTGTAGAGATTCATTATGGTTTGCAAGTTACACCCGATTTGTTGTTTTGGCAAATTTTGGCCTTTTGAATGCAAGAAACTAAGATTCTGTGTAGACAGTGATTTGAGTGTTTGGTTTGGATTTGTAACTATATAAATGGTGATGAAAAATGTGACTCAAGATCTGGAAGAATTCTTGAAATAAGGTTTGTCATTTTAATGTCTTGAACAATGTGGAATCATGGTGTTTTGAGTAAGCAAAATGGTGTTTTGATTGCTAAAAGTAAGGAATCTGATAAAACAACATTTGTGAATATGATCTTGGCATTGTTTCAACTATAATTATGATGATTAAAGTGTCATGGAAGTTTGATAATAGGTTTGAATGGAGAAGTGAATGAGTGGTGGTCTTTTTACCTTGATTGAATCAAGTTAAATGGATGGTAATAGTGAAAGTTGTAGTGATTCAAAATTTCTAATAGTGTTATGATGAATTTTATGAAAGTATGGATTGCTGATTTGAAAAATTTATGATTGGTAGCCTTGTAGTCCAAAGTGAATTTGATGGATTTAGTTGAGTTGATAAGTGAAATTGGTGAAATGAATAGTGAATTTTGAAGAATTTGTCAATTGATCTTCTCCAAGATGAGTTTGAGACAAAAGTTCCCTGTGTTTGTGTTGTTTAGAAATTGATATTGCATAAAATTGGTATTAGAGCTGGTTTTGTAATATGATATTGCGTCATGGTCCTAATGTAAGAGGAAGAGGAATGATTTCTACATCAAAGCAGCCAAATGAAGATCAAGAAGGAGCAAACAAAGGTAAAGATCACAATGTTGATTCTAGAGGTGGTTTTGGTTTTAGAGGTAGAGGAAGGTATAGTGTTGGTAGAGGTACTAATGATTTTTTAGGAAGGTGCTACACATGCAATGAGTTCAGCCATCCTTCATGGAAATGTCCTGAGAGGGTTGGTAGTTCATCAAGTGGAGACAAAAAGATTGATAGGAGAGCACAATTGGTTCAAGAGGAGGAGTGTGAAAGCCATTATTCTGCAAGTAAGAAGGTAGATCATAAAGTAGGGGAAATGTTGATGGTGAGAAAGAAAATCTGGAAAACAGCAAAAGAGGAAGCACCTTTTCAAAGGAAAAGTCTCTTCAACACTAATTGTAAGTGCAGGACAAGGTATGTAGAATGGTCATTGATTCTGGCTCATCTGAAAATATGGTGTCAATGTGAAATGGTAAACAAGTTAGGCTTGAAAATAATTCCTCATGACTGTCCTTATAAAATTTCATGGTTAAATGATGACCAATCTTTATTGGTGAATGAAAAGGTCATTGTGGACTTTCAAATTGGTGTTTATCATGATAGTGTTGTTTTTGATGTGCTTCCAATGGATTGTTGTCATCTCCTATTAGGAAGACCTTGGCAATATGACAAGAGGGCATTGTATGATGGTAGGGAAAATACCTACACCATAGTCAAAGATGGTTATTCTTTTTTCTAACTCCTCTTGTAGAAGATATCAAAGGTAAAGAATAGGTAATAATGTGTGGTAGGAAGGAACCTATAAATGTAATGAAGGAGATTTTTTTTTATGTTGTTACCTATCCTAGGACTGATAATGTAGGGGCAACATGTGTGACTATAAACACAGGGGTGAAAAGTGCTTTGACAAGGAATTTGCATGAAAGTATTGTTGTAGGGACCATTGAATGTCATATAGTTAAGAGTAAAGTTAAGAGTAAGGAATAGGTTTCAAATCATCTTAGCATCCATATAGACCATACAACAACAAGAAAAATGAGAAAAACTAGTAAATTTCTAGAAAATAACATTCTTATTGATCAAAAAATGGGTTACAAATCAACCGAAAACCTCTCCTTTGAGGCATTGAAGGTTATTATACATGTAAATCTCATTAAAATGCCTTAGGTACGAGTTGTTCTCAAATATATTTTACAATGTCACTCATGTACATTTGAGATTCTCTTCTAATGTCTACATCATAGGTTCTCATTTAGAGGTTAACTTACAATGAGTAACATGAGATTCCCTCGCAAAGATTCACACGTTATTTTATAATGGCTTCAAATTAGAATTGAGATTTGTCAAGATCATCAAAATAAGGATGTTGCATTTCTTTTTTGGCTGATATTCTCCTTGATGGCTCAAAAATCAGCATTTTTTGCAAGGAGGGACCAATCAATTTTTACTAGTTTAGTTACAAATATGCAAAGGAAAAGAATAAAAAGAAATAGCTCATCCAAAATAGATGGAAGGAAATTACATATAGGCATGGCAGTCTCTCAACCTAGTTAGTCTTAGTCATACATCTTCACTAGGAGTTCCAAGATACCTATTGCACACAACACCTCTCATGAATAGAATTTCTTGAAATTTGAGATGCTCTTATAATGTCTACATCATAGGTGGTCATGATAAGGTTAAATTAAAATGAATAACTTGAAATTGTCTCACCAAGCTTCACACACACTTTTGTAATGGCTTAAAATCATAATTGAGATTTGTCAAGATCATCAAAATAAGGATGTTGCATTTCTTTTCTGCTTGATATTCTCTTGGATGGCTCATAAATCTGCATTTTATGCAAGGGGACACCAATCAATGTTTGCATGGTTACATACAGATACAAAAATTAAAATAAGATGATAGCATTGGCATCAACCAAATTGACGTGGATACAAGTATAAATTAATAAGAACCATTGTGCATATACTTACAAATTAATCCAATGAACCATCCGGGTCTACTCTACTCTTTATTGTGTCAAGTATTGCCTCATGGTCAGACTCACAGACCTTCCACAAGGTCTTGTTCAAAGGTCTACCCCCATATTTAGTCAAACGAACATTGGATTTCACAACAAGGTTTGAGTAATGAAGAATCTTACGATGCATGTCATATTCCTCAAACAGCCAATGTTTAACACTCTTATGTGGGTAACTTCTTAGCCATGTTCCAGTAACAACAACTGAGCCTGTAGGGTATTTGATATTTTCTCCATCTATAATTGGGGCTTCCAATTTCTTTTTTACCTCAACGCAATGCCACAAGTAATAGTTTGTTCCCTCTTTGTTGTCTTCATCAATAATAACTGCATAAACATGCCCTGCATTTATATGTATGACATATCTCTTGAAATTAGTTAACGTTATGAATAAAGTACAAAGTAAGATAAGCCTGGTTGAACTAGATCTGATACATGGTCAAAGTTGAATGATGATTCCATCTGTGTTAGTGTCAATTCCATCAGAGGGAGATTCGTGTGAAGTGGGCTAAGATAACTTGTCAACCATTTTTCAATCCACTCCCCTGACTCACAATCATTCCAAGCTTACATTGTACATGAATAACAAAATCATGCCATCTTACGTGTATTGATACTCCATGAGCTTGCATTTGGGCTAAGGAAAGAGTTCAACTCACTCGATCCTGTTAGTGTACAACAATCCTCATATGGTGCAATGTTAGTATCATCCATCAATGAAAAAAATAATGAACTGAAGACGTACCTTCATTAAATGGACCCATCGAAGCACTACACCACTCAATGATTGATCTTGCATCTATCAATTGTGCACTATCCTTATACTTTAACTCTTCTCGTGCTAATGCTCTTTTCATGCATGCTTCTGCACCGTCATGCTCCCCCTTTCCATGTCTAGCCTCACAAAAGATCCACATATGTTGAACACATGTAGTGAGATGCATCATGCACAACCAGTAGAACATGAGTGCATTCTTGAACTGTGTTGCATAGTTATCTGACCATATTATATATCGACCGTTTGATATGCCCCTCTGAGCCAAATGAATGTAGAACATCTGGAAGCAACCTTGCATGAACTCTAGAGAATGTGTGCGATCATCACTAATATAAAAGTGATACTCCCTCAACACCTTCCTTTGGTCCTCTGTACTATCGACTGCATGAATGAATGCTATGTGCACAAATATCAAAACTTGTGTGGAGTTATAATACTATGACTGTATCTCACGTTGTGGCTATATAGTGTAGTTCTCTACAAATTCAACCATTGATACTATGTTTCCAAGTGGAAAGGTGTCCTTGCATAGCTTGAATTATGTGTCCAGCCATCAGGCTCTATGGGTATGCCTTGCATACTCATACACTAGATTCTCATGAAACATGGACATGAACTGATACATTGGAATCTTCTGAATAACCAACTCACACCTTTTTTCTTTAGACCCATCTTTTGTAGCATATGCCACTGTTTTATAATTCCTGAACTGTACTAGTTTTTTTCCCACCTCATATGTGCTTTCCATATGTTGACATATTGGCATTCATTGCAAGCCACAGCAACGCTTTCATGAACCATCCAAGAATGTTGTCCTATAGAATATTTGGCCATCCTCTATTTCACATAATTTTTTTGATAAGAAATCTCTTGAAGATTTTGGTGGGGCTTCTATGCCACAATCCTGCAAAACATTGTTAGTACACAAATCTAAACATATGGAATGATAAAATCATAATGGTTAGAGAATTCAATATGTAGTTTACAACAACAAGTAGTGCGTGTGTGATTTATCTTGACATAAAAAGGTTTAATCATTTTAAAAATTCTTTGATAAATACTAATTTGAGGATAATCATTTTGAAATTTATAAAAAAATTGGGTTTCAGTCGTATCCAAAAAATGCTTTGGATGTGGCTCACGGTTTCGACTACCAATTCTCCTTCTTAAGATATCCCTTTGATTTGAAGATGGCCTTGTATTATTCTTCCAATAATCTTCAATTAGTGTTCTCAATGCTTCAACAACTTTTTTATCTTTGTGTGGCAGTCTCCCTGAGAATGCCCATAATTCATTTGAATCGGTGCCCTCAATTCTTTGCCACCTTTGAATGACTTTTGATTTTTTTTTGTACTAATTCCCATTTGTTCACTTTTCTTTTTAATGAGGCGAGATCTCTTTCTTTGATAGCTTACCAAAGTCGATGTAATGACATGTCAAGTGACATTACTATCCTTTGAACGTGAGGTCTTACCCACATTGTCATAAACATCCATTATATTCTTCACAATAGTGTTTTCACTTGATGCATTTGATGTTCTCAACCCAAGAGTCTTCATGTTGTTTCTATACTTTAAACCCTGCATCATTTGAACAAATAGTTGACATCTTATGGTCTCATTTATCCTTTCAAAGAATGTTTGCCAAATCTTATTAGCATATCTTCTACAAGTGCGTTCTGGAATCTTACCTTCCATGTGCTACAAAATATCCTCTTCAATATTAGTCAAAAACTTTGGCTTTCTACGCAAACTTCTAGGTGGTGTTCTCTTAGGTACATACATCTCAACATTAGCAATTTCATCAATATTGAATTGAGGTGGGCTAGATTGCATACCTTCGATCGAGGGTGGAATAGAAGACATACCTTGAGGTTCACATGGGTATGATGGCATACCTTGTTCATCAACTCTGAGTGATGATGTCCTCTCAACTTCAAATGTGGTAGATGGTATCTAACCATACTCACTTGTGGTAGATGGTGTCCCTCCATATTCACTTGTGCTTAATGGTGTCCCTTTGTATTCACTTTCCGTAGAGGGTGTGTCTCCAACTATGGTATTTGCATCTCCCCTAGCATGACTCTTTTGCATTCATGCCCTTTGTGCTGCCAATTTCTTTTCTCTTTTTGATGGTTGAGGTTCCTTACAACTGGATTATTTTCATCAATCATTCCCAATTTCTTCTTTTCACAATATTCCCTCATCCATTTTTTCTCTTTATCTCTAAATCCTTCGAGCTGATCATCTGTTAGTTGTTTCCTTTTAACATTTCGTTTCTTCGGTATGATGAATAATTTTACCTGTGCAAAAAGTGCTAAGTTGTCAAATAAACTAATTGAGTTTCTAAGTTGGGAAACATAGTTTTATGTTACATTGAGCATGAGCAGGGTATTTTAGGCTTGTTTCAACAGTTGTCAATTTTTGGAGTGTTTGGCAAGTGCTACTTTCAATAAAACATAGGGTTTCTAGTGCAGGAGCACCAACACCATATTTTCAAAACTTGAATCATTGAATGTTGATCATTTGGTCAGTAGGTGTGTCATAGGTAGTTTGAAGTCAATATTTTCATTGAGTAAGGTTTAGAAACACCATTTTGAATGTATTTAGGGATTTGGAGATCAATGGAGTCCAAAATGTAAGAGTTTCTCAATGAGATGGTTCATGTGATGAGTCTAGAAATTTAGGTGTTTTGATGTTCTTCAAGTAAACTAAGGTCTTTGGAGACCATCTTTCATGTATTTAGATGTCTTAGGATTTATTTTTCAAAAGTTTCACATGATATTGGAAAAATTGCAAAATTGCAACAAAAGTTGTGAAGAGCAAAATTGTGAAAATACAGGAATTTGAAGGGTTAGAATTTGAATAGATATTTATGCCCGCTGGGAAGGAAAAAAGATCATTGTAAAAGCTTGTTAAGGACCTTCAAAGGCTCATTGGAAATAGAATGAAGATTGGTTGGTGAATCATTTTGAAGAATTCAACATTCCATTCTTTTATTTCACTATTTTCTATATTTTTCCTATGTTAACAAAATTTCATCACAGTTGTACAGACCTGCACATTCAGTTTAAGGCTCTAACATTCTTTATTTCATGTAGTGTTTTGGAGTAGCTATTATTTGCATCAATTTTGAGCTTCTAACATTCAATTTTGTGGGAGAAATCTTGATTTTTTTTGGACTGCCTGCTAAAGTCAGAAATACCCCTATTTTGTGAGCAATATGGATTTTTTGGTCATCCCACCTACTGTGTAGACTTGTACTTCTATGGGATGACATGTATAAATGTATATTGCATGTTTAATAAAGTTAAAAGGCACTAGGAGTCCACAAGGTCAAGTTATAGTGATTCCCTAGGCTGGGTATGTAGGTTTTGCTAAGTGAAAATGAAGGCTAAAGGTTGTGTATTGGTGAATTTGTGAAGGGACTGAGTCTAGAAAGGTTTAGAGGGTCTATGCAGACCTAGGAAAAGGTGTTTTGAACTTTGGTTTAAGGTTTTGTGATTGTTAGAGTGTAAATATAGAGAAACCTTAGGTTTTAGGGTGAAATTGGAGGGTTTGCTAGAACAACACCCTAGAAGACCTTTACAGAAGAAATGACCTAAGAATTTGTGGTTTTGTATCACAATTTGAGACTTTCCAAGATATTTTGAGGTGGAAAGAAGTCTAAAGGGTACTTTTTTGTAAAATGGGTCTAATTCTAGTAGCCTATTAAGCAGGGTGACTTGATGTTTCTCTATGTTGTTGCATGAGAATCTCATATGTAATCTTGGGTATTTTTTTTGATGTTGTGTAGATGCTATTTGGATGTTGGGATGGTTCTCTTATAGTCTTCTCTAAAAGATAGGTCTTTTTGTTGATTTGGCGAGTTGGAAATCCATGGTGTTGATTTGATGAAAGTAGTTTTGGAAACTTGAATCTGAGTTGGAACTTGATTCCTTAAGTCTATTTGAGTGTTGCAGGCCTTCCCCTACTACATTAGGAGTATATTCCAATTTTTTAGAGACATGTATGGAAAATTTGGTACTATAAACAAGGCAATTAGCTAGTTTGTATAACTGTTTGACAAAATAACTCAATGAAAGCTTTGGAAGCACACACAGAGAAAGTCAATTGTTAAATTTAACAAAATGCCTCAAAGAGATGTGGTTTAAAAATGTAATAGGAAAGTGTATCGAATTGTGTGATTTAAAATTTCCATTTACAACGTAAGGTTGTAACATGACAAACAAACAATTTGATCAACATGGAATAAGCAAAACAACAAAAATGAAAGCAAGCCATAATAGAATGAAAGAAAATGTACAAAGATTTCACATACCTAAAAAAACAAAACAACAAAAATGAAAGCAAGCCATAATAGAATGAAAGAAAATGTACAAGGATTTCAAATGGAGGAGTTCTATCCAATTATGCAGCCTTTTCTTCTTCCTTCCTCAAACTACTCAAAAATTTGACTTCTTCAAAAGCTTGTTCCCCTCCAAATTTCAATTGTATATCAATTATCACTATAATACAAACTTGAATTGATATTATATTCCTTTCAACATGAAAACTCTACTATTTCATGCAAAGGTGATGGAAAGAACATTAAAAAGGTGGTGGAATCTAAAAATCATGCATGCACACTTCACTCAATCACCAAAAAGCTACTTTTTTTCAGAGCACGCGTAGAACAGGAGAATATGAAGAATGTGGCCAACATCACAGGTATATTGTGCTTTTTTACCATTTTTAGTGCTATAAAAAATGTGTTCGCATTATAACAAGAGCGCGTTATAATGTGAACACGTTATTTAATCCTTAATGGACATATCTCTACTAGTAAATAAAGTGCTCGCATTATGATAAATTTGGTTTTTTTAAGCTTTATATGATACATTTATAGGGTAGAGGGTTAAGGGTACTAGGGAGAGAGATAGAGGGAGTGAGTGAGAGAGAGATACCTGAGAGAGGGAGATACTTGAGAGAGGGAGAGAAAGGGAGTTAGATAGAGATAAAGGAGGGAAGGGCCAAGGTTAGAGGGTAGAGGATTTAAGGGTGAAGATTTT